>OX465265.1:6133760-6251118 GCA_949987775.1 Aproaerema taeniolella
GTAACGAATAAATAAGTGATATGCCTTTGATGACGATTATACAAATAAATATTTCATTATATAAAGTATATATTTTTTTTCATTATGCTCAATCATGAACTTTCATTTCCATGCTCACAGTTACATTGTCTGATGTGACGCGCTATTCCGTCCGGAATCTAAAGTAATATTATAAACAGGAAAGAGTTAATTATTTAATTGAATAGGCTCTGAAACTACTTGACCGATTTTAATAAAATTTTGTACAGAGCTACATTAGAACTTGAATTTTAACATAGACTACATATTTTTTCAAAATACGGGAATGAAGTCCCGCGTGGAAAGGAAAAATGTACAGGAATGCTCTTAGTATAAGGCTTTTGAACATATCCATGTGATTCTGAGGTCTGGGTCCCTCGTATAAAATAATGGGAATTGTGTCAATCTAAGTGCCTAAATAAAATAATTATACGTGTTTTAACATCTAAGGACACACACGGCTACAGATAGCGCCTTACTAACGCTAAGGGCCAAATCTTTCAAACTCTTTCGCGCGACAAAGATTTTTTTCAGGATTTTTTTATATGAAAACTATAAATAAAGTTTACATTTTTGTATTCTACATAAACAGCGCTATTTAATCTTATTTTTTAAAAAAAGCTTATCCTTATGGTTTAGTTGTATACTGAGGTTTTGTAAAAAATAATTATTTATTTTTATGTATTTTTGCGAATAATTTTAAATTTTTCTATGAACGAGTGAAAATGTTGTTCCAGAAATGAATTCCCCGTCCTTAATTTATACGAAAACGATACCAAACACGACCTAATTGCTCAACTGATGCAGATATAGACGTCAAAGTCCGGCGCGGTAGATGCAACTTCTCCCCCCCTCCCCCAGCCAAGTGCATGGTGGGGATCATTGGGAACAGGGCTAAATCAGCTCAGACGACCTCTAGGTATGCCCACGCAAAGCGGCTTGCTTGGTTAGAAATTTGCAAGGTCCCTAAGAGCTTTTCACCTTATTCTCTCCGCTAACACGTCGCAGCTATTTCATTATATAAGATTTATAAGCGAGTGTCTTGACAGTTACAATTTAGTTAAATTCTGGGTGAATATAAATAAGTGAGCGACATTTAGGGGTTTACCCCATAAAACTGAACAAGTTTCCCAGAGGAACATTATTGTAAATTAGAAAGTGTGTTTATTTGGGTGAAATGGTCCCAAATAAGTGGACTGATCACCCGCCTGTGTCTGACGGGCGTCCCCTCCATAGATAGATAGATAGATAGATAGAAGTGTGTTTATTTGTTTCTCCTGCCTTCACGTTGTAGGTAAGTGACTTAATTTTTTGTACAGAGCGGTTCTTGTAAGGTTATATATCGACCAGAATATTTCAGTTAGTGATACTAGCACCAAATTTCAGGATGTTGTTAAACATGTTATTTTATGTAAAAAACCGTCGGGACCCCATCTGTAAAGTACCTGGATCCGGAGATATGACGTCATCTTTTTTTTGTATGAAAAAAAAAAAAAGTTCTGAAACCCATCGTGTGTGGTATCAAAATAAAGGGCGTTTTGAGCTGATTCCAAAAATATATCACATCATCACTTTATAGTCACAAATTTAAAATAAAAATAAACATAATTTTTAAAACATACCAAGTTTAGGCTACTGCAGATGCGACACTGTTCAATATTTTTTTGTGATATATACCTCAAATGATACATAACATCCTCATATAAAACCCCAAGAAACCGATTTGGAAAATACTAACATTTAGTATTTTTTTTAATTTTTCATTTTTTGCAAAGTGAGGTACTAAAACGATCACAAATTATAAGTTATTTTCGAGCCACTAAGAGGAACAAGGAATGTGAGATGCAAAAAAGCTCTTTCTCGTGCCTATCTGAGGAGGAGAGGAGGGGGGGGGGGGGAATAATACATTTTTTGATTGACCTCTTCCTTTTACGTTTTCCATCTAGCTGGCTAGTGATTCTAGGAAGTAGTGAATACATAGTATCTCAAAGGGTGCAGTTTAAATAATTTTTCATACATCTAGCACTAGGACAAAATAATAATAATAAGAATAAGCACATGCAAGACTATTATTGCACGCTGCAGACGCTGCACAAAACGATCACAGTAATGTGATCATTAAAACGGTCGATTCTGATGTGCTCATTATAGCCATCTTTGCTTTTTCAAAGATTCCTGACTTACAAAAGCTGTGGTTAGAATATGGTACGGGGAAAAATGTAAAATACTTGCCCGTCCATGATTTCTGCACTTTTCTTTCCAATTAAATGGCAAACTTGATGCCATTTTTCCACTCTTTTACCGGCTGAGACACGGTGTCATCGTTTTGTGGAATTGGAAAGAAAAGTGCATGGAAGACGTGGTTGCTATTACGAGAGGTGGGCGCAGCCTTTGAATTATACTCGCGTGGAGAGGAACCGTTGGTAACGAGTGCGGAATTTGACTTGCTCGAAAAATTTGTAGTGCTAATGTACCATCCAACCAGTGACTCTTCCAGGGTAAATACAACAAGGAGAGTGCTTTTCACCAAAAGGAACCGATCTATAGAAAACATACCTCCGACGCAAGATGCACTGCTGCAATACCTAAAACGAGCCATTTTACAGACGAATATTTGGACAAATTGTCTCAACCATCACCCATTTCGAATGGACCCTTGCAATTGGGGTTGGGAGAGTAAAAACAGCGCGAACGGCCTTCTGCAGTATACGCCTGTGTGGAAAACTATCCCTGACTCCAGCAACATCTGCAAGGAACTCTTAGCGTGTAAATGTAAAGAGCGGTGCACAAGATGTAGGTGTGTAAAAAACTATTTAAACTGCACGCTACTTTGTGCTTGCGAGGGATCATGCTCAAGAGAAAATGATCAATAACAATAATATTTATAAGTATCAAAATTCGTCAAAAATAAAGTAGTCTTCCTTTTGTTTGTGCTTACTTCAGATAAGTACAGATACCTACTTTTATTTTCCGTCCTAAACATAGATTGTATCCATCCCTATCTGAGGAGAAAGGTGGGGGACGGGGCTAGGAATATATCCTACTTACCTAATATACCCTGCCTAATAAGATTCTAGCGTTACAAATTTTGCAGGAACGTTGCAGTATATTTTGAGGGGAATTTCCCCCCTCCTCCCTCTCCTTGTCAGATAGGGACGAGAATGAGCTTTTCTTGCATCTCACATTCCTTGTCTCTCTTAGTGGCTCGAAAATAACTTATCATTTATGATCGTTTTAGTACCTCACTTTGCAAAAAATGAAAAAAAAAAAAAAATGTTAGTATTTTCCAAATCGGTTCCTTGGGGTTCTATATGAGGATGTTATGTATCATTTGAAGTATATATCACAAAAAACATATTGAACAGTGTCGCATCTGCAGTAGCCTAAACTTGGTATGTTTTAAAAATTATGTTTATTTTTATTTTAAATTTGTGACTATAAAGTGATTATGTGATTGTATTTTTGGAATCAGCTCAAAACGCCCTTTATTTTGATACCACACACGATGGGTTTCAGAACTTTTTTTTTTCATACAAAAAAAAGATGACGTCATATCTCCGGATCCAGGTACTTTACAGATGGGGTCCCGACGGTTTTTTACATAAAATAACATGTTTAACAACATCCTGAAATTTGGTGCTGGTATCACTAACTGAAATAATTTTACCTAACAATATAGACTAGAAAGTTGAGGGTACTAGCACCCTATATTTGTTGTCAGGTCTTGTTTGTATCCCAGGAAACCTACAACACAAGGAAAACCTTTGCAAGCCTATGAATATTCCTGCTGTATATATTTCCTGCTGTCTGTCTGCTTAGATCTTTAAAACTACGCAACGGATTTTGATGCGGTTTTTTTAATAGATGAGCGATTCAAGAGGAAGGTTTATATGTATAATTTATTCCCGAAATCCCCACGGGAACGAAGTCCCGGGCAGGCTAGTATTATATAAAAACTTTTATTCACAGATGACAATAATGAAAGACAACTTTGAAGGTCCTCATTATAACGCTGACCGCCAAGGGCCGGGTTACCAGGGTGGTCCACAACTTGGGAGCTCGGGGCATCAGATGCCAGTCCAAGGTCGCCCGGTCCAAAGCTCTGGTCACCCGATGCAAGGCCTTGCACATTCGCAAGGAGGGCCTCAAGGGAACTGGAATCAGGGTGTAAGTAATGTTCTTTTATTTAAATCTAGTAAGGGATCTTTCAAGTATTACTTAATGAATTTGGGGAGTGGAGGGGGTCTTGTAAAACGTTACTATGCGTTACAGGGTGGGAGGAAGTGTTTGACTATGCGTTACGTAACATTGTTTTTTTAACCCTTCAGAAATAATGTGGTGTAAAGTGCAGGAAAGTCGCTAAAATACCTTTGCATAACAATACCAAAGGTTTTTAGCGACTTTCCAGTACTTTACGCTACATAATTGTGACTTTTAGGTAAAAATGGTCATTTAGTGGTTACGTAACATTTTAATAGGGGGGACGGGTACAGAAAAACGTTACGACGCGTTACATGGGGGGAGGGGGTGTCAAAATCTCAACAAATGGCGTTAAGTAGTTCTTGAACGCTAGGGAGCGTCAACAATTTGGTCTAAGATTGCTTAGTTATTTTATTTGAGTTATTTCAGAATTAGTTAAAATTAAAAAATAAGAAAAATTGTAATGCGATTAAAAAGAGCACCCTTAGAGTTTCTTGCCTGTTCTTCTCTGGGGAAGACTGCACCTTTGCGAATAGGCGTAGAGTCAGTAGGGTCAATAGAACGAATGCGTATTTATGTATTTAAATCCTTTAATGTTTGTTTGTATGTATTTCATGTAATCTTGACTTGTTTTAAGTGGCATCCTGAATGTCCTATAAAATAAAGATTTTTTTCTATTCTATTCTATTAGGACTTAGTGCCAGAAGTTTTCACATCTCCATATTTAGGTAAACCGTTTAAATGAGTCCTCGCCTGCGCGGTAAGGGGCGCGGGGGGAGCCGACTAAAGGGGGCCGAGAGCGGTGCGGGCGGGAACGTTTACCTATAGCCTCTGATTTAGTTCAATGACTGTAGTCAATGAGGCAACGTGCGCCACACAAGATTTCACACTTATATCTAGCCGAGCTCCGGTGCATCTCTTCATTTTTAATCCAACCAAATATAATATTTTTCTTTTGGTGAACGATGTTTCTTTCTGACACCCATATTTAGCCCCGGATCTAGCGGGGGGGCAAGCCGGGAAACATGCCCCAGGCGGCAAATTCAAACTCGGCAGACGAATTACACAACTTGTCGTAAACGCAATTTTGACCACTGAGAAAAATTGATTTAACACAGAAAGAGCAGCGCTAGACCAGTCGGTGTGGTGTTCTTTCCAGGAGGTTCGTTCATCGGTGAGCGTCTGATGGCTGAAATGATGATTATAATAAAAACATGGCCAACATAAGCCATTTTTTGCCCATATCGAACATCTCTAATTTTTGAAAAACCGTACACGGAATCTAATAATTGGTCGGTACTGAAGAGATGCACCGGAGCTAGGCTTAATTAACACATAAAATTATACAGGTTGAAAAAGAACCTCCTAGCTTTATTGAAAATCCTGAACCAGTATCACTTACAGAACACTTTTCTTTTTTTTAAGTTTTTTTTATTTATTTTTTATCGATGGGAATTTTTTTTTCCCTAAACTTAGACACTACTCACCCCCCGAGCGCTACCCGCACCCCTCGCATGCCTGGTGTAGGAGTAATGTCTACGTTTAAGCAAAAAATGAACTATTCCCATTGAAAAAATATCTATTCTTATAATTGGTTACCTTTTTTTTTTACTTTGAATGTGTAGCGTTTATTTATTATTATTATAAATTATAATATTACTTTCAGATGTCACAGCAAAAAGCACCATTTTCTAAAACGAGTCCAATATCTCTGGATAGCCGCTACTCTGAACCGGACAAGCGACCGAATATGGTTAAACCTATGAGCGACATACCGCGAAACATGAATGAACCATTTAATAAGGATTATGGCAAAGTTGGCCCAAGATTTTCGCCAAGAAGAGACATACCTGCAACAATGGGTGGGAGGGATAGAATGCTTTCACCAGGGAGAAGAATGTCCCCTGGGAGAAGATTGTCCCCCGGGAGAAGAATGTCTCCTGGCCGACGAATGCCTTCACCAGACCGTCGGGGGCCTGGAATGTCTGTTAGAGATAAAATGCCTTCGCCGGGGCGTCTAATTTCTTCCCCAGGGAGAAGAATGCCTTCGCCAGGGAGAAGAATGTCTCCGGGAAGAAGAATTTCGCCGTCGGGTAGACGATTGCCTTCCCCTGGGAGAAGAATGTCGCCCCCGGGAAGAAGACTAATTTCTCCAGGGCGCCGGATTCCATCTCCCGGGAAAAGAATGTCACCAGGGAGGAGATTGTCACCTGGTAATAAGCTTTTATTACCCATTTTAATAGTGTCATTTCATAGATTGATGTTTTATTCCCGAACTATCTTTCTCCCGGGACTATTACGGGACTAACTATTCGGGAAAATTATGTACCCTATGTCACCCGCTGATAAGAGAGCTTTATGTAAGTGGAAGAATTTATGAAATTGGTCCTGTAGTTTCGGAGCATATTCAATGCAAACAATCAAATCTTTCCTCTTTATAATTTTAGATAGATAGATAAAATATTTATTTGTACACACTTAAACACACACAGTGACACATTATTTACAAAATCAATACATCTGTCTCTATCTATGGAGGGGACGCCCGTCAGGCACAGGCGGGTGATCAGTGCACTTATTTGGGACCATTTCACCCGATTTCCCATAACAGCGCATGAGTTTTACCTCTGCACTGATTGTCTTTGAACCTTCCAGAAGATTTAGCGAACCCTATTATCTCCTTTATGCTAATATCTTGTATTTCGCCTTATTTACCTCATCCGTGCCTATTGTCTCCCATCTTACCAGCGCGCACATTGGACACTCAGTCAGGAAGTGTGGACTTGTTTCCTCCTTGTCGCATTCTGGGCAGGTGGGATCCCTGGGCTTAAGTCCATTATTGTTAGGTGTCGGTTCAGAGGACAGTGTCCCGTGAGCAGACCCACTACAATCCTGATGTCCTTTCTGTTTAACTTTAGAAGTTTCTTCGACTTTCTTTTTTCGTATGTCTTTAGGAAGATTTTTGCCTGGCGGCACTGTTTGTTATGCTTCCATCTTTAGTTAGCTTCTTCTGTTATGATTTTACTTATTACTAGCTTTCCGCCCGCGTGGACTACAGGTTACATCGTGCCCAACTATGGGATAAAATGTAGCCTATGTCCTTTCCCAGGCTTTAATCTATCTCTGTAACAAACATCAAGATCGGTTCAGTAGTTTAGGCGTGAAAGATGGACAGACAGACAGACAGAGTTACTTTCGCTTTTATAATATTATGGATGGATTCCTTTACTGGTTTTACTTGAAATAGGTAGCCTGGGTTTCAGGCCGATGAATGTCTCATCAGCCTCTTTCCTCCCTAGCTCATCTGCTATCTCATTGCCTATATGTCCTTCGTGCCCCGGCACCCATTTAATGGTGACTTTGGTCTTTTTGGCTAGGGCATTAATAGCCTCTTTGCATTCTGTGACTAGGGTAGACATGTGCGCTGATTTACACAAGACCGGCGGCGGCGTCTGGTCTTGAAAAGGCCGGCGGCTGCGGCGTAATCGGCGTGAAATCGGCGTGGGGGTTAAAAAATAAATAAAGAAATGAATGTTTGATAAAAAAAAATGATTAAAAATCAACAATTTCTTCACAGATATAATTATTTAGTAAACAACATTAAGAATTATCTTGGAAATACCACCGAAGTAACAGTACACCAAATATCAAACCAATCGAACTGTGAAGGTTGGTAGGACCCTTTTGTCAAACAGGGAATGATCTGATGATCTTCAAACCTCTGAACAAATTTAAGTAAACTATCGCTAAGAACCATCTCGATTACGTAAGCTTTCAAAAAACCGCATCAGAATCGGTCCACTGGTTTAGGAGCTACGCTGCCACAAACAGACAGATACACAGACATACAGATCCACGCGGCAAACTTATACAATCCCTATTTTTCGTCGCAAATTGTATGAATACTGGCTAATACGTGTTGGCTGCACGGCGGCGGCGGCCGCCGCGCTAATTGAAAAAAAAAAACGCGCGAATTAAGTCTCTGTTCTTGTAATTTATTTTCTCATAGAAAGGGGATGAAAAGTAGAGTATATGACTCGAGAGCAAATTATTTTTACCTCGGGCGATGTACTTTGAATCCCTCGCTGCGCTCAGGATTCTACGTTAGAATCCTTCGCTTCGCTCGTGGTTAAGAGTAGCGCCCTCGCCGTAAAAATACTATTTTGCTCTTTAGTCATACAATCTACTATTTCTTATTTTCTTAATAATACAAAGTCAGGCTTTCGCCTCTCATGACTTTGACTTTGTGGGAGTCACCCCCCAGCTGTGTTGTGATTGATCTTTGTTTCAGCATGTTCATTATCCAGCATGCTACTTGTTTGTCTATGCCTTCCCTGTTGAGAGATTCTTCTATCGCCATGGTTGAGGCTTTGTCAAAGGCCCCCTCTACGTCAAAGAAGCATCTTAGGGCGTGTTCTTTCCTTTTTATCGTTCTTTGAATCCTTACTATCATGTTGTGCAGCGCAAGCATGTAGTTCTGTGCTTTCCGCGTTTTCTTGCGTTCTTTTTCTAATGCCTTATTCCACCACGGCTGTCCCTTGCCAGGTTCGATTACTTTCAGAGGATACGCAACTTGGAAAGCTTCTTGTAGGGCCTTTTGTAGTTGTGACTCTCCTGTTTCTATCTCTTCCTTTGTGTTATATTGTGCGAAACTGGGTGTCCATATGTTGAGTGTCTCAGCATACTTTTCCCAGTCTGTTTTCTTTTAGTTCCTAATTAATTATCTCCCTATTGTACTACTGATTTGAAAGGTAATACGTCTATGGTCTGACATTGAGTCCTCAACATCTACCCTCCACCTTTTGATGTACTTACTAAATTCTGATGTGGTGAATGTTATATCCAGCACCTCTTGCATACTTAATAAGGCCGTTACTTATTAAGAATTCTAGCAATAGTTCACCTTTTTTGTTGTTTCCTGTGCTGCCCCATACCTCGTGCATGCGAGTTGGCATCACAGCCAACAACAATCGGGATGTTCTTACCTCTGCAATCTTCTGTGATACTCTCTAATTCTCTTGTGGGTGGCTCGAAGTTTGTCTCGCTGGGTATGTAAGCGGATATCAGAGCCACTCGTTTGCGATATTTGTTCGTTAGTGGTACTGTAATTTCTAACGCCACTAAGTCTCTGTAAGGTTCAGTTGCTATTAGTCCCGCTATTTTTAGTCTGCTGCTCACATGTATGTAGATTCTGGGGTCAGACTCACCTTCCCGCAGGTAGATGACGTCTCCCCCCAAGCTGCCCATGACAACTATACGTCCATTGAGGACGTACGGTTCTTGCAGCAAAGCTATATCTATGTCATTTGCTACCACAAATCGTTTATGAGGTGTCGTGCGTGTGTCTTGTGTGTGTCTTGTGTGTGTCTAGGTGAGTGTCTAGTGGGCCAAATGTCTCGTATCCCCCGCGTCCAACTTCTTGGGTTCGTCCTCGGTTTGACATTGGACATCTGCTGTGTCTACTGGATGTGGTTCCACTGTCGGCAGCGGCGAGTGTAGGAGGACGCTTCATGCCCCCACAGACACATCCACCACCTGAGGCTTCCTCCACAACCAGCTTGGGTTCTTGTTGAGTGTCATCCTCTTTCCTCGGTACGGCTGCCGAGTTCTTGTTTCTAATGACCCTGGCCTGGACCTGCATAGCCTCAAAACTGAGCCTCACCTTCCCAGACCATTCATTCACGACTTCCTGAGGGACTCCCCACCATCAAGCGCTCCCCTAGTGGGAACAGTTCCCTGAGGATGAGAGTCCACTCAGCAAGCCTTAAACTTTCATTATCGTAGTTCTGTCCGACGATCAGTTCCATAGGATCGTCAGATCGATCGTTTCTGTGCCCCGGCAGCCATATCGAGACTCTAGCTCTGTCTAGTTTCCTAGCCCTCATCCCGACGCCTTTGTAGTGGCCAAAGTCGCAGGATAATAACCAATCCCTTGCATCTATCGTTTTTGGTGTCACCAGGAAGAATCCCTCAGCCACCAAACCCGAAGTTGCAAATTTCAGCTTCATACTGTCGACTTTGGCCCTTTCAGCCTTCTTGATGAGATCTGTCAGCCATACAAAAACAAAAACAATACATACAAAAATATAAAAAAGAAGCAAAACAATATAGATACAAAAAATAATAATAATAGTAATTACTCAGTTGTTAAAAAGGTCGTAGCTAAGCATATGTTTGCCTTTCGACAAAACACTAATGTAGATTTCAGTCGTCTACCCAATTGCTTATGTAACGTGTTGTGTTTAGGTGACAGACACATGGGCGCGGGTCGTCGCGTGATGTCGCCCCCACATAAGCGACTCGAGTCTCCTGACAGGTGAGCTGACTCTTATGTAACGTGTATGTGTTTAGGTGACAGACACATGGGCGCGGGTCGTCGCGTGATGTCGCCCCCACATAAGCGACTCGAGTCTCCTGACAGGTGAGCTGACTCTTATGTAACGTGTATGTGTTTAGGTGACAGACACATGGGCGCGGGTCGTCGCGTGATGTCGCCCCCACATAAGCGACTCGAGTCTCCTGACAGGTGAGCTGACTCTTATGTAACGTGTATGTGTTTAGGTGACAGACACATGGGCGCGGGTCGTCGCGTGATGTCGCCCCCACATAAGCGACTCGAGTCTCCTGACAGGTGAGCTGACTCTTATGTAACGTGTATGTGTTTAGGTGACAGACACATGGGCGCGGGTCGTCGCGTGATGTCGCCCCCACATAAGCGACTCGAGTCTCCTGACAGGTGAGCTTGCTCTTCTAACCCGTGTTCTTGAGGATATCCATTAACTTAGGCAAACACTTCTAAAGCTTTAACTGATGAAAGTTTACAAGGGAAGTAGTACTTAAAAATGCTTCGTTTTAAAGTCGCCTATAACCCCTTTCAGGGTAGGCAGAACGTAAATTAGGTCGAAAACCACATGACGCCACAGCCACCTTTGACAATCATTCTGGGGGTTATTAGATGGAAGTATAGTGGTGATAGGTGGTTAGCCTTTCGCCCATGATATAGCCAAACCATCGCATCCCACTTAGTGGCTTCTACAGTATGCCTGGGAAGAGTTGTCAGCTGGCACATTCTAAGTTTTTCTTTCACTTCCAGTCCAGCATAGAAGTTACTCATAAAAAAAAATATATTCTTGTAGGTACTCGCCGTCGCGTCATCTCGACAAACCAGGAGACAAGTATGGCGATTCGGACCGCGCTGGTGTGAAACACGTCAGACCAGCTTACGATCCTCCTTCTCAAGTAAGTCTGGCTCTATATTCGATCTAGTACAAAGCTCACATAACATACAGGGTTATTAAAACACCAATAACCCCGCAGGGCTAGTTTAGCCATGTCCCGGGCGGAAAATTCAAACTTAGCAAACGAATACTCAACTCATCGTTAACACAACTTTGACGAGAAAAATAGATTTAACACATAAAAAGGCGTCTTTCTGGGAGGCCTATATTCATTAGTGAGCGTTAATGACTGAAAAGATATGTGAGTGTGTTTAGTAAAAGGTACAACTTTCGGAGTAGTAAATAAGAGCTATTTACAATAGCTCATCACACTAATTGTGAGCCTTAACGACTATCACGAAAGTTGTACTTTTGCATTTTCACAGTTCCATATTATGATAAAGGAACTGTGAAAATGCAAAAGTACAACTAACATAGGCCGGCTGATGGGGCTGCATTTTTCAGTTTTTGCCCCGTCGCGAAAAATTCAAGATCCGGGGCTGTCTGTGCGTATCATATAGTATTATATTACTGAAGCTACGTAGACTAACTGTGCTAGCGAGAAAAGGATGGATAATCAACATCTATATAATGTTTTGTCTCACTTTTCATCGGGTCAACGTCGAAGGCGTTTTAGGTCTGATTGTAGTTTCAAGAGGAAAAGTTAATTGTTAAAGAAACATTTTTAAAAACAAGCTTTTATTTAAATTGTTCTTTCTTCGTATCCTTCTCAGCAAACTCTTTTATTTGATACGTATGTCATGGGAGTGCAAAATAAAATAACAAGTCCGCCATATTGTATTTAGAATGACGTCACTTAGCTAACCATGTATTGTCATCCAAACTAAACGTGTATGCGAAATTTCAGCTCAATCGGTTGAAGGTAAATACATTAAAATTAAGTTGCAAGATTCTACCTGAACAAACATACATACATTGCAAGTTAAAGCTTTTAATAATAAGTTAATTATTAAAAAAACATTATTTAAATTTCTTATTTATATTCTTCTCAGTAAAACTTTTCATTTGATACCCATATCATGGAAGTGCAAGATAAAATAACTAGTCCACCATCTTGGGCGGTCTGCCATATTAGATTTAAAATGACGTCACTTAGCTAAACGTGTATTGTCATCCAAACTAAAGGTGTATGAAAAATTTCAGCTCTGTCGGTTGCAGGTAAATACATTAAATTGCAAGTAAAATAAGTGAATTGTTTAACACATTAAAAAAAAACTTTTATTTAAATGTTTTTAGATATATGTATAAACTGCGCTATTCTTCCGTTAGAACCTACAGTGAGCGACCGCGTCTAAGAGGTACTGAAAGAAAAGGGAACCAAAAAAATAACAATCTACTTATTAAAAACAAAAACAAAAAAAAATTGTTTGTGTGTGTGTGCATGTGTGTGTGTGTGTGCGCGTGCGTGCGTGCGTGTGTATATGTGCTTGTGCATACTTTGTTGCGTGAAAATGAAGGATCGTGAAACTGTGTTTGATTGAAAAGTCGTAATTAAATGGAATAAATGCTAGTGGAATGTATGATTGATTAGTAAAAATACAATTATTAAAACTAAAAATGAGTGGTTTAGAATGTCGTTACTTAGCTAACCATGCATTGTTATCCAAACTAAATAACGTGATGTATGTAAAATTTCAGCTCAATCGGCCGCAGGTAACTAACTAAATTAAAATTTATTAACAAATTAAATAAAAGCTTGTAATATCACTTTGTCACAAAAATAAGAGTAATGAGATTTTATATTCCCCGTTGTTGAATCTTTCGCCACAATACAGGGCTTTAGGTATCTCTCTTTCAACCTCTCGGGTGGTTAATCAGTCCATGAAACTGAACAACTTTCCCAAGGAACATAGGTCAAAATACGAAAAAAAAAATTTGAGTTCCTATATAAACTTCATCAGCATCTAGCGCATTTTGTATGGGAGATAAAAAATTTTTTTTCGTATTTTGACCTATGTTCCTTGGGGAAATGGTTCAGTTTCATGGACTGACTAACCACCCGAGAGGTTGAAAGAGAGATACCAAAGCCCTGTATATGTCCTCATTTTTAAGTTTTATGTATTGCTGTAACGTATTTAAAACGTCCTTTTGTGGTACAAAAATGGTGCTTTATACCAAAACCTGGGAATGGAGCAACCGCTGAACGGTGTTCAAGATTTTTGTGATTACTATCTGCAAATGCAAACATATGGTATACATTTCTGTTTTATTTGTGTCATATATTTAATCTTTAATGAGATAAATGTAAAAGTGAAAAGAAAAGAGTCGAATTAGAATTAATTTTCGAAAAATTATTAATAAGTTCGCCACTTTAATATATATTCAATGAAAAACTCACTTTTTACAGTACCGCTAGATCCAAATTACAGTTGTCTTAACTATAACACCAAATGAAGTCGTTAAAGGTCAAATATCCTGACAATAATAAAACATTGTGACATAAGAAATTCCAAGAGAAAAGCATTAGTATGATGACTTTAACACGATGAATAAGTGTTTGAAGAAATGTTGTAGCATAATATTGATTTGGGATATTGCTTGTTGTAAGTTACGTTTCATTGCTTGTCTAAAGAAATGAAAGGACACTATCTAAAAAACTCAAATCTATACGAAGAAGAATGTTTTCAGAGTTCCGGATACGTTGTGGTTTGACCAGAAATTCATCAATAACCTGAATCAATGGATACATCTATACGCCTTATATGGCATATCGAGTATCTTTCTGTTATAAAATGACATCCATATTGTACTCAATACTCATACACATTGAACATAAGTATTTGATTGGATTCGAGATCCATCAAAATTTGAAGTGTTGGTAAACTTTCTTCGACTGATAAATCTAAAATTGAAACCAAACCAAGGTTTTTTGATATGCACATAAAAATGACGCATCTGAACATGCCTATTAAATGAAAAGATAATATATCTAGTGTAGACTTTTAAATAGTCAGATGAGACTTAACCTTGTCATGGTTTTGCATACTCCGAATATGAAAGAATCAATGCCCTAGAAGAAAGAAGATGAGAGTTAAACCAAAGAATATCTCTGTATCTGTTTCGTAAAAAAAAGAAATTAGAGTGAGACCGATATATTGAAGTTAATAGATGTTTACTCAAAGATAAACATACATACTTGGATCTATTCAAAGAATGAACTGGCACTATCCGGGTATAAAAGCGATATTGTCGAAATAATGTATTTTGTTTGGATTTAAGAACTTGCACCTCAAAGTTTTCATATGGTCAAGGTTGACGTTAAGAGTTAACCTATCCCAATAAAAAGTTGTAGCAATTTCACGTATAACGAATGTTTTATTATGAAGGTTAAATTGCAGTTACTCTACTGAAATTAACTTGTCTGCCAAATCCTGGATCATTGTTGAAGGTATCAAGAATGAAGAATCGGAAAAAAAGCGTTAGAACGAAGAAGAATGAATTTCTACTTGACAGTCCGTCCCTTAACTCGGTTTGAGAAGTTCTTTATGAAAAATTACGGAGCGTAGCGGGACTAGATGCAGGTCTTCCTGAATCAGAGTTGCTTATCTGGAAAGGACACAACATATACGTGACACTGGCAGTAATTTCCTTTCGGACGGTTGCCACATAAAGAATATTTAAAAAAAAATGCGCTGTAGGTGGAGCGCTAGTTAATAAGTAATAACCATAGCCCTTTGCATATAATACATTTATAAATAACTGAAAAGATCTGCCATTATTTGGGATATTAAATGAAACATGTATCTGAGAATTGATGTTTTGTGTCTAAGTTTGCTGAGATTATAAAAAACAATTTTATTCATTGAAGTATCGCAACGGCTGATGTGGATCGACTCATCTACAAAGAAATAAAAAAAGGTAATAAAGGGAATATGAATCTTATTTCCAAATGCCTTTTCCACCATCACAATTTTCTTTAGCACAAAAGAGGCTACCCCGAAGACCAAATGACTTTATTAAACGGCTCACCCAGAGCGAGGACTGTTAAATAATAAAATAATAACTTCGTGAAATAGTTAGCAGATCTTTATTAAAAATCAAATAGGTACACTTGAAAAACTAAAAAAAAGCTGTTATTCAAGCTGGTAAAAGAAAACAGTTATTGTTATTCAGCATGACTGCAATATTTTAGATATTCCTCATAAACAGCTATCAAAAACTCAATTAAATCTAACAGCTATGACCATGGCGCTTAAAGAGGAGATGTATTAATACCTTGAGATGTTATTGCATAAATGCCATAAAAACAGGAAAGGGCTTACTGAAAAAAGAAAGTTATAGTACAACGTTCATTCCAATAAATAAAACAAAATAGAATAAGACACCTAAAAAATACAAAACTACTTATATACCAAATACAAAAGGAGGAAAAACATTTTGAAAGACCAGATACATGAAATAATGTTGCAGACAAAATTTTGGACCGTTAAATAATATGCTGTTGTATAAACTGGTCCATGTAAGAACCTCATAGCCAAATCCTATATAAAGAAGAATTATAAGTGCCCATAAAAAATCACAGGGAAGGAACCAAGTGGACTGCACCCTGTCAATCGCCTCAGATATCACTGGAATGACGAAGTCTTAAGAAGAACCAAGAGAGACTTCGTATTGCGAGCTGGCGGGCTATGGTCCAGAAAAAAGAAAGATGGCAGGATTTCGTATCAAAGGAAAAGACACTGGGTCGCTGAGCTTGCAAGAAGGATCAGTCTTCAGCGCCGGACCTAGATCTCATAAATACGGAGGGAACATGAACGTAGTTACCACGCTGCATGCTTTGGGTGAACGGTTTGATGAACGCAGAGCTAAGTCTTGCTTCACCGATGCTGTTGCCCAATGCTAGCCCGAGTATTTGACTGTCTTCAGATGGTGATACCGACATCGTACATCGTTAATCAGCAGGGAGTACCGCAGACCGGGAAATGTAACGTATGTTAGCCGGGAGGACTGAAAGAGCGTTTAAGATTTAATACTTTAGTCCAAAAACTGATCTAATGTAAAGCTGAGTAAAAATATGAAAAACGCTGCAATGCAAAGCGAGCAAATTGGATTTTAATTAAAAAAAGATGAGTCAAGGGCTTGCGTTATGGATTTATATCGTAGAAGTGGGGAACTGTACAGGTGGTTGGCATTTCAGGAAGAAGAAAGGATTTACCCCATAAGAACATCCCTATATTTCGATCATGCATGACCATAATATTGTATAGTCGGAACATCATATGTATGAGGAAATTCTACACAGTCGGTTGATAAGATGGAAATTTAAGTTCCAGCAATTGACGCCCAGACTAAACACTTGTATCTAAATAGCTGAAATTTCCCACTGAAGTTCCCTCTAGATGTAGACAAAGGACTATGGCTAAGTTTTCGTTACCTGGGCATCGTCCATCTGTTCTACGTTGAAAAGCTATGGGCTCGAATCGCGCTCTGTGGATATGTAAGACCCTGCTAAACCAGAAAGATTTAGGTCAAGACACTGGCAATGCAATTATTTCAAAAAGCACAAGCGCTTTTTTTTAAATTTTTGTTACAGAGCATCCTTTTGAAAGGCACATATCGTCTTACTTCACTACTATTCTTGTATAAAGACTTTTGTAATTAAATTTTTAGCTACTGCGCTATTTTTGAGTCAAAAGTCTTTAAGAAAAGAAGTGCTCAGAGATCTTTAAATTAAAAAAAATAAATAGAATACTAAATTATATTAAACCATCAACTCTTTAAGGAATGCCCTAGCAGAATATAGTACAAGAAAAAAACCAGAATATTTGCGAATAAAAAACCACAGAAGTGAAAAACTTTCCAGAATTATCTGCATAGGTAGACATTGCATTGCAGAATATTTGCACAAGCAAACCATGTCAAAGTAAAACATAATGAAAAATGAGAAACACAACTTTTTCACACACGAGCAGACTTCAATTTTGAAACTTGAAAATTAAAAGAAAATTCAAAGCATATATTATTTAGAAGTGTCAAAAAGGTGAAGTCAGCATAGAGCAAATGCGTCGGTCGCCCTCTCAAACTATGTACCTATTTTAAAATTTTCCTTACGGGTTTGCAATTAATGTTTCGGTTTTCAGGCTTCAAATCAAGCTATGTACTCAGGTGGCTACCGGCCTAGCCCCCGCGAAAACGTTCAGTATCCTGTACCGGGGCGGCCACAGGACGGCCGGCCTATGCCGTGGCAGCAAGATAGAAATAAATTTTCCATGAAGAAGGATGACGATAGAGGGAATTTTGTTAAATTCGAACCGAGGGATGAAAGAAAAAGGTCCCATTCGCCGCGGAAGTCTCGTTCGCCGATTCGGAGGAATAGATCTCCGGGCCGCGAGCGATTCAAGAAGCATTCCCCGTCGCCCCGCTCGCCGCGCCGCTCGTGGGCGCTGGAGAAGCGCCGCAGCCCCGACCCAGCGCCGCCGCCGCCGCCGCCCCCCTCCTGGCCCGGACACCAACCCGCAGACAAGTACAGGCCGCACTTCCCCGGCGATGATAAATCCAAACAACCCGTCTGGGAGCCTCGTCGCATCGAGGACGACCGAAGATTCGACGATACGCAGCGGGATTTGGGACGACCGATGCCACCACCCAGAGAACCGTCCCCGCGAGGCTTCAAGAATGACCGATTCTCCTCGAAAGAACCCAAGTTTGAACCTAGATTTGAACCGAGAGAACCCAAATTCGAGCCGAGGGAACCCAAATTCGAGCCGAGGGATGCCAAATTCATGGCAAGGGAGCCTAAATTTGAGCCGAGAGAGGAATTCCGTCGGCCAGACGATGTACCGAAGCGATTCGAGAGAGACTTTAGAGGTAATCCTGATGATCGTCATGCGGAACCGCGACACGCCGCTAGACAAGAAGAGTTCCCACGACGTGAGGACGAGAGGAAATTCATCAAAGTGCCGGATTCATTCAATAAAGAATTGGACGACGTTTATAAGAGAGCTGTGGAATTCAGTAAGCGCACCGAAGAACTCCGAAGGCGTGACAGGAGAGACGAAATGGAACGCCGTGATGATCACGAATCCAAAAAATTCAACAGAAAGTATCGCGACGACCGACCGACAGGCTACCGCGACGATAACAAACAACCAGACTGGAAGATTGAAGAGAAGAGATCCGAGAGTCCTGAACTAGATGAGTTGGTAAATATGAGCCCCAAACGTAAGGGTAGACGAGATAAAGCTGTAGACGAACTTGCGACTAAAATTTACAAAAACCAGGGCAGCTACCTGCCTGAGAATGCGAAAGAGCGTGTCATGGAGGAACTAAAACTAAGCGTCGGGAAAGTGTTGCAGCGAATGTTTGGAAACCAAGAAGTATCTTTTATAGAGATGATTATTAAATTCAACAGTCGCGTGGACACGCCGGAGGAGGTGAAAATGTTTAACGACGTGATGGACAGTCTCCCAAGCTATTACAGAAAAATGAAAAGGGTGGCTAATGGTAAGATTTACTTCATTTTAGAATTTAGAATGTAAACTATTAAATTGTGTTAAGCATTTGTTTGATATGTTCTGAATGATTCTTTACTAATCATTAATCATTGATAAAAATAATTTAATCAAGCCGGGTAAAAGATATAAAGAAAGATTAATAAAAGTTATGTTTGTGCTTTCAGAACCGGGGAGTTCTGAAACTCCTGCGAAGATCGCTCGCCGTGATGAGCCTCACGTGACCCAAGGTGAGATTATTCTCCTTTCCACACACACTTTAATTCTTGTTTGTCGACAATAATCCCAACACTTTGACTTTGGGAAAAAAGTCCCAGAATTCGAATAGATTTCAATCAAGGTTGTAATTATTTATATAGAAATGAGAAAATAAGGCGTTTCCTTTACAGGTGTTGGAATTAACCCGAAGGATGTGAAAGGTAAGTGTAGCATGCAGTGTCTCGATGTAAATAAGTTAACGTTGCAGTTCTCTTTATTTGATCGTTTGACCCAGTTGCAGAATGGACGGCGAATTTGCAAGCGGCTGCGCAAGCGGCGATGGTGAATCCGATGCTGATGGCGCAGATGGACCCAAATCTGATGCAGCAGATGTCGATGATGATGTCGCAGCCGATGATGGTGCCCGCGCCGGCCTACGACGTGTACCCCGCGCCGGCGCCCCCCAGGCCCCCCTCCCCCGCCCCGCGGCCCGCGCCCTCCTTCCCCTCCCCTAACGTCGCGTCGAGGGACGACGAAAACAACCTCTACCTCTGCAAGGACGATTTCGAACCGTTTTCAGAGACCCAAGCCGAGTACCTAAAGAAATTCCTCGTCTCGCAGCTGGTGTCCATGACTCAGAGCGGGGCGGGCCTCTGTCCCGACATGACGATCAAAGGTCTGCAGAGCATGCTGAGGTACGAGGTCGAAGCTCGCGACGAGGCGACCAGGAACTGGCTCCTCAACATGGACTTCAGCAGTTTCGATCTGTTCAACGTACTGGTGTACACGAAGGAGGAGCTGTGGTACGAGCGCGCGGCCATCTGGCTGCCGGGGCACTCGCGGTACAGGAACCTCGAGCCGCTCGACAAACTCAAGCTGCAGAACAAGAAGCTGGAGGGCGCTCAGATAAACAAGTGGAAGCTGGTGAAGAAGATCGTGACCGTGAAAGGGACTCGGATATACGTGGACATGCCGCCGTCCGGCGCGCGCGCGCTGGAGAAGCACAAGATGCAGCTGAGCTACGAGCTGCAGAAGGTGTCGGTGTTCCTGAAGGCGGTGGCGGTGGACAAGGAGGTGTTCGACGCCGGCATGCGCGACACCAGCCTGCGCGAGCCGGCGCAGCTGGCCGCCGCCGTGCAGGCCACGCCCATGCCCTCGCTCTCGCACGACTCCAACATCATCAAGATAGGCCTCAAGGGCAACAAGTGCCTCTCCCTCCCGCAGGCCAGGAAGATCAAGGAGATGGTCATCTACCACATCTTCAAGTACCACCAGGAGCTCCGCGACTCGGCCGGCCGCACCGACTTCCTCAAGTTCGGCTTCTGCCTGCCCGGCTATTTCGGTGTCGTTCCAGAAAACTCCGCCTCGAAACGCTGGCTGATGTCGCTCAACATCGGCAAGCTGAGTAAGCACGTCGTGGTCGTTCTGGGCGCCGACGACGCCTCCACCAAGTACATCAAGATGTCCATACTTTTCAGGAGACTCAGCAGTGTGAACGTCGCCCTGCTCGCGGAGAGAATCAAGCAGAGTAATCAGGGGGTGAAAGGGTTGAATTTCCACATGTGGAAACCCCTCAAAGCCTATATTTCGACCCGCGACAGGAATAGGACGATATTTGAGGTCGATATGGACTTGGAATCCGTCGAGACGATAATTAAAAATAAGTTCAGACTGGACTATGTCGATGAACGACACGAGCAGCATACGGTCACCGTCAAGTACGAACAGCCGGGGCCGCGCCTCACGGATGTTATTAAAAAATACAAAATGGAAATGCACGACTCGTATGACGTAGCAAACATGGAATTAGCATCTTCAGATGACGAATGAGACGTAATTTGTTTGGTGAAAGTTAAATATTAAGATAATATTACATTTAAGTCATTTTGTTTGAGCTTGCGGAAGCATTCTTTTTGTTTATCGTTAAACTAGCATAGTTAATAAATTTATGTAATTGTGAAAATGCTTGTTTTTATTTTATAAGTTAGTTATCACATCCGAAACGGTTGGTTTATTTAGAACGTCATTGATTCCGTGTTCTCGCTGGCTTTATAATAAGGGGAAAAGGATGGGAAGTGAAGGACGATGGATGTATTATTGAAACGAATAGTATATCTTCAGTAATTATTTGTACATACTAGTTAAGCAAATAAGTCTGTTATAAAAGTCAGCAGTAACATGGTTTCGTGATTTCTGTTGGGTTTCGCAGAAGTCATGAAGAATCGTTGAATTACGCAATTACAGTTATCACTAACAAGTTCTGATGGTTTCAGATTATCAACTATGGCAGAAGTATTTAATCTTTCTTAGAATTGACTTGAAGAATTGCTGTCACTTTAACTATTGATTTAATAGCAAAATATAATGAAAGTTTTATATTTTGCAGGAATAAATGGACTTTATTCCCCATCTGGATAGGCAGAACTACGCCTAAGTTGACAAATAATTTGCGGGGAGAACGCGTATAGCAGTTAGGGGTTAGGTAGACGTCAATACTTCAACCAAAATAGTTTTGCAGTTTTCATATAAAATTTCATACGAACCCTGAAATTTTTTTTTATCATCGCTCCATACAAAAATCCGGAAAATGTTTACAGAATTTCATATCCTTGGGGAAAGTTGTTTAGTTTCTAGGGTAGATTCACGCCCTATAGTTTCGTTTACTAACTTAAAAGTCTGGATTTTTACTTTTTGTACACACTAGTAACATTTTCGATTATCCAACAATTTTTTTAAATGTGTCGTTGCAAATCTGAATACGTAAGTACCGACAAAGATAGTTTTACTAACAATTGCTTATAATTTATATTTTTTGAATTTACATTTCTATAAAATGGCGATAGTTTCAGTGACCTATCTTGGTCAAGAGCACTGCAAGAAGATGAAGAAATTTCAGACAGTTGCTGACTCATGGAGCAACCGTTGACAATTGGAGGGGGCGTCTCGTTGCAGATGGTGACGTACTCTCCTTCACCAAACCAGTCGGAAGGGGCGTTGCTGAATTCGACAACAGTAGCACCCAGAAGACTTCAGAAAATGCCTTTCGAATGACTGAGGTAAGTTCTTGCATTAAACCTAAAGAAACTAGCTTTTTACAGACAAGAAACTAAATAACAATTCGGATAACAGTGACATGCTACTGTTACAGCCGAAGGCACATTTATGTTATTTATGTAATCTCATAATAAATTTATGAGATTTAACATAAATTTATGTAGAATTATGTTAAATCTTACAGTGTAAGGCGCCGTTTATACACAAGTGACGATAATCGGCGACGGACGCCGCGACGCGGTCAATCAAAGCAACCTAAAATGACTAGTAGCCATAAGTAGGATTGTTTTTAAAAAGACATGCGGAGCACGCGTCGCGTCGCTTGGAAACGAAAAGATGTCACGCACGCCAGGCGACGGATGACTGAAGTTTCACGCAGATGTTTGGTCTCGGGTCATGGGTGTTTGTGTCTTTGTATGTTCCGAGGGACCCAAGACACAAGGGAAAACCTTAGTGTGGGCCTTTGAGTGTGAAGTGTTTATTTAATTCTCCTGTTGCTGAAAACAACCCTTTACTCATAGCTATTAAGATTCATTTATTAGCTCGTCCGACAAAAATGGCGGCGAATTTTGAGGAACGCGCGTCGCGCTTTGCTTGAAATGGAATCAAATAATCGTAAAATGAACCTAAGAGCTATCTCGTGAACGGTTGATTTTTTAAAGAGCGCGTGAGTAGTATTTCCGAGACGAAGCAACGCGAATCTGTCTTTTAAAAAATGAACCTTTATCTAATTCTAACCGCGTGGTGATCGGTTGAGAATAACACCACCCCATCTCTTTCCGTGGGTGTCGTAAGAGGCGACTAAGGAAACACAAATGAGACCTGCCTCCTAGTAATCCATCCCAGGCAACGACACTTCATTTTTTTCTGAATCTGAGGTGTCGTCCTATGGTCTCATGCGGTGTTGTAGGCTCTGTAAAGGGCCGTCTGGTTCGCGACCACCCTCCTACCGAAGTCCGACGCCAAACAGCTTGCTGTGTTCCGTCGGTGCGTGGGAGTACCAGTGCCTTTATAGGCATTTTCTGGGTTAACTCGCTCCATCGTCGACCTCATCTTTGACCTTATGATCGAGATTGAGGTCAAGAGTTAACCCATCTTATAAAAATAAAAATATAAAAAAATAGCAATTAGGTCTATTTTACGTTACTTTGATTTATCGCGTCAGCTTAGGCTTCGCTGCGGCATTTTACAGGTTGATTTTTTTGCGAAATCAGGTCTTTAATAACGAACAATGAAGATGCTCTGATATTGCTACAACTTATTAATATTCAAAGACAGAAGATATTGGGTGCATCCTGTGTGGCAAATGGGTCAAGAATGGGTGAGGTATTTTAAAATAATGGAAAAATTTAATTAATATCCTGATCGATTTCTTATAGTGTATAAAACGTCCCAAGATGATTTCCTTTCTATATTTTCGTTATTATCCATTTGAGAGATTGGAGAGAACCAATCTGTCCTGAGGAAAGACTGCTCATAATACTAAGGTAACCCAATCTGTAATCTGATTTATTATTAAAAAAGACCGAGTAGTTGACAAAGACTCGGGACCGTCATGATTTTTTTATGTCCTTCTGCATAACAAGAGACGCGACGTATCGAGTTAGGCGATGCGCGTCCGTCTCTAGGCGACGAATATCTCTTTGTGCTTCTATTTTCGGAAAAAAGAAACTTTTGCTTCGTAGCTATTAAGATTCATTTTACGTTGCTTTGATCACAGCGTCGCCGCGTTCTGTCCCTTGTGTATAAACAGCGCCTTAGAAAGTGATAAATTGATGTCACGTCTTACGCACATCAGTGGTATTTTCTCCTAGCTCCACTGTAATGTTTACAATGCTCTACGTTCGCATGGATCTTATATTGCGTGAATTGTGTTATGTGGCTCTAAATTTGCTGTATTCATTGTACAGCGTTTTCAGTTCATATTTTCATAATAAACTGAAAATACGTCTTTGATTTGGCAAAAATCTTTGACCTAGTCCTGCACTACGATCGAGAAAAAATGAGTCAAAGGTGTTTTTATTTTATTTTTATAACTTAGGAAACATAATAAAGGTATAGTATTATGTTATACATATGGTTTGTGGCAGTAAATGCAATAACGAGTACAAAAACTTATCATTATCGCCGTCCACTGGGAGTAATATGTCACATTCGCAAAATGTCAAAATTCAAAGTAGAGACAAAGGACGTCTACAAAAGCGCGCTTGTCTCTTTAGACATTTTAACATTTTGTGAATGTCACTTCAAACGAGACAACAAGTAACTAGATGACCATGGCTTTATGACGGACGTGACACTGCCTAATAAAAATGGTAAGTTAAATCAACTTATTCCAGCAATTGTTTTTGTTCAGAAAAGTGAATAGGCTTCCTCTGAACGAGCTAGCTACATCGTCGACCACATTTGGGCCCTGGGCTCGGTTATGATCAAAATCTTCCCATTTAGTCTTTACCGCAGCTTTGTTAAATTAATTAGACAAAAGAAAATACCTTATACAATTTGTAATACCGCTGAATAATTAAGTAAGTAGGGGCTAATCAATTTATTTCAGCGATTTAGTTGAGCGTTCCAGACTTTGTAATGTTTATTTGTCAACATTTTACAAATATTTGTGGTAGCAGCAGCGATATTAACTCGAGAGCCGAGACAGGAAATTGTCACAAAACAAGGCTTGCTACACTAAAGGTTACCGAATCAAAATGTCCACCTTGTGGCATAGACACTCGGTCCGAGAATAAATATCATTACACACATATTTGACTCGTTCAGAAAAATGCCCGAAGCAGTCCTTATAAATTAGGTAGGCTAACTCTGTCCTCGATCAAGGCAAGTAACATCTTCTTTCAAACATTTCTACGGCGTAGTGGATGGCAAAAGAAACAGGTAGTATGAATTACAGATAAAGTGAGAAACATCTCCGAAAAAGAATTTAAAAAAGCAAGTCATAGATGTGTCGGCAGTAATTGGTTAGGCTAAATTTTGTTTGACCAGAAAGCGGCGACCTTAACGACCATGTACAGAGGCCAGCGCATCAAGGTTACTCCATTTCCATTGCAAAACCGCTCTTATCACAACAGCACAGAGTGCACGCGTGTGGTAACCCGAGTTGCGGCCGTCCGTACGTTACCTCAAGTAAGTCCTCTCGCGAGCAGTTGGTCAGACACGCGGAGCTATTTGCCAGGTGCGCTATTTTTTCACCGATTCCCCACATTAACAGTTGGTGTCCGTGCTGTAACCCCATCTACACAGGTTTTCTTTGCTGCGGCCAACCTGGGTTCTGGGCCTGTTTAGGCTTTTCCAGATTGGCCACGGCTCCTTGTAATTTGGAGCCAGGTTTTCTTTAAGAGGGAAAAGGAGAGAACGTGGGATTTTGCTTGTCCAAAGATAGCAGCGGCCATCTGTGGGGCATTCCGTCTATAGCCTACGTCGATTGCAGAAAACCTTTATGGCTTTTTAGCCGGCTCGAGATCGATGGGCGACCATAAAGTGGGTGCACGGTGGGGAAATTCCTGCTAGGGAGTACGGCATATCGACTGGAGTGGGTTTCAGGCAGTAGCCTGTTATAATCCGGCAGGTGTTGTTTAGCTCCGTGTTGAACTGTCCATCTCCTTGGCATGAGTTGATCTTTCCCACAGCGGACACGCATACTCTCTCGCGCTATAACACAAAGCTGGTCCTTTAGTCCATAGTCCTGTATAACCGAAAGGTCCGCTCCCCAGTTTGGTCGAGGAGAGCCGACGTACTATATCGTTTCGGGCGCCAACATGTTGTTTTGTGTTTTTACAGTGGCTTTTACTCCCAGATATTTTGGGTGGTGGCAGTGTTGAATAGCGATGACCAAAGAAATTTAAAAAATCTTAGTCATGCATAGGAACAAAAAAACTGAAAATCCGACACTCTGCGATGATCTTTCATGTACTGTGACTACAGATCTCAACTTTTCTTGTATTTTTTTGTCTGTATTGAAACCTCGAATAACCCTTCTTTAAATTGTAGTCTAAAGTTTAGACACAACTGCCTCGGTTTTTCATAAAAAAGTTTTATTTTCGAACCCAGTAAGTACTTGACATTCTTATATCACAACTTTAACCGACTGTACTAAAAAAAATGTTCTACGAGTACTTGGCAAGTAACTTTAAAAGGTGGCCCATTTAGTTGTTATTTTAAAATTGTATGTGACACTTACAGTCAAAATGAGATGGATAATAAAGCCATTTCGGCAAGTGTGAGTGAGATAGATAGTTGATGCTACTTTTAACTGTAGTGATACCAAAAGTCTCACCATTTAAACTAGTGGGAGTGAAACAGGTAGAAACTCTTAACCTCTTTAAAGGATCACAGGAAAACAGTTTGACAATAGGTACAGTCAGGTTATTCCATTTTCATTGCAAAAATCGTTTTTATCGCAACGGCACAGAGTGCACGCGTGTGGTAGGTAACCTTTTGTACAGCCCTCTATACATTTAATTTGAAGCATTTTTAAAATTTCAGGGGATCGGTTGCTTGCTCCTTTGAGCTGTAAAAGAACGCCAAATAAACAAACTTTTACATTTATAATATTAGTAAGGATTGATTTTACATCATAGTCATGACCTTAATACTATTATGTGATATTCAAAACGATTACTTTGTTTTTAAAATAGAATTTTTTTAAATCGCAGTTTCATTTCAATTACAGGATGGCCGCGACAGCTTCATTCGCCTTCTAACCCAGAGAAGTTCGTGTCACCTTATGTATTGAAAAACAAAATACGTAAAGGTGTCGTCAATAATTTCAATCCAGCTTTCAAGCGTCCAGCGGAAATAGACGTCTCGACTCAACAGAAAAAAATTAAAGATGAAGAAAAGGTTGAAAAGACAGAGCCAGTTGTGCAGAAAGAGTTGGACCCGACGATGTCGCGGATATTGGAAGACGAACTACAACAAATTATGACCAAGGTAATGTATTTAAGGTGGTAGGTGTTTTTTTTAATTTTTATTGAAAAATATGGGGGGTGACTTTAAATTAATTAGCGAAACTTTTTGGCGTGATTGTCTCCATGAAACTGAACACCTTTTCCCAAGGAATACATGAAATCCTCAACTGAAAGCGTCGACAATTTTCTCAATAAAAAAATTCGTTTTTTTGGCTTTGTATGGGAAGTCAAAAAACATTTTTTGAGCATTTCATTAGGTTCTTTGGAGAAAGTTAGTATTTCGGGGGAAATGACCTTCCAAAGATTATTTATTTATTTATTATTTATTTAAATTATTAGACATAAAAATTACACTGTTTCTTAAAAATAAAGCCCCACAAAACTGCTTGAGCAGTTTGTCTGTGAGGGCAAGAGTAATTTAAGAGGTGTTGAAATCTTTTCAGTTTCAAGTGAATGGAGTAGATGCTTTTTTTTTAAATCTGCCTATCTTGGCCTCTGATCTTATGAACTCAGGCAAACTGTTTAGAAAATAAGGTACTCTCTTTTTTAGAGTCCTATCTCTAAAGTAATTGGTGACTCTAGGTACAACAAATTTGCCTGAGGTCACAGATCTTGTTACATGGTCGTCACTATCAACAAGTGTTAAAGATGAGATGCAGCTGTCGCTATCCAATTTAACGTTGATTGATGTCCCGGCCGATTTCGACAATGGCGACCGCTTCAATGTAACTTCGGTCTTGGTTACGTTCGTGTGCTCGCATGTGGCCTATGTTAATATTTATTTTTTATTGAAAATCCGTGCACATTGCGGGTATGTGGGTACCAAATTCAAGTAGTTTATGGGTGGGATTGGCTTTTAATTGATAGCGTCTAGCATCAAGCTCAGAACAACGGTTTAGCTCAAAGTCTATATAGGAAACTAGATTTTCTGGCGGCTTCGCTCCGCAAAGAACTCTTTTAGTCACCCATTTCATTCTTGACCCCTTAGGGGATGATTTTGAACAATCGCGAAGCATATGTCCGTTTATTTGCTTCAAGGTATATCTTGACGAAGTTTCCAGTCAAAATGTCAAAAAAAATTGTTTTCTCCATACAAACTTTTAACCCCCATTTCACCCCCTTAGGGGTTAAATTTCGCTAAATTTCTTTCTAGAAGGGTTTGGGCTGGGCGTTGATGAGTCAGTGAATCAGGACCTCCAATTTTATATACAAGTTGAAAAAGAACCTCCTAGCTTTATTGAAAATCCTGAATCAGTATCGCTTACAGAACACTTTATTTGAGTGCTTAATGTCTATGATTAGCAAAAAATTAACTATTCCCATTGAAAAAATAAAAAAAATAAAAATTTTTTTTTCATAAATGTCTTCTTTGAGTGATACTGTTTCAGGATTTTGAATATAGCTAGGAGGTTTTTTTATCACCCAGTATAAGAAGCAGAACATGGCTGAAAATCAGCGCAATGATGTGGTTTCGGCCTCTCGCTGCAGAAGCTGAGCAATTTTCCTCTTGTCACACTTTTTTATTATTTTTTTAATTAGTTACTAAGTTTTCATTTGTAATTATTTTGTGACAATAAATAACTTTGCACTTTTGCTTACTTTTTAAAGTCTTGGACTTAAGTCACTTCATATAAAAATGTACATACCAGGTGTGGGAGGAGCTTCCTGCCAGTCCGGCATGTGAGGCGGAGAAGATGGTGGTGGACAAGCTGAGAAGTGAAGCAGGAGACGACCTCAAGAGGGTATGATTTATTTATTTATTTTAAAACTAAAACAACGAAATCAGTTACAATAATTAATTAAACATTGTTGACATTGAAATCCTTACTTCCTTACTAATATTATGAACGCGAGAGTATGGATGTTTGTTACTCTTTCACGCCCAAACTGCTGGACTAAATTTGATGAAATTTGTTATGGAGGTAGCTGACACCCTGGATTAACACATAATTTTCCCAAATTTCTACAGGAATGAAGTCCCGGGCGGAATGCTTATAGAGTTATACTGCTTTACTCAGAGACGTCAATTAAATTTAAGAAGTAATTAAATGTCATGCTATCCTTGTTTATATCAACAAGAGTGAAAGAGACAACATCAGAGTTTAACAGTATTTAACTTTAATTGACGTCTCTGAGTACGGCAGATAAACTTTTGTACCTGTAGTAGAGGAACTTACCTCGGAGCCGGATTGTCGTGAAACCTTTTTTAACATGTTTGTAAGACTAAAAACGAAGTACCCTTACTCGTCACTTAACTCGCGGGCGCGGAAAAAATTTAATATGTTTTAAATGTTTTTTTAACAATTAACTTATTTTGTTACAGCTGTTAGGCCTAAATGTTACCAAGAGGTTACTGAACGTGCACAACCCTATTTATGTAAAGGTAAGATTAACTGTGAATTCAGATCATATTTCTGAATCATTTTAAACTTGATATTACTTTAAACTTGGTTGGTATCCTCCGTATTATCATTATACAATCCCTTTTAATATTATAAATGCGACAGTAACTCTGTTACGCTTTCACGGCTAAACAACTGAACCGGCTAAAAATACAGAGATAGATTAGACCTTAGGAAAGGACATAGGCTACATTTTATCTCACATCTAGGCATTATATAACGTGTAGTCCAAGCTAGTACAGTCGACCAAAAATGCGGTCTACCACCCTAAGGTTGAAATTCGTTTGCGTGACATAAAACAGTAAGGTTGATTTTCCCTTGCAATAATGAACTGACCGTTTTGACTAAATATATCATCTATACATATTATAAAGAGGAAAGATTTGATTGTTTGTTTGTTTGCATTGAATAGGCTCCGAAACTACTGGACCGATTTGAAAAATTCTTTCACCATTAGAAGGCTACATTATCCCCCATGAACATAGGCTACATAATTTTCCTGAATTCCCACGGGAACGAAGTCCCGGGCGGAATGCTAGTCTTATTATAAGTTGTGACGAGGACGCCCGCCGCTCGAACACAATCTCTTCGAAATCATGCGCGCCTAGTACTCCGAGTCGGAACGCGCTCCTTCCCCGTCCCGCCCCGTCGCACCGCCGCCGCAACCGGTTTTGCACGCGGCACTAATCACGACCACACTCCCCCCCTCGCTTCCCCCCGCGCTTTTTATATAAGCCCTCTCGGCTCGCTCGCAGCCAGCACCTGTGGCCAAGACCAGCGGTTCGGCTCCTCCTTTCCCAGCGTTCTCAACTTCCCATGGCAGTGTCACTCTCCCGATCGGGAGCTGCCAGGGGAAGCCGATAGGATCAATCCCGGCACGAGTGGGGCGTGGACCCACCGTGCACATCGTTACAATAGGTTTTGTTATTTTTCCCCAAAAATCTAGGTGTTGTTATTTTTCCCCAACAATCTAGGTGTTGCTTTCTTTTTTCCCAAATAATTTAGGTTCCCCTATTCCCCTTTCCCCTGTCGTCGCCGTCGTTGTTGTGGTCGTAGTCGCCGTCGTGGTTGCGGTCGTAGTCGCCGTCGTGGTCGCACACCCAACGCCGCGGTCGCCGGCAGGTGATGCTAAAGACCGCCATGGGGTTCGCCCCGAAGCGGTTTCTCCGTGCGCCGCTCGGCGCACGAGAAGGTTCTGCGCAGCCAGCAGTCGCTCAGAGTCTGCTCCCGAGGCAACAAGCCTTAAGACTTTTAGCGACTTGCCGCCCCTGGGGTGCAGTGGTGCACCGTCCCTTCCCGATCCCTTCCGACTCCTTCCTGGGTGCAGTGGTGCACCGCCCTTCGGGCGAAGTGCACACGGCCCTTCCGGCTTCCCGTCCGAGCGCCGCATACGCAGCCCATCCCGTCCGGTTTCCGTTAACCTACCCCCCGGCGACCGTGCCGCCGCCGCGACCGCGATTTTAAGCTAAGGGCACTCGTCACGTCCCCTCCCGCACACTCGCCCTCGGCGCCCCGTTGTAATCATAAGTATAGAAGTATAATAACAGTAGATTGTAACTGTGATGTATACAGGGTTACTGGAAATTCGATACATTCCCTTCAAGGGGTTAAAGTAGAGCTCATTTGCGACGTTTTTTTTAATTCCTTCCCTAGCCGATAGTTATTAGTTTTTGTGATAATCGCATTTTTGTGTTTTTTTGCTAAATGCCGATTTTTGACAAAAAAAGCTGTGTTACTTAAAGAATTTCCTACGTCTTTTTCTTCAAATCTCTCGCGATTCCAAGTCCACAACATGAAGGTTATTGGTATTACTTCAGCCTATTATAATCTCGAGGAACTGTTGAGATGTCAGCTTTCATATTATGCATAAAAAATATTACTACAGGAAATTCTTTAAGTAACACAGCTTTTTTTTGTCAAAAATCGGCATTTAGCAAGAAAAAACAACATAAAAATGCGATTATCTCAAAAACTAATAACTATCGGCTAGGGAAGGAATTAAAAAAAATGCCGCAAATTAGCTCTACTTTAACCCCTTGAAGGGATCGTATGAATGTATCGAATTTCCGGTAAGCCTGTATATTAGCTATAAGACTGGATTTATTATTGTAAAGAGTCAATAAATTGGAATGATTGAAATGCTTCGATTATCCTCATCTCTCCTACATTGCTGCGCCTAAACTGGGTCCATGATTGTACCACAAATCTGTATTTAGACATAAAAGATCATGGAAAGCAATACATTTTATGATTATGATTATAAACCAACCTTTACTGTTCGTGGGAGTTGTTTTACTCAACCGTACCCTCTGTGAGCGGCCTCAGCCGCCCGTGGTCACCTACCCCAACTAGTAACCATAGTTTCCCTCAGAAAACTACGTTACAAAGTGCATCATAAATTATGATTCATAATACGTCATCATTCTATCTCTTTCTTTATTTCATTGTGGACCTTAGGCTCCTAGCACACGGCGTATTGTAAATGCGCAGACAACGCGCGTTTTCTGCGCCGTGGATGCCGATTTTTGCGTTTTTATAGATTCAAACGCTCTTATATTTTTTTATAGATTTCTTATTTTTTTTTGTAGACATCACGATCGATCCGTGTGCTTAGTTACAAGGTTGTGTTAAAATATCGTTCAAAGTGCGTATACGCGCGTCATCTGCGCGTCGTCTGCGCGTTTTAAATAAGTGCTAGGGGCCTTAGCGATATTTTGGTTACACGAAGTTCTGTGGAAACTGTTAGACGACTTTCTTGACCGACCGCACATACATGCATACAAAACATTCTGGGCCTGTACCTACAGGTGGAGTTCGACATAAAGCCAGAAGGTGAGAATCTGATGCAGTTCCTCCGCTGGCTGAACGTGACCAGCATGAAGCGGGAGCGGGGCGCGGGCGCGGGGCCGGGCGGGGCGGCGGGGGCGGGGGGCGCGCACCACTACCTCGTGCAGCTCAGGAAGATATCCGACTACGACCGCGCGCTCAGGGTTAAGAAGATAAAGTTTGGTGAGTCACTTCTTTTTCTAAATGACTCGCTCTTGGCCGCTGATGGCTTTCACAGCTTCACCGAGCAAGTGGCGAGGGCAGATGGCTCTCAGTCCAATAATTTTAAGTAACAGACCTAAGGGCGCCCCCTGTAAGGCTCGAACCTCGGCTCGAGGTCGTTACTGGGAGAGGGGAGTCGGAATCGGGGCGGAGATGACGGGGTATAGGCGACGGAGGTCCACGCCGGCGAGGACTCACTTTTTGTAAGCATTCCTTCGTCCATAGCCTAGTTCACCTTAATGGATAAACATGCCATTTTAAAAGAAATGTTTAATGAGACCATTGACGTGCCATTGAGAAAATATAAAAATTAAACTTAAACAAGAGCGCTTTCAGCCCACCACGCCTACTGATTCTGTAACGAAGGCTCACTTAAGTCCGTTAGTTGAACTGCATAGGGAATTTTATTAATTTGTCTACTACTCGTAGTTCTATTATCTATGCTTTGTCAATCGTTGGCGTGCTCAAAATATTTTGCCGTGTGCAATTGATGATGATACCTCATCTTTTAATGAGCTGTGACAAATACTTCACTTTAATTTAATTTAAAAATCATCTAGTATAATCTTCAATCCTTTGTTAGGTCTCACTTTAAATTTCTGCCGTGTTAGGTCTCACTTTTCTCTAAATTCACAACATTTTCCCCTCACGAATTAATCGCAAGTTATCCGCTAAACATTCTGTTTGATTATAGGTACTTTAAAGGCGTCGATAACATCTGGCTATAATTTTAAAGAGTGCCCGCCGAAACTAAAATCTATATACAGTCAAAGAAAAACTAAAGAAGAGTATTCACATGACAACGAAAGTGAAACGCTAAGTAAGAAACCTAATATAATTGATGAAACTAAGAAAAATCAACGCAACGTTGAACCACACAACAAGGTTGACGCAAAAGGAGACAATACCAAAAAAGATGAAGCAGTTGATAAAGCTAAAGAAAATAACACAGATCTTAAAAAGACCCCAACCAAACCTACTGTAAATAAAAACCCAGCTACCCAAAATAAACCTCAAGTAACTGGAACAAAGAAACCTGAACCAGCTAAGAATGTTGCCAAAGTTGTCACGAAACCGGCAAGTGTTGTTAAAAAGAACAATGATTCGGTCGCAACGTCTACTCACGAAACGAATGCTAAAAAAGAAACTAATGTATCTAACGCTACAGTAACAAAAACTGGAACTGCTGTTGCTAAAAATACTGCAGTTAAAGCAACGGCACCTCAAAAAGCAACGGCAGAAGTTTCTAAAGTTCCTGCCGAAAAAGTGAAAGTACAAACAGCTGCAAAAGCCACCAAACCGGTAAATCAAGGTCTGACACCAACTACAAATAAGCCAGCTCCTAAAAGTAAGCCAGCACCTAAAGTTACTCCAAAGAAAACTGAAACTAAAAAGAAACAAGTTAGCGACTTCGACGAACTAGATGATGAAGATATCTTAGCTTTAATGTCGAATGCGATAGTACTAGACGAATGTCGGGGCTCAGACGACGAGAACTAGTGAAGACAAGCTGGAATCACACGGCATCCGACGATGCATAGGAACGTTGTATTGTCTCCTCAAAGTTGCAAATGTGATTTCAAGTCAAGACTAGTGACAAGACACTTACATTTTGTAAATAACCGTAGCGCTTTTGTTTATATATTAAATATTTTAAAAACATTGATTGTTTGATTGATATGTCATATAAACAGCTTGTCTAACTTTATATATGATTACATTATATAATTAACATAGATATGTATAATTGTTGTCGCAGTTAAATAGCTTAATTGGCTTTTCAATAAACGCCTAGTCCTTAAACTGAACGACGCCGTTTAGTCAGGAGGGTGTCACTCCGCAGTTTATGTATGCCAGTGAGCGCGGATTTGCTACTCGCCGCGCGCGCGCTTACCGCGTTGGTCGCGTGTTGAACAAAATAATAAGTTTATCTACATAGTAACAATATTAAAACCAGACGGAAACATGTTTTGCCACCACAATAGTCTGTAGTTAGTAGGTATGTAGGCAAGGTATCAAATAACACTTGGTTATGTTAACTTGTGTTTTTACTTACCTACTACACTTCCTAACTAAAGTTACTCTTGATTTTATAAGCAGTGTTATCTTACTTTATTAATTTCAATAATAATTTAACCTCTGAATCGGCGGCGAGTGTTAACCCTGAGCTCTCGTCGCGAACGCGGCATCGAGTCGGCGGTGCGTAATAGAATATAAACGCTAGCGGCCAACTATAAGTTTCAATTTCTCTTGCAAGCCTGTACCACTTGCAATAGTAGGCAAATTATGCCTAAAGTTGACTTTTGTTAGGGAGTGAGACTTCTGTACGTTAGTACCGTTATTTATTCTGTGGTTTAGTTAATACATAAATACAAGTAATTATCTCCATAAATAAATAAAAAATATTTAAATTATAAATATTATTTAATTATAATATTTTTAAATCACATAACAAGGGTGACAGTTGGGAAAGAGAATATTTGAATCATACTGTACCTACCAAATTAGCAAAAGTTTTATGTCAATAGACGAAAATGCTTTTCATCATAACCATAGACTTATCATAACTCAATTTTGTCAAAGGTGCGTTTTGTCAAAGATTTGTTTTGCCATAGTTGTGTATGGTTAAAGGTGGTAGCACTTCACTTGGCGTTGCATGTTTGCGTATTTGCTGTATTTGGCCAAACACTACCATGTGTGGAGGATTTATTATTCTATATTTGCACAAATATGACAAACACAAATAGGCAAATACGCCGATCCGTTCGCTTGTCGGTCTTCGGTCACACATCAAAGGATGCAATATGATTATTAGACCATTTTAGACCTTATTTACCTGTGTTATTTGCTGTTGGCATCCACAAACTATATAGAGATACTGACGTATTTGGCATCCCAAGTGAGGACATCGCATCGTGTTTGTGCTGTTTGGACTACATACAAATATTTGGACAAATACGGCGAATACGCTACGCAAACACGCAACGCCAAGTGAAAGTGCCACCTTATGACTGTGTAAGGCCGACGCACACACCGTAGTTTATGGAAGCGCCAAGCCAATATTATTAGGTACAAGAAGGTAACAGAAATAATACACTCTTAAATCCACTACAATTTATTGGAATATCTCACTGAGTATCATTGTTTCTCTGTTAAACATGGACATGATTATTCATTATTATTTGGGTACTTCTATGTTGTAAGCGATCATTTCTTCATCAACCTGCAAAAAGAAACATGTAAATCATCAATCGACAAAAATTGTTTTGCTTTTTTTTTAGTAGGTACTCGCTTTTTTTTAAAAGGGATTGGGAAAAATTCTTAATGCTAGTGGAGATGGATTTTTTTTTTCAGTAAGATTGAAAATACATAAATTAAAGATCCTTTTACCGGTTACTCAGTCGTTGTCCATTGCCCAATTTTATATTCAAAGATACCTAATACGTAGTTTAAAAAAGTGCTGAGTCGGCACTAGGTAGGTAATTTTTTGATTATACTTATTACATATCCCTACAAAAAGTTCCTAGACTAGGTATATAAAAAAGATAAACCTTTAACTAGAAGACATTTCTGAAATTACTTTTTCATTTCTGAGCGTTCGGCGTGTTCAGTCGGTAAGTTAACATATCGGTAGTGTTCCGTCGTCGGTAGCTCTTATCAGTAATTACATTTTTTCTGCTTTTTTAATTTTTTAACTATTCAAATAACAGTGTTGAAAGTCAAACTCGAATGGAACGATTCAGAATTGAGGAGCAGCTTCTTCAGGTTTCTTTTCTACAATGATCTTTGAAGTGAATATGTTAAAATTTGCACGTAAAGCATTATAACTGAGTTCTTTTTCAGCATATTTTCAGTCATTTAAATTCAGGACAGATTTAACCATATTATCTCCCATATCCATTCTTGAAGCAGCAAGTTCTGCCATCTTAGATACGTCGCGCATATATTCAGTAGCGGCTCCAGTACGTGCTAGTTTTTCAGCTCGAACCCTTTCTTCCGCTTCCTTCCTTTCTCTTTCTATTCTGTCAGCAATGTCATATACATCTTTGGGCACCACCTATTAGGATACGGAAAAGGAAAGATGGAAAGGTAAGGAATAGGATTTACTAAATACACATAGCTAAGTATCTACTTACGCAAAATTATTTTACAAATAATTAACTTCAGGATTTATTCTATTAACGTTCCAATCTCGAGTTTTAGAAAATCTCTAAAGTTTTGATTTTATAAGTACTTATAGGTACATAGATAATCAATTAATTTATAGGCAAGCATTTGTGTCTGTCTAACGCCACTACTTTAAATAACCCGCTAACTGTGCGCGCCGATGTTTACCTACTTAGTTCCTTTTGAAACCGCTAAATGGCTCAACGCAACGCACGCGTATTTTAAAACGTGATACCTTGTTGATGTGTAAATAGGCCGCATGCGCCTCGTTCTTAACCTTCTCTGTATGATAGTATTTACTCAGATTCGGTTATCCATTTTTGAATTCAAAATTACCGGCCTTCTACCTGTCATCCTGAAGGTGACGCAGTGACCAAAGAAAGGTGACGTATTCGGAAGATCTTTAAAGTTTTACGAATCGGGGTCATACAGCGCAGGCGTCTCTGCTTAAGACTATTCTATAGCGCCGCGAGCGTAGGAAAATAGGTATTTGGAGAATCATTCTCTGTCGCGACCGCGCTCGGCCCCGCTCGCAAACGTGCGATAGAGACAGTTGCAGCTCGGCTGTGTTTCTAGGTATTTTTTTGTCGAAAATCGCGTTTGGGGGGAAAACGTTTCCCAACCCCTAAACTGTACTAAATATACTACTTTTTGGTATCAATCTTTTCAGCAGAATATAATCTATGCCTCTATTTTTTGTTTTTTCCGAAAATGTACTTTATTTCTGAAATACAATGAATTTAAAATGAATGTTTTCAAACCCAATAAAGCAAGATTACAGATCCTTATAACTTTTTATCTAAACAAAATTTTCAAAAAAGGAAAACATAGAGGCATAGTTTTTGATAGGGACAACAACATAGTGAAAAATTATCAAAATCGGAGAAGATTTAGGGGTAGCAAAACGTTTTCCCTTTTTGTATGGACATGGGCGCGGTAGTCGATCCTCTTAAGCAGTGCCGGTGGTGCCGTGTAGCTGGACAGCTGTGCAATTTCCAGAACCCTCTCATTCGTAACCTTGTTATGCCTAAGGAGCTATGATTCTACGTGACCATAACCCCAGAAGCCTCATCATGGAATTTAACGTTTTTACATATGCCAATAAATAGTTCCGGACACAGATATATTTCTGACTAGCTTTCCCGTGGGGATTTGGGAAAATTATGTATCCTGTGTGTTATTACAGGGTGTCGGCTACCTTCATACCAAATTCTATCAAAATTGGTCCAGCCGTTTGAGCGTGAAAGAGTAACAAACATCCATACATCCTCACAAACTTGCGCATTTATAATATTACTATACTAGCTTTCTACCCTCGGCTCCGCCTGTGTGGACTACAGATTATATCGTGCCCAGCTGATGTATAAATGTAGCCCATGTCCTTTCCCAAGGTCTAATCTATCTCTGTACCAAATTTCATTAAAATCGGTTCAGTAGTTTAGGCGTGAAAGCAAAAGACTTTCGCATTTATAACTAAATAGGGATTTTTGCACTGTGTTGCTTCTCCTGAAGAGATTTTTAAGGCAACTATACAAGCTAGAATCTGGCCATCGAAAGCTGTCAAAGACAAACGGCGGCAGATTTAAAAATTCCTGCTCTGAAAACACTCTGACGGAATAAAACTTGAGTTAGAATATAAAAAATCAAATATTCGTGGACAGCTTTCGTTGGTTAACTTATGTTTTCTATGTTTATGTTCGTTGGCCAGACTCTATGTAGTCTACAAGAATTCGACGCGTAAAGCCAAAAACGCAAAATACCAACTCTACGCAAAAAACCAATTCCGCAAAACACCAACTACGCAAAACACCAAGTACGTAAAACACCAACTTTGGTTTTGGCGTAACACCAACTACGTAAAATACCAACTTAAATTCAGCAAAACACCAACTACGCAAAACGCCTACTTTGATTCAGCAAAACACCAATGACATCCAAAATTCAAAATTTAAAAAACCGGCGAAGTGCGAGTCATACATGCGTATGAAGGGTTTCGTACCATTATCTTAAATATCGAGCAAAAATAGGCAAAAAATCGCGTTTATTGCATATTATAAGATTTGTATTTTGTATGTAACGAATAAACTTAAAAACTACTGGACCGACTTGAAAAATTGTTTCACCATTAGATTGCTACATTATCCCTTAGTAACATAGGATACATAATTTTCCCGAATTCCCACGGGAACGAAGTCCTGAGCGGAATGCTAATATGTGTGGCGTTACGCCATGTCACATTTAAATTTCCCGCCATTCGAGGAGACTTCCGTCGACTCGTACTTGACGGCGGTGGCACACACACATTGCTGTGCTTACCGTGCTTCTGACCGGCCGCTGTATTTTATTAACGAACATTTATTGTTACTAAATATTAATTAAGCTGGTGGATCTTGTACTGCATTTGTTATTACGAACACGATTGAGTTTATGGTGTATTCGGCCTTTTATTTATATTCAACCCGAACAATATTAGAATAGACATATTATATTAGAATAGAATATTAGAATGCCACAAAACCGCCATATATGAATATAAATAAATAATAATCATCTTGTGGTCGACGGGTGACAGTTACAGTAGAACTTGTATTGGAAGTATAGGCGTCACCATGGAAACCGCGGGCCAAAAGATCTTTGTTGTAGACCTTTACTTTAAGGAGGAAGTTTCTTGGCTCAACGGTCTAGTAACCAGGCCAAAAACTCTTTAAAAAAGTAAGAATCATCTCACTCATCTGTGGATTTTCTATTCTGTGGAGAACAAAATTCCACTCGGGGGACGGGCTCGTATCCAGGCCATAAGTGTTCATTGTTCAAGAAAAAAAAGAAATTGTGTTCTTTTTGACAATGACAATATTGGTAGCTCGCTCGCTAAACTTAGTAGAAAGAAATTTTTGGTAATTATAAAAGTACGGTTAAAATCGCTTAATAATGCAGCGTAATATGCCGAAAAATCGGTCAGGAGGCCGTGGAGGTTCGGGCAACAGAGGTGGAAATCGAAATTTCAGTGGGAACAATAGATCCCAATCCCAAGCTTTTGCATCCTCGGGGCCGCCTGTGAACGACCATTTGCAATTACACGTAAGTACCAGTTTTACAGAAAAGTCTGACCAAATTATCACCGCTAAGTCTTATCAAAATCAATATCTACGTAAATCCTATCCTACAATCCTATTTTAATTGCATCGGTGAATCGCAACCGGTATGGAAGTACTTAACTACCATGCTCAGGTACTACGGCAATATTATTTGTTATGGAGAGTTACTGCTGTTAAACCTACGGAGCAATTACGTTATCGTGGCGATAACCGAATAGCCGTGTATACCGTCGATTTTTACATGTGAAAATAGAGGTTAGGTGATTGATTGGGTCGGCGTGTCGGAAAAGCGGCAGCCCATGGGACTTAGCAAATTTTCGAAATTTTCGCTGTTTTCTGGTTTGCGTTGCAGTGAGCGTAAAGGGGCAAAAAAATTTTTTTTGTGGCCTCTTATAATGGGCGGGGGTCGAAAGGTTGTGGTGCTAATATGACCCCCCCCACTTTCTTGCCGGAAATGGATAGAGGACCCTTCTAGGAACAACGTTTGTATGGGTCACTTTTTCATTTGGCCCAGTAATTAGTGTACTTTAAAAGAGCAGAAGTACTTTAGTGGTTATAATACGCTCAACCAAAGATGAGACCTGAACTACTAGTATACTAGTATCTGACAGGTCTCATCTTTGGTTGCGCGTATTATAAGTTATTTAGTGTTTATCCAAGTATTTATCCTCGAAAAACTCAACATTTAAGACATAGATTTCTCTCGATAATTATTTAAACACAAAACATATGCACATGTTTTTACACCAGATATTCATACCTTCTAAAGTTTTTCTAAATATTATTAAGAAATAAATCGATTTTTTATTAATTCTGTGTGTTTCACACATTTCATTGTCAGAAAAAGTGACTTTATACTTTTATTATTTAGGTCTATTTTTAACCATAAATCCCTACCACTCAATGTAAAATATAAGTTTATAAATATAAATATGGGGAAGGTGACATTAAAAAAAAAATCTACATTTTTATCCAATAATTAAAGATTAACAAACAACAGCCAGATTTTTTTTTTGTTTAGTTCTTTTTTAGGGTTCCGTACCCAAAGGGAAAAAACGGGACCCTATTAATAAGGCTCCGCTGTCCGTCCGTCTGTCACCAGGCTGTATCTCATGAACCATGATAGTTAGACAGTTAAAAGGGGTTCGAACATTTTTGTATGAAGCCTGGCTTGCCTAATGTTGCAAGTACATACAAGTACATAAAAAGTCGCGTTTTGATGTACATGTATGAAACATATGCCAATCGACAGATAAAATAATTACAAACAACAAATACTGATTGACAAAATGTCGTAAGTGATATACTTTCTGAGTAATTTCAGTTTGAAAATGTAAAATATAATTAAAAGAAAATCGCCTTTTAAATTGATTTAAAAGTCCATTATCATCATTTTAAAGAATCCCGCGTCACGGCTAGCATTAAATTCGCGGATTAGCGGATTCTCGTAATACTAAAACAATAGGATAAAATGTAAAAAATATGTTAAATATGTTTTCGGTGAAATCAGCATCAAACAAAATTCTTACAATCATCCATCAGTACTTAAAATATCCTATAGAACTAATATGGCGCGAAGGGTATGGGGTGAGGGGATAAGTGTCACGAGCCGCATCTCTTCCCGTCCCCCTCTTTACCATTGTCAAACAAGCCCAGAGCTGTTCTTTACCGCGCCAGCAGGGTGTAACTGAGCTTCTGTACGCATGCTGTCACGTTTTTTTTATTATTTTTTTTATTAACAACAGGTGCGCTCTTGACCACAATCTAGCATATAAGCGAAGATGCGATTGAGGATGTAGCAAGCTCACCCAGAATTAGCCTATTCACTCGAACTTTTTAAGATATTCATGAGCTCCGAAATACAGACGCAGACAGCGAATTCCATTCCTTGCCAGTGTGCAATATAAAAGATGATGAAAAGCGCTCAGTGCGAATCCGCGGGATTTCAACAAGATAAGGATGGTACCCCGCAGTGTTTCTGGATGTTCAATAAAGAAGGGGGCAGGCGGCATGAGCTCACGCAGCTCCTGTGCACACTCTCTGAAGTATATCTTGTAAAAACACATAGGAAAGCAACTTTGCGTCTATGAGCTAGGCTTTATAGTTTCTTCTTTACCAGCTTCTGGTCACCGATGAGTCTTCTTACTCTGCGATGTGGCTAGCTGGTATTTGGCTAAACCATCCCAAGGGTGGCTGCCATACTCCATGCACGATCGTATCTGTGCCTTATAAAGGAACAGCTGTTGGTTGGACGTAAAATATCGCTTAACCTTATTAAGGATGCCCAGCTTTTTGGCCACGGTTCTGGCTTTGAACTTGATGGAGGTGCCGAAGTTGAGGTTGCCAGACCACTTTATACCAAGAAGTTCAAGCTCACCGGTTAAAGGAACAGATGTACCTCGAAAAGTAGGAGTCAAGTTAAGCGGACTTTTTTTCAACTTTTCATTTTAATAAAGAATGAATAGATAGCATGCTTAGAGAAGCTTTGTCACTGCGCTTATGTTAGACGGGCAGGTTGACTCAGTCAGTTTGTCACTGTGACTTGCACAAGCATTCTCGTTACTGTAGAAGAAGTTTAAGTTGTTATCTTTTGTGAAGATTTTGTTGTTGACACTGTTGTTATTTCTTGACTGTTACCGTTAGCTGTTTTATCTATTATTATTGACATTTACGCGATGTTACCTCTACCAGTGGGGCCACAAGGATTATTTAGTCTTGGGACAAGAGGATTTCTCAGTTCTTATGCTTCATTGATATGAAGTCACAATAAAAGTCAGTGTCCTAACCAAACTGGGGAAAGTCTCAAGATTATTAAGTGATCCCCACCGGGAGTCGATTCCGGAACTTTCTCCATGGCCGCGGCGCGGAAAGCGGCCTGCAAGGGTCATAGTTCATAGTTATTTATTGATCAAATTACAAATAATTTTACATGTAATTTCACAGCATTATGTATAAAATATTATTACATTTATAATAAATTAATATTTGTTATAAATTAATGTTTCATTCCAGTCGAGCGATGTCTCTGCGTTTAAGTTAACGTAGTGACTTTCAACCCTATTTTTAACAATAGACTGTAAACTTGTCCCACCGTAGAAGGTCTAGAGCAAGATTGTAGTCAAGAGCACACCAATGGGTATGACTTGCTTTTTTTATTGATTATGATCACGGTGACAGTAAGTGACAAACTGACTGGTAAAAAACAGCCCTGTGTTTGGTTCCCTTCCCTTCACCCCACACCCTTCGCGCCGCATTAACGTGATATTTTTCTTGATGAAAGACCCAGGTTTGTAATGAAAAAGTGGATTTTGTTTGATGTGGATTTAACCAAAAACATGTTTTGCATATGTTTTTGCATTGTATCCTACTATTTTAGTATTACAAGAATCTAATTTAATGCTAGTCGTAACGCGGGATGCTTAAAAATGATGATAATGGACTTTTAAATCAATTTAAAAGGCGATTTTCTTTTAATTATAGTTTACATTTTCAAACCGAAATTACTCAGAAAGTATATCACTTACCTACGACATTTTGTCAATCAGTATTTGTTGTTTGTAATTATTTTATCTGTCGATTGGCATATGTTTCATACATGTACATCAAAACCAGTGGCGTGCATAGACATTTTAGGCAGGGTAGGCAGTGAACTTGTCTAGTTTTAATTGACCGCTCAAACTCGTTTCTATGCGACTTTTGACAAACGAAAAAACTTTCAACGTACCTAGCTTTAAGATATTTTTCAGAAAGCTCATGCTTTTTAATCGCTGTATTAAGGTTATTCAAATCAAAATAACCCTGCGCCGTTCCATACGTTTTTATAACAGTTTGAAAACAAAATGCACAGAAAACAAAATGCACAGAAAACAAAATACTTAAGCGGTTAGTATGCACACAACCCGTGAACCAATAATGAATATAGTATATTTTAGTAATGTCTTACTGCGGTACCTTTTTTGCGTCAAATCCACGTATCGGCCTTTTGCGATAAGTAATGTTTACTTTTTCTTGAAAAGGTAAACTTGAAAAATTACGCAGTTTAGGCAAACAAACATCATCACCACACTTTTCACAACTTATTGCACTCATTTTGTTCTAAACAAATATCTAACAATCACTATAAACTGATAAAACAATAATTTGCAAAAGTTTTCGTACCTACGTAGTTGCAAAACAAAAACAAACCAATATGGCTGAATGCATCCAATAAGACAAAAAGGCCGCAAAATTAAAAATCTATAACAGCCATTTCAAACTTACCGAATATTGACACTTCTCAATTTGGTAGAATCGCTTTATAGGCAGAGCTTTTTCTCCTTAAAATCAGTTTGTTAATATTTGGCGGGGGAGGCGAAACAGCCAATCAGAAGCCCCCATTTCAACACAAAACCTCAACAAAAAAGACATTTCAAACGAGTGCTTTTAACGAATAATTAGAAAGGCAAATCCGCGCTCCTACGAGGGCTCTTACTAGTTCAGTATTAGAAGTTTAGATGACGCTGTTTTGAAAAGTTAAAGGTTAGAGAAATGAAGATTGCGTCATTTCGGAAAACGTTTATTCGTTTCACAAAGATCTGTGATCGTTGGTGTACATTATAATATTTAATTTTTTTATTTTTTTTGCCATGAAAAGCCTAGGGTAGGCACTGCTTTTCTGCCTGTATGGAATGCACGCCAATGGCAAAACGCGACTTTTTATGTACTTGTAACTTTAGGCATGCCACCGAGGTTCGATGCTCTTTTCGCAGATGATGTATCCTCCTAAGGCCCACGGTCCTACTGGTAGTACTAATTAAGAGTAGTGTTACAGACCCAACTTCTTCAAGAGCTCAGTAGTCATATCATACCACGGTCCTACCTGTAGGACTTATTCTAAAACGTGATATTATGGCTTTTAATTTCGCGCCAACTTAAAATAGCGTATCCGAACTATGGTCACCCATATATCGACGTCTGTCTTAAAAAAAAGTCACTTTGGCAGAAATCAGCTGGAGACATGGCACGTCCGCGAGGAAGAGGTAAATAAATCCATAAATTTTACAATAATCTTCTTTGATTTAGCTACAGGTACTTTCGAATCTTATATTTTATGAGTTTTATAAAGGTATTATGTAATATTTTTTTAGTTTAAACTGTTATTTAATTATACATGTGATGCCAAAATATTAAGTCCTATGGGTAGGCCCAAGGTTCTGTATTACAAATGATTTTATACTACCTTTGGACAATTACTTAAATTTTTTTTTTCTTTTTACCCGAGTGTGCCCCAGAAAGGAGGGTTATGTTTTTCGAGCGTATGTATGTATGTATGTATGTATATTTCTTTGGCACGCTCTGTAGCCTTAACGGCTTAACGGATTTTAGCTTGAGAGGTGTCGTTAGATTCGTCTGAACTGTGAGAGTGACACTAGGTTAGGTATATCAAAAGAATACAAAATTAATTAGTAGTAAGTAAGCAGTTAAAAAGATGACTGACTGATATATTTGATATTGAGAGTGTTGAAGCAAAGTTAGCTGAGAAAGTGTTAATCACATATAATTTTCTAAGACTGTTTAAAGCCTGTGATTCCTTTATTTCTTTGATAATTAAGGCTTCTTTATGAAAAATCTGTGTTTTATTTATTTAATGAAAATCAGCATACTAATAAATAAATAAATAACTTAACCTAATTACCACCCGAGGTCCTACTGGTAGGACTTATTCTACTGAAATAATTTTGACTGAAATGTTATTCTACAATGATACACATTATGCTCTAAAAGTATTGGAACCCATAAGTTAACTTATAGTTAAAAGTTCGAATGTCAAACGCTTGGGTCTGAACTACTATAAAATATAAGTCCTACTGGTAGGACCATGGGTCAATATAACTACTTAGCTTATATCGCTCTGGGCCTTAGGAGGGTATTTCTATGTGCCCTATTACAACAAATACTAAAAACCAGAATAAAATAAATATTTAACACCATACAAAAAACGTGATTTTTTTGCTCGTTTTTATAGAAAGTCTGTCCGAGGCTGTATCTCATAAACCGTGATAGTTAGACAGTTAAAGTTTTCACAGATGATGTTTTTCGATTGCTGCTATAACAACAAATACTATAAAGTAGAATAAATTAAATATTTAAGGGGCTTCCATACAACAAACGTGATTTTTTTACGTTTCTATAGAGATAATAGTTTTTATAGAGTCTGACTCGCACTTTGCCGGTTTTATAGATAATAGTACGGAACCCTTCGTGCCCGAGTCCGACTCGCACTTGCCCATTTTATTTAATAATTTTTTAAAGTTCACTGCCATGACTAATCGCATTTTGTTTCATTAATTTTGTGATTTTGTGATCATTAAACCACATTTGCAGTTTCCAAAAATCAATACCAATGCTTGAACTCGTCAACATTTTTCTTATCACGTAGGTATGGTCAAGTGTGTGTGTGGCTCAGGCCAGCAGACCCACGGAACTTAAACTATGAATTTAGTTTTTTTTTGTTTGTCGTTTAGTTTTTTTTTTGGTATTCTGTGTATGCCAATATAATAATGCCTTTCTAGTGCCTATTGATACCAAAAGAACCATATCTAGTGCCGTCATAGTTTAAGAAATATAGGACGTTGTTTGTGGATCTGTGTACGAGAGGTGGGTCTGCTGGGCTGATATCCGTCCGGCTGACCCACAAACAACGACCTATATTTCTTAAACTATGATGGCACTAGATATGGTTCTTTTGGCATCAATAGGCACTAGAAAGGCATTATATATTGGCATACATAGAATACCTAAATTCATTGTTTAAGTTCCGTGGTTCTGCTGGCCTGAGCCACACAAGTGTGTGGCGAACTTGGCTAAACCTGGTGTCAGAGTAATATCTTAGGAATTGTTATCATACTTTTTATAACTACATATTCACTATTGGTCACTATTTAGTAATATTTTTTTAGAACTATTTTTGCATTATCAAAATTTTCATGAGTGAGGATATGGGTTGAGGGACATCAAGATCTTGAAAATTGACCATTCCTCTATGAAGTTCGGAATTGCAGAATCGCTCGTCTTCAAAAGACCTGTGCTCCAAGCACCGGTCTTTCGTAGTTGCAAACTTTGTTTAGACTAGTATTTATCTAAACAACACCCCAAAATTGCAATTTGTTACTAGTTTTTGCGACCTACGATTCTACTTCGACGCCTTCTTTCTATCCCATGTTGTGGCCACTGACTGTGGTGAAATAATATAACCCTTCTGCTCAGCTTGATCCTCTTTTGTTCATTTCAAGGATTCTATGATTCTTTGATGTCGATGTGTCATACAAGGTGGGCCAAAAGAAGTCATCCGATGTTGTTTGGCTCTCTTTTTTTTTCTAAATGAAAAACTTCGATTCTGTTTTTTGATTATGATTATTTGAACCTTTAGAATTTTATTGGTCAAGTCGAGAAGATTATATCGGCCAAATGGACGCCGTCACAATTGATTGCCATACGGGCTCGTTTTATGGCATTTTTCATTACTTCTGCGAGACCTTCGGGCGACAGATTCTCGCACTCGTGTCGAATGTTGTCCTTGAGGGCTTCCAGAGTCTCGGGCTTGTTCACTTAAACACGGGACTTCAAAAATGTCTGGAACGTTCAAATCGGGCGATCTTGCGGGCCAGTGCAAATCGCCAAAACGAGAGATGAGTCGACCCGGGAACGCCGCCTTCAGAATATCGGTTGTGGCGCGCGCAGTGTGTGCCGTTGCTTCGTCCTGTTGGAACCACATGTCCTTCAGTCCTAATTCCTCCAATTGCGGCAGAAAAAACTCGGTCAACATGGCCCTATAGCGCGCACCGTCCACTGTTGTCGTTTGGCCAGCAGCATTCTCGAAAAAAATGGCCCAATGACTCCAGCGTGAACAGCGCACCATGCAGTCACTTTAAGCGGGTTAAATGGCTCCTCGTGCATCACTCGTGGATTTTCGGTGTCCCAGAAGCGATAGTTTTGTTTGTTCACGTACCCGCTGAGGTGGAATGACTTCCGCTACCCCACCACCCAACTCCTGTCCGAATGCGCTGTACTCTCTGTCCGCCAATTATACATTTTATTAACCATTACTAAAAAACACAAAGTAACTCCCTTTAATCCAGCATTCCTAACCAGTAAAAGACGCGCAGATATTGTCTGCACCAGTGAATCTTTCCGTACTGCTCACTCTCATAGATTTTATTGTTTTCTTGGCCCTTTACTGTACAACAGTGTTAACTTTTATTTAGGAATATATTCTTTGAACCCTAAAGAATGTAAAAAGAGTACATGACTGGTTAACAGGCACATCCTATGAAGACACGGAAAAACTATTGACTGTCATATCATAATTACCTAGTCTCTAGTATGCCTAAAAGAACCTGCAGCGTGAAGATATGCACGCAAAACTATTTGAACAAAAACAGTCAGTTGACCTACTTTTATTGTTATTGTTAATTGCAAAGTAAGCACTAACATAATTTTATTGACTGAGATATTTTACCTAAGACACAAGTATTGTAATATACTTAGTTTAGGTATTATATTAATGAATTAATTTGCCCTACTAACACATATTTTATAAACAGTTTTATTTTGTATTAGCGTTAATTGATTACTGTTCTTTTTATATAAGTATTTAGATAATTTTTTACATTATATTTTTTATTGTAATCTAATTAATCTAAGATTTTTACACTGAAATAAATTTTATTTATTTATTTATTTATGATTTTGGTCGAAAAATCGTCCACTTCTTCCTCGAGATTGAGGATGGCTTGGGCGTAGGTTACGCGCGTTTGGCGGTCGGCAGGCAGCAGCTGATGCACGGACTGGATTTTGTACGGGAACATGCGCAGGTCTTTGACCAAAATTCGCCTTAGGGACGTCCGGCTGATGGCTAATTGCGTGGCACGGCGTCTGGTCGATGTTTCCGGCGACAACTCGGCAACAGCGGTGATATTCTCGGCAGAACGGGCGCTCCGGGGCCGGCCACTCGGGAATCGGCGATGGTATTCGCGCTGCGCCAACACTACAGACGAATTGTTACGCAAAAAATAGAGACGATTATTCCGCGTTTTTGGGGAGTGTATCGCTCCATGGCTTGTTTACTTGTATTATGCTTCTGTCTAGTCCACAAATGTCAATACAGATCTGACATTGGCGGCCGTATGCAAAAATGAGAGCATCTTCCAATAGGGTGATTTCTTTTGGCCCACCTTGTATTTACATGGTTTTTCAAATACCGAGAGTATTCATGCCCAATTTCTTCTAATACTGTCTGTATATAGGAATACTAAAATAGCTGTGGTAAAAATTTGTTTTGATATCTTTGTAAGATTATATAACATTTGAGGTGCTTGCAGTAAGTACTTCAGAACATCTACTCCATAAGTCCAGACCAGACTTATGGAAAAATCTAAACATTTTTAAGATGCTAAAAATATTTGATCCAAATAATGTGTTTTAGGCAAGGATCACAAAATTGTAAAAAACCTTTTTATTGTAAAAAATATATTTGTTTAAAAGTACTTTGGATTTGACAAAATTGTGCTGAAAACTAAAAAATAACTGGTTGCTGGAGTGGGGATGGTTGGAGGGTTGGTTGGTTATATTATTGGTGGATGATAATTGGGTTGTTAAAAATTGGGTAAGATAGTTAAGAACAGAGGTCACAAAATATTGTCAATGTTTATTGAGGTCGAGGGCCTTTTATAAATTTATTGACAACAAAAAAAAATCTCTGTCTCTTACGCTTTCACGCCTTAATCGCTAAACCGATTTCGATTAAAGGTACAGAAATAGATTAGACCAGTGTTACTCAAAGTGGGGTTCGCGAATCCCTAGGGGTACGTTGTTTGATGGTATAGGGTTTGCGAATAAAAAAAACTGATGGCGGAATATCTGGCAGTGCCAGTACATGCGACTTGCATGACGATAATAGAGCAATCAACTTGATGTTGAGCCAAAATTTAAAAATTTGATTCTCCTAAAATCAACTTAATTTGGGCCGAAAAACAAATCCACCTATCATATAAAAATAGCATTAGTATTTATTCTTGTCATGACCATGATATAATAAAATCCAGCTGTTTACGAAAAAAAATTGGGGCGATGGATTATGGGTTCGTAGACGTTTGAGAACATTAACAGAGGTACGCGGGGCCATAAGTTGAGAAACCCTGGATTAGACCTTGGGAAAGGACATAGGTTACATTTTATCCCACAGCTGGGCACGATACAACCTGTAGTCCACGCGGTCGGAAAGCTAGTAATTATTTATTTTGTTAGTAGATAGAACAGGCTCGCAACCTAAACTTTTGTAATTCTTTTTTTTTTAACAGGAGTTGGATCTAGAACTAGCGTTACTAAAGCGCAAACGTGAGATAATTGAACAGCAGCAGAACATGCTTTCAAGCACTTTACAAATGGTATGTAGGCTTGTTACATTACACAAATTTAATTCTCACAACATTATTATTAGTATGTAAGTCAATCCAGCAATTTTAAGGACAAGAAGAAATGGTGAATGTAGTCTTCTGACACCTCTTCATTTCTACAAATGACTTTTCTATCAAGTCTAGGGACTTCCTTGACTTGATAATAAAAGGTTTTCATAGGTCCATACAGAACAGTTTCCCAGAATTTTCTCGGCAACTTGTTAACAGACAAGCTGGAAATAGCTTACTAAGTTCTGAGGACTCAGATTCTCACCAACAATTCCCGAACAATAAAATTGGATATGTTGTATTGTACGCTCTGTTTTGTTCTACACAACCTTGGAAATAATACTCCAATGTTGTGTCAAACTACTGCTGTTACTTCATTGGAACTGCAGAGTCTAAATGAAATGGGCCCATAAATAAGCGGATTGAATACCCACCCTTGTCGGATGGGCGCCACCTCTGTAGATGTATATTTAAATCTTGGAATCTAAGTTCTCAGGCTTTGAATGTAACTGAGCTCATGATAGGTTAAGACAGCGGATCCTTATGCCCAAAGCGGGAGATGGGATAGAACTTCGATCAACAGTGAGCTCATTAAACTTTCAGGGCCTAGAACTTTATAGGACAGGATGTTATTTAATGATTCTAAGAAGAGTGTAACGTTTTTACTTTAGTGAAAAGCATAATTATTAACCATTATGTTCTTCATTTCTAATTACTTTTCAGAGTCAATCTAATTTTGACGAACCTCGTCCCAGTTATGGCCAGCAGTTCAACAAGCCGAGCCGTAGCTTTGTTGACTACTATGATGAGTCCCCTGGTCAACAAACTGGACGCTTCGACAGGCAGCCGAGCTTTAAACGCTCAGCTACTGATGATGTTTGGGAAAGTAACCAGAATCGTTTTCCTGGTCCCAAAAGACAGGCTTTGAATTCAGGGCCTCAGCGATCTAACATTCCAGCGCGCATTTCGGCAAGACCTCCCCAGAATGCGAACCGCAAGCCTGGATTTGACACGAGCATGAGAGGTCGTCCCTCTGTTAGACCTAGGTCTAGGGGTGTGAAAAACCGCACCAACTTCAAACCGACACCAAATGTTGCCCCTAATAAGCTTAATACGCATCCCACACCTGAACGTAAAAAATTGGTTGCCCAAGCCGAAGCTTTGGTACAACCAGCGCAAGAGCAATACATATTAGATCCAAATAACCCGATACATCATAAAGTTCTGGGTCGACTGGAGTTGTCCTTAGGCGCCATTTTACGAGAATTGAAAGAAGCTTTTGGTAGTGTTGAACCATACATTGAAAGCCTTCAATCTCCTACGAGTCTGCGGAATATAAAACAGGGCATACGCGATCGCTTGCGGTCTCTCATGATGGGTAAAATTGTCGGTCCTGCTAAAGAGACTATCGGAGTGTATCGTCAGCACTATCCCAAATCAACTGACGAGGCCTTTTTGAAGGCCGTTCTGGAGTCTCATACAAAGAAGCGCGCCCTTGCAATTGACATTTTTCAATCAGGTAGAGATATGCCATTAATTAACACTTTTTTTCTCTGACAAAAAATTGGTTTATGAACTAATGTTTTTGTCTGAGAAAGTGTTTCTGTTACATGTTTTTCTCGGTTTGGGACAGATTTATTTCATGAACTTGACCATTATTGAGATAAGTCGGTCAGACTTACATTAATCATCTAATTTTAATTTCAATGATGATTATGTAAGTGAACAGGTGAGAACCGAAAATTTTAGGCACACATTTACAAATCTTTTGGATATCAAATGAATACCATTCAAATGACAACCATTAAAAACCACGGAGAAGTAAAGTTAATAGAAAAAAGTACTTTATCCCTGCTGCATTCAATATGTATTTTTATATCATGTGTTTATTTTAGAAAAATAAGGAGGTTTGTATTCTTATTATGATATAGATGTCCTCAATATTGAATGATTTATAAAACATACCTTTAATTTTTTAGGAAATCCTGAGGTATATTTCAAAAAAAATTTCACCAGATTACTTAGCACATCATTGGAAAGAATGTTTGGCAAGGTAAGTTTTTTTATTTTTATCTAAAACATTGAGTTTCTGCTTAACTGATATGACAAGTAATTTTATATTTATGAATATTACGCCCGAAGGGTTTCGTTCGATCATACCTCGCTTTTTCTTCCTTAAAAAATAATGTCTAATTGTGCCCCTCGGTGAGGCCGAATATTGGCTAAAAAAAAACTTTAAATAGTTCATCCTAAAAGTTTGGTTTGTATATTCTCACTCTTCATCTACATCGAAAATATTGTGCTAAAGACGAAATGCTTGTTTACTAAACTCAAAATTAACTCTCAATGTATTTTAGGTGCAAAATTATCACGAGAATAATCCTATTAGTAATATTCCATTGAAGGAAATAATAAATGAGATTTTAAATACTTTGGCGAATGAAACAAATGATCAGACCAGTAACGAGGCAGAAAAAACTCAAATCCAGCCAGAAATTGAAATTAAAGCTGCAGAAAATGAATCTAAAGAAACGGATGTTGCAAACATTGAAATGGCTACAACTAATGACCCTCAAGATGTAGAGAAACAAGATGTAGAAAAACAAAATGTAGAGAAACAAGATGTAGAGAAACAAGATGTAGAGAAACAAGTTGCAGAAAAACAAGATGCAGAGAAACAAGATGCAGATATGCAAGATACAGAGAAACAAGATGCAGAGAAACAAGATGCAGAGAAACAAGATGCAGATATACAAGATGCAAATAATGCTAAACAAAAAGAAGCTAACATAAGAGAAGGTACAGAAACGACTACAACTGAAGAAGACAAAACCGTCCAAGTTGAAAACAATGAAACCGAAAAAACTGAAACTGCAAAGGGCGATATAGAAAAGACTGGTCAGAAAGCAAAGTCAACTCCAAGTGCTAAAACAGACGGCACTACAAAACGCAAGAGAGCTATTTCTGAAATGAAGCCCGATGATGATGGTCTGTCGTTATTTGTTTCCTCAACCAGATTCTATCATGTCCTGACCAAAACTCTGATTGAGAAACACCTGCCTGTTATATTGCCAACGTTTAAAAGCGTGAGTACATCTTAGTTGGAAACATAATCCGATAACTTCGTCCCAGCTGTTTTTTCCCCACATCGCAACGGCAACAACCGTGTGCAAAATTTTTGTCATCTATATCAAAGGGTTCGGGCTGAGCGCTGATGATGAGTCAGTGAATGATTAACTCAGAACTTTATTTATTAAGATTACGGTATACTCTTCTCCTTTTATGGTTCATCCCCTACCCTAAAATTACCATTTACTTTAGCTTTAACAGATAACTTTTACGACAAACTTTTTTTTTTTTAGGATTTAATGAAAATTCTCAACAATGACGAAGACTTCAAAACCACCAAGGCTTATTTGTTAAAAACTACAGACGAAAAAATCGCAAAAATTCTTGATCGCCAACAAAACGCCGAAAATGCTTCTGTACCGGCGAAGAAGCCGAAAAAGCAGCAGCAAACATTTGTGAAGGTATCGTATTTTTAAGTGATTGATCATAAAAAAAAACCGTTTAATAAGTTTCCATATCGGTAGGCATATCTGTTCCATATCATAACAGCAGTGCTCTAAGGGCTCTGAACTGGCCATGTTTTAGTTTTGACTTAATAACTGTTTTTATAAAACAACCTTTACTAACAGGAGGCTTCTCAGCACATTGGCCGATTGATCTTCCATAAAGGGAGTAGTAGTGACAGCCTTAAAACAGTAATATTTTACTCAAGATATGTCACGATATGTAAAATGTTGCCATTTACAGACTATCATGCTCATGTCATAGACTGATTACAAAAGCTCAAGTTTTGACAATGCGTACGTAGATGACATACTTATCCAGGGTTCTTTTGTCAGCCCATATACATCCCCACTGAGGGGCACGGGCCTCCCTTCGAAACCTGAAGGGGATTTAGGCCATAGTTTACGATGTAGATGTGCGGGTTTCTACCCCATGTTTATAATTTTTTTCCTAGGCGTTGAAAAACCATCGTAAGTTCTTAACAACCCAATGAATATCTATTTTGTTGTGTAATGTCTTTCTATCTGGTTCGGATAACACGTATAAGTCTACGACGGCATCGAATGTCTGTAATTTTTTCTCTGAAAAGTAAAGTTGTTAAAAAATTTCAAAACTTGCTTCAGATCGTGGGCAGGCCTGCACTGCCGAAAAAGAAGCTGATGAAAACATTCTTGGATTCATTCCACCCAACTCTGATCAAGCGCCACCGACGCTTGCACAACATTCTGTTCGTCGCTTTTGACCAGGCTGAAAATTTGGAAAACATTTGCGCTAAAAATGGCACCACTATTGGTAAGTCTAAAAGTCGCGATTATGAAGTATAAACATGTGGCAGACATATCGTATTATTGGTACGAGATGGCGCCAACATTTTAAAGCGTCAATTTAAGCTTATGTCAGCATCATAGCGCAAACACTAAAGAAAAAAAATCGGCTAAACGCATTTCGCGGTTTACAAACTGCTCCGCCTTTTCCGATTAGTACTTTACATGAAATATTTTTATTTCCCTTGGTTTTATAAAATGGCATTTTTTTGTTAAATGAGGATGCCATTTGTAAATAGACAATCACTATATTTGTAAGTTTATTTTATGTTTATATTGCTTCTAGCTAATTGCAAGTTGGACATACGAGTCAGCGACAAGATGATACAAAACAACGGAGGTGGAGTCGACAACGATGGAGATGTCGAAATGGTAAATGATAGTATAGACAATGTTATCGATGACACCTTGGACGACCAAATTAACGACCTACTTTCGTCCTTGCGCCAGGAAGAAGAAAAGAACCAAGTACCTCCTTCAGAAGAATCTGCTGTAAACGAAGTTACGATTGAAGAAGGAAATCCAGAAGTAGTTAGTACCAAAGAAGAATCCCAGCAGGGTGAGGAAACTGGAAAACTACAAGATGTAGCTGATGCAGAAGCAGCTGTAGCTGAAGCAGCTGTAGCTGAAACAGCTGATGCAGAAGCAGCTGAAGATGAAGCCACCCAAATTGACGAAGAAGAAGCTCTAATTGGGGAAGAAGACGGTCAAAACGAAGAAGAAAGTGCACTAAACGGTGAAGAAAATGCCCAAATCGGCAAAGAAAGTGGTGAAAAAGAAGATGATCCAAAGCTAACTGTAGAAGCTAAAGATGTTCCAAAAGCAGTAGAGGCAGCAAAAACTGAGGAAAATCAGGGCACAGCGACGCCCACTAGAACCTCTGCTCGCCTTGCTTCATCTATCACAACCCGACGAGCTAGTAAGAAGATTTAGAACTAGATTTTAGTTTGATTATGCATTGTAACTGGAGAAACATATGAAATTCGTGCTGTTACAAGTTAATATTTCAATGCTTACACATTTTCCTGCAAAACAGTAGGTTTTGCTTTGTTAGGTATATTCCTGTATTTTTTTTTCTTAGTGGACTTTGAAGAGCTAATTTTATGTTTTACAGTAAATGTACTACTAAAGTTTCTCAAAACGAAATAATTCCGATCACTGCGGTATGTAATGAAGTAGGGTATCACAATTGAATTATATCAACTATATCTTAATATTACGCTGATGGGTATTATGTTATGTTAATTATTATATTAATTTTAAGGCGCTTCTTCTATTAAAAAGGTACGTATATTTCTTGTATTTGCTTTTTATGAATCCTGACCTAGTAGTTAAGCACAACTGTTCGGATTTAATAGCTACTTACGATACGCTACGATCAGGCGCGGATCCAACCTTCAAAAAAGGTTGTGCTCACTGACCAGAAAATCATCGAGTTGGAGTATGAACTCGCTCATGATCGAGTTTATGTAGTGCAGTTTTATCTATACTAATATTATAAAGAGAAAAGATTTGTATTTTTGTTGTGAATAGACTCCGAAACTACTGGGCCGATTTCAAAAATTCTTTCACCATTAGGATGCTACATTATCCTTGAGTAACATAGGCTACATAATTTTCCTGAATTCCCACGAGAACGATGTCCGTAAGGATTGAGGAGCCACATCAGCTTTTTAAAAGCTGATCTCACCATTATTTAGCAGCAAAATAACTTATTTTGCAGCACGAATTCTGGATTTAGCAGCAAAATACATATATCACTAGTTATATTAATTCAAAAGTGGCACCTCAATCTAAACATCTGAATTGAGGAGCCACCTGGAACTCGTTGAGTAATAGATGAATGTATTAGATTTGGCATCATTTAGCAGCAATTATGTATAATATCTTCTAAAAATTTGGTTTTTGTAGCGCAGAATAAATGTCCGTAAGGATTGAGTAGCTCCTCAATTCAGATGTTTAGATTGAGGTGTCACTTTTGTATTAATATAACTAGTGATATATTTTGCTGCTAAATCCAGAATTCGTGCTGCAAAATAAGTTATTTTGCTGCTAAATAATGGTGTGAGATCAGCTTTTAAAAAGCTGATGTGGCTCCTCAATCCTTACGGACATCGGGAACGAAGTCCTGAGCGGGATTTTAGTTTTTTTTAAAGACATTGGATATAATATTATCGACCTCATAGACTGTGAAAGTATGACGTTACAAGTCTATTTGGGTTGTGGGCAGCTGTATCCGCGCTTGGCTACGTGTTAAGAGTATGTAGTCACTGCATTTATAGCAAGTTACTGCTATAGTTAACGTGGAAAGTGACAGGAAAATGACCAAGGAAACAATTTTTTAATTTTATTTTTTATTTGACAAAGCATTGGTAACGAGACCATCAGCTTAAAAGCAATAATAACACATGAAGTAAGTAATCTCAGGTCAGGTCAATAAAACATGAAGTAGGCTTCTCAGGTCCTTCGTAAACCGATAGTGTTTTTACGAAAAACTATGGCGGCAAGGAGTGCCGCGGGATCTTTGTCGGAACCAAACGGAGCAAATACACTGTATCACTTGAATTCCTTTATCACCACACTGTTTAAAGTTAGTTTACTGCACAATACACTATCACTATTACACATTAAACCACTTTTTAATGTAATAAACAAAAATTCAATCGGCACAACAACCCCTCACGCCGAGTTCCCGCCAAAAATCCCAAGGAACCAATGGTAGGAAGTGGTGCACTGATTTGATGGAAAATCTTTCCATACATATATTACTTGTCTATGGAAATCGGCGTTTTCACTTACGCCAATAAATAGAGTACCTCAATACTTTCAGACAGTGTTGCCATATATACGGATTTGTCCGTATTTGTACGGATTTTGCAAATTCAATACGGATGAATCAAGATTACGGATTTTTATACGGATTTACTCTAAACACAGAATGAGTTTCAAAAGGACCCCGTTTTCGAGCCTTCTTTTTCCCCACAACACTGGTGAGTTTGCTCCACTGTAGTGCGGCAGTACACCAAAATTTCTTCAATGAAGACGAAACCAAGAAATAAATTATGTACCTCGACGATAACGGACCCGCTACTACTAACCTCTTTTGATTCAAATCTTGACTCAAAATTTTTACTTTATACGGAATTTCAATCAAAATACGGAATATTTATACGGAATTTCAATAAAAACAGAAATACGGATTTTATACGGATTTTTGTAATGAAAATACAGATTTCACGTCTACTTCATGTGGCAACACTGCTTTCAGAGATATACATAGGTGCCAGTGAGGCTGCTGGGCTGAGCTCATTCCAGCATCCTCACCTCTTGTACACCAAAACGGATAGAACTATCGACACGCTGTTGATCCCAAAAAATAATACGCAAATAGTACTCTTATTTTTCAATACATTTGCTCATAAAGTGGGTTTTATGTCATTGTTTTAAGGTTCATAATGATATGTATTACCCAGCCCGTGAGTAATAAAATTAAAGCACTAGTACGTAACGGTTTTTTTTTCTAAATTTCAGCAAAGAGATCCGATCTTATTTTTATTGAAAATTAAGTATAAATATTAAACTATTTTTAAATGAAAATAAAAATATAATTCCACTAAATCATTTAAATTTAACATAAAATTATCATTTATAAGTGCTAAAACGTGAAAATATATAGTTAAGTATTTTTTTATTATTTGGCTGTATGGCATACTTGTCAATGTGAATCTCATTTTGCGAGCGAAAAAAGAAAAAAATAATCGCGCCTCTTTTCAGATGTTTTTACTTGGTTTTCACAGACGGCATTTGTATTCATCAGATTGTTATTATTGTCAGAAATACAACACAAAAAATGTCTTCTTCAAGTGCAGAACAGGAAACCTACGTGGGTACTTACACCGCCAGAAATACTTTCCGAGGCGCAACATGCAAGTGATAGCTTGTTGCCGTCAATATCAAAGGAAAGTTTTTATTTATTTCTTTCCTCGCAAATGTGTTGAAAAACGTCGTATGACACGTGTGCGCATTGGATATTACATTCTCGGCTCCATTGAGCCCTCGCCTTCGGCTCGGGCTCTAAACTCGCCTCTAATGTAATATCCAACTTAGCACACTTGTAGCATAATGTACTATTATTTGTTTCCTATCGAAATTATCGTTAGATATTGTACGACGTACGAAATGGGCTACAACGGTCCCTGTGAATTACTGGTAAAAGAGCCCAAGTGCTAGGTACTTTTTTGTATATTTCGTAAAGCTGAACATCTGCAAAAGTTTTTAAATGTTTTTGAAACCTTCAAGTCCATTTTAATAAATTTTTTACCAACTTGAAGTTCTGGAAAGATTTCGCTGAAGTAGGTACCTACCAATTTTTAGCTTTTATGTTAAATAATCTTCAACAGAAAGATCAAATAAAAATCGATGCTGGGTGGATTTCACAAAGTAGGTACGGACGGCCGCGACTCAGGTTACCACACGCGTGCACTCTGTGCTGTTGTGATAAGAGCGGTTTTGCAATAAAAATCGAGTAACCTGATACGCTGGCCTCTACACACATCAAAAAAAGTTTACGATCAGTAGCAAAATCAGGTGTATTCTTTAAAATATAAATTATTTAAAGAAACTGTTTACGTTTTATGATTTTATAATGAAAATGCAATAAGTAAATAAAAGAATCATTATTAATTATTTACTTTTTATTAACAAAAGCTAGGAAATGCAATTTTGGCTTAAATGTAATGTAATGAAAAAACAAACAAAATTTATTACGAAAAAATTAATAGTTAGTATAAAATGACTCCTCCCCTGGCTCGCACACATGCGGAAACCCTTCTGGGCATGCTAAGAATTAAGTTATCTAGCATTTCTTGTGGTAACCTGTCCCACTCTTCAATAGCAGCTGCCCTGATTTCTGACACTGTTCGCGGAGGTGGCTGACGGTTCCAAACAGCTCGCTTAAGAGCATCCCACGCATGCTCGATCGGGTTTAAGTCAGGCGAGCCGGCAGGCCAGTCTAACCTGGTGATGTCGTATTGCTGGAGAGCAGCATCAACACGTCCGTTTCGATGTGCGGGCGCATTATCATCTACCATTATGAATTGGCGCCCGTGGTTGATGCGGAATGGTCTGACGTATCCATCGATTGCAATCGTTTTGTACATGGCTCCGGTCATGGTGCCTTGATACGGGATTAAAGTCAAAGTCAAAAGTGTTTATTTCATTGAACATATAAAATGATACTTGAACACGTCAATATTATGAATTACATTAGCACTTTTGGCTTTGCGCCTATTCGCAAAGGTGCAGTCTTCCTCAGGAGAAGAATAGGCAAGAAACTCCGAGGGTCGCTCTTTTTAAGTCAATCATATAAATTTTCTTACTGTTAATTTTAATTGACTTAATATCTGAATAACTCTGGAGCTGAGCAATTTATTCCCATGGTTGCTTGTCTAACAGATAATCCGAAATTCTATAATAGCCCTTTTTACAAAGTTTTTGTTTAATTATCGTCTTAAATTTTTCTAAAGGTAGGTTTTGAATACACATGGGAATCTTATTGTAGAAGCGTATACATTGACCCATAAAAGAGTTTGTTACTTTGTAGAGACGGCTGTCTAGTATATCCAAGTTATGTTTGCTTCTAGTGTTTACATTGTGCCTATCAAAATTTTTCTTAAACAATTGTTCATTTTTCTTTACATACAAAAGATTATTAAATATATACTGGGACGCAAATGTCAAAATATCCGACTACCGCGCCCATGTCCATACAAAAAGGGAAAACGTTTTGCTACCCCTAAATCTTCTCCGATTTTGATAATTTTTCACTATGTTGTTGTCCCTATCAAAAACTATGCCTCTATGTTTTCCTTTTTTGAAAATTTTGTTTAGATAAAAAGTTATAAGGATCTGTAATCTTGCTTTATTGGGTTTGAAAAACATTCATTTTAAATTCATTGTATTTCAGAAATAAAGTAAATTTTCGGAAAAAACAAAAAATAGAGGCATAGATTATATTCTGCTGAAAAGATTGATACCAAAAAGTAGTATATTTAGTACAGTTTAGGGGTTGGGAAACGTTTTCCCCCCAAACGCGATTTTCGACAAAAAAATACCTAGAAACACAGCCGAGCTGCAACTGTCTCTATCGCACGTTTGCGAGCGGGGCCGAGCGCGGTCGCGACAGAGAATGATTCTCCAAATACCTATTTTCCTACGCTCGCGGCGCTATAGAATAGTCTTAAATCTATTTCTAAGAGACATTCTAGGTCTCATTTGATAAATCGCGCGAACAGCCCTTTTCTGCAGGACAAATATCTTATTAATGTCGGCAGCATTACCCCACAGCAAAATGCCATATGACATTAGGCTGTGGAAGTAACTGAAATACGGTTCTCGCGGTTTCTACGTCCGATAATTGACGGATTTTTTTAACCGCGTAAGCTGCTGAACTGAGTCTGTTCGCTAACTTATCAATATGAGGACCCCATTGAAGCTTTGTGTCAATAGTGATACCTAAGAATACAGTAGATTCTACAACTTCCAGTTTTTCATTTTTAACCTGTACATTGGTATTAAACTGTTTAACGTTAGGCAAGGTAAATTTAACACATTTGGTTTTTTTCTCGTTCAAGAGTAGGTTATTTGCAGTGAACCATTCAACTACCTTTGAGATCGCAATATTCAAGTCGTCATAATTAGTGTCATATCTTTTCACTTTAAATAAAAGTGATGTGTCATCTGCAAATAATACGATCTCATGGGCCTCTTTAACAAGAAAAGGCAAATCATTAATGTACAGGAGAAACAAGAATGGTCCTAAAATTGAACCCTGCGGGACGCCCATACAGACTGTGGACCCAGGTGATCTAGTGCCGTTAACCTCAACCTTCTGGATCCTATTACACAAATAAGATTCCAGAAGCCTAAGTGCATTTCCTCTTATGCCATAGTGATGTAATTTTCTGATTAGAGTCTCATAGTGAACACAGTCAAAAGCCTTAGACAAATCACAGAAGACTCCAAGAGCATCATGTGAATCCTCCCAGGCCTCAAAAATGTGACGAATAAGTTCAACACCGGCATCGGTTGTTGAACGACCCCGTGTGAATCCAAATTGATTAATATTCATAAGTTTATTAGCATAGAAGTGAGTAGTTATTTGACTAAGGATAATTTTTTCAAAAATTTTGCTAAGTACTGGTAGTATTGAAATAGGTCTAAAGTTGGTGGGGTCAGATGTACTACCAGCTTTAAACAGAGGAATTACTTTACTATGTTTCATCAAATCAGGAAACACACCACCATCGACACAACTATTGAAAATAAACACTAAATGTGGAGCAATACAATCTATTATACAATTTATTACTTTTACTGAAAGACCATCAAGGTCCGCAGTCTTTTTCATGTTTAACATTTTAAAAGTTTTAAGAATGTCAACAATTCTTATGTGTGAAAAACTGAAATGAACCTTACTTTCGTCTACATTTTGCTTGAGTAGCGATTCAGCGAGAGCGGGAGATGAGCCAAGTGATTGAGTAGTCCTAGCCCCAATCATTATCCCGGCCCAAAAGGACACTGATTTCCCGCCCTGCTGAACGGTTCCAGTGGCAGTTCTCTGCCTTTCAGAGTCGCCAGGTCTTCTCCAGACACGGACACGTCGGTTATCTGGATGTGTACTGATCCGCGTTTCGTCAACGAAGAAGCAGTTCTGCCAGATGCTTTTGTCCTCAATTTCTTCATTTTGACGGAGCCTAGCCCATTGCAATCTGCGCCGCTTCCGTTGCTGTGAGTTCAGAGGTGCTCGCCAGGATCTCCTTGCTCGTAATCCAGCTTGGTGTAAGCAATTTCTAATCGTTTGGGTGCTAACTTCGCGGCCGGTGGCAGCTCGCAGCTCTGCTTTCATTTTAGTAGCGTTCATTGTTGGGTCACGGGCAGCCAGTAATCTGATATATCGCTTCTGAATTGCAGTAAGAACAGTTGGGCGACCACTGCGAGGTCGATCAGCTAAATCTTCCATGCCCTGATACCTCTCCAACGTGGTCACCACGCAGGATTGGGATACATGAACTCTGCGTGATATTTCCCTCGTGGAATAGCCTTCTCCACTTAAAGTTAGAATTCTGGCTCGTAAAACTGCAGTTAATCCTCTCGGCATCGTTACCAACTTAATTTTTTTTGAATAAATTGAAAATATTGATAAGTTGCGACTATGTCAGATTTCTGAATGAAAGCAAGCAAGGGTTGATTGTCTTTTTAAATGAAAAAAACATTTGAATTACGAAATTATTTTATATTTAAATTTCATATTTTTAAATAAGGAATCAAAAGATAAAAAGTGATTAAGTTTTATTCTTCTACAATAAAAAATATTAGCACTTTTCCAAGTGATCGCAAACTTTTTTTGATGTGTGTATACCTAATAAAATGGGTAATAATAACTTCTAATTTTGTTTGCCCTAAGCTAGATTGTGGTCAAGAGCGAACCCATTTTTAATAAAATAAAAACTACAAAAAATCGCGTAACATATATGGGGGTGATTTGAGTACCCCCTGGCACCCGCCTCCAAATTCTTCCCTCCAATTTTAGAACTCGCTTGCTGGGCCACCTGATAGTGTGTTAGTTTTCTGCATGTTATCCTAATTAATTGTGAATTTAATATGCTTTTCTATAAAAGTAAGTAATTTACAAATAAATCATCATTCTCTGATCATTATTTGTTTTGTTCTAACGGTAAAATCTAAATTCGTTAAGACGTGAAAGGGACACACAAACAAACTCGCTGCTAACACACTTTTGCATTTTTATCCAGGTAGCATGATGTGATAAGATAACGTGTTAGGCGCTGTTTTTACGCAAGCGACGTGTGGGGCGCAGCGATCAAAGCTACGTAACTTACCAATTTCTTTGCAGTGCTAAATTCACGAAGCTATAAGTACACTGCAATAATTGGAAAACCTACCCAAATAATGTACGTACCATGAGTTGGTTGATATAGTACTCATAAGTGATGGTGTCTGTCACAGGATCCAAAGCCGTTTGCATCATTTCCTCGAACTCATCCTGTTAAAATGATAACCGTCAAAATATGGGTATGTAGTAATAGGTACACTATGTACGAAAAGAGCGTGACCGACAAAATTCAATAAAAACATCATCATTTTTAAATCATTATTTTTATTCTAATAGACTACTGATTACATTATGACGCTTTTATATTAATAAGGCGTCAAATAGTCTTCATTATTTATTATCACTTGACATTTTTGTGGCATATTTTCGACATATTTTTCGGCGTAGCTGAAATAAGGACCGTCCTATGGACTTAAGTTTACGCGTAAGGCCTTTGGTGGTTACTGCATTTTTTCGCCTTAGTTTGAGCTTCATCTGCGCTCAAACATTTTCAATGGGATTGGTATCTGGTGCCTGTGAGGGCAGTCCAAAACAGCGATAGCATTTTCTACGTTTTTAGCAGTGAAGAGCTGTCTTCGATGTTTAATGGAATTGTCCGCTTGTAAAATTCAGGATTGATTTTGACGTAAGAAGATTTTCTTAGCAGATAGTAATGATGCCTTTTCATAAATTTTTACCATCTTTGAGCGTTAAATGTACCGGTACACAGGTGCAAACTTCCAAAACCCTTTTTCAGAATGCACTTCCAAAGATGCACATTTACCGGGTGTTTCAGAGTTCGTACGACCAGCCAGTTGATTGCTGCTGACCATGGCCCATATTTTTGAAACAATAGAATTCCAATTCGCATACGAATTGACAAGATTCGCATGAGAATCTCATACCAATTTTGTCAATTCGTATGCGAATTGGAATTCTATTGTTTCAAAAATCAGGCCCCATACCGAGTCGTGTAGCCAGCTGTCCAAAATGAACGTTCGTCAGAAAATACTACACTATACCTACTAATTATAGGTTTTTAAGTAAACAGCAACACAATCTGTTTTTTCCTATGCAGATGAAGTCTTTCTAGTTTTCGCACGTTCTGGTAGTCCATCAAAACTTTTTGCTTCCGTATATCGCTTAACTTACTTCGTAATGAACGCATTATTTTGCGGCTTTTTCGCGTGACTTTGTTACTAAAACTACTATTCTACTTCTAAGCGAGAAGCGTACGCGGCACTCATCTTAAGAAACGTGTTGTCGTAAGTACTAATTATATTTTTTATGTAGCATTCTAAAGGACTACTCTACTCAGTCAAGTGGTTTTTTTTCACCCTACCCTTTTGAAACAATTCAAAATCCCGGTCACGTTCTTGTCAAACACACTACAGGGGGGCTACCACCTAAGCGAAGCTGATGTTGACTAACCGAATGATGTACATTGCTGTGTTTGGTTCATGTCGTTAATCAAGGTCTCCTTATGAAGAAGCAATAGACAGCATTCCATTCGTTCACCCAGAGTCAGCTTCGCTTAGGTGGTAGCCCCCTAGGATGGTTTAAGTAGGTACACCTTCTAAATCGGCCAAATCCGATTTCAGGCCAAAACAGCAGAGTACCTATCCTGGGGCACTATTCTGTTAATATTTTAAGAACCTAGACTGATTACTTGTTTTCCGCCTGGGACTTCATTTCCGTGGGAATTTGGGAAAATTATTTAGGTTACTTACTCAGCTCAGGGATAATGTAGCATTGTAATGATGATAAAGTTTTTGAAATCGGTCTAATATGTTTTGGTTTATTCGTTACAAACATACAAATAAACTGTGTCTCCCAACACAGGCATTACATTTGTCTGAAGGGTATGACTCCAATCTACCTTTTATTGTAATCCTTTTTTGAAATAAATAATTTTGTATTTTTTTTTGTAATCTTTCCTCTTTTTAATATTAATGTGGATTTAATTTATTAACCACTAGTATCGAATTGTAATAAGCCGCTTCTCAAATAACAGTCAATTGCCTTTCAACTTCTAACAGAACTCTAAGGTCAGTATTACAGAATTTACCTAAAGTACGACTAGTTTATATGATACATATAATTACTTTATAATTACTTATAACCATTTCAAATAATTTAAAAGGTTTGAATTCGTCTCTTTTTAAACAAACTGTATTTTGTTTACATGCGTGGACCTGTGAGTGTGTGGCGTGTCCATACCGGCATGAAAGGCTCCCCCTCCTCCGTCATGAGTTGAGTGAAGTGTTCCCTGGTGATGTAGCCGCGACCTTCCTTGTCGAAGTAGCGGAATGCTGCCAGAAGCTCCTCCGCACTCGCCGGGTAAAACCTAGGAACGATCCAAGGTAGAGGCAAGACAGGCTACCACCTAAGCGAAGCCGATGCTGACTGAACAAATGGAAGTTGTTGATGGTTTCTTCATAAGGAGACCTTGATTAACGACATGAACCAAACACAGCAATGTACATCATTCCATTCGTTCAGTCAGCAATCTGTGGGGCTACCACCCTAAGCGAAGCTGATGCTGGGTGAATGAATGGAATGTTGTCGATTGCTTTTTTATAAGGAAACCATGATTATCGACATGAACCAAACACAGCAGTGATCATCATTCCATTAGTTCAATCAGCATCGGCTTTGCTTAGGTGGTAGCCCCCAGCATCAGCATCGCTTATATACAGGGTATAAATGACAGCTTAGCAAATACTTAAATGGTGGAATCTACCCATGCATAACTCTCATCAGCTATAAGTATTATTTTTTTCCCGGAAATGTCACGTTAAAGAGATTTCATTATTTAGGTACCTACTTTGGCGCTACGCAACGTATCGCGAAACCGCGCCCCGCGCGCGATTACCCCGCGCCACGCTGCTATCGGAGTGTGATTTACATTGCTGGTTTTCGTTTTTTACGTTGTTATGATTGTTTTTCATTGCAAAATGGAGTGTTTTCGATTAAATAATAAAAAATGTAAGCAGAAAATATTAAAAAACATGAAAAAAAATTGAAAATTGTGCGGAGAAAAATTCCGCTAAAAATCATTTCGAATAATGGTCTGAATCCAGGGTTTCAGTTTTTGATAAGCTGTCTTTTACACCCTGTATAGGTGGTAGCCCCCGGGGCAGACACCGTTCTATCCTCTTAATCCCCGACAAAAAAGAGGTGTTATAAGTTTGACGTATTTGTCTGTGTATTAATTTCAATTCTTAAATCAATTAATTTAATATAATGTAGTAATGTAAGTTTTTTTGTGTGCAGAAATAAATGATTCATTCATTCATTGTGTGTCTGTCCGTGACATCGTAGCTCCTAAACGAATTGACCGATTTCGATTCGATGATTTTTCTTTTGTTTGAAAGCTGACCTAATTGAGATGGTTTTCATCTTAGCTATATTTCATCAAAATTGGTTCGGCCGTTTAAAAGTTGCAAGCAATCGAATGTTGGAGGTGATACAATTTTATTTTTATTTTAGTTTAGAGTTATTCGTTCGTGGGTTTAGAAAGAAAGAGGGTGGGTAGAACGTATGTCTGCCCCTAACACCCTACCCACAGAAATCCAGTTCATCCGTTTATCGTGGTCCTTGCAGCAGCGCCTAGATCAAATCAAATCAATTTATTATTTTCGGAATGTGAGTTAGTACATCATTTAAAACCTTGGTAAGAACGTTATACCTAAGTACATACAAATTTAAATTTATAAAAACAAATAAATGCGGTAATCTTAAACTGCACATATAATTCCAAGCTCACCTATGCTGAATGATAGCTTTGACCATATAGGGCAGGAAGCTGTGGAGAAGAACGGTCCCGCTCGCCTCCTTGTTTTCCGTACGAAGGATCACCTCTTGGATCTCCGCTTCGGTTGGACAGCATCCTATAAAATGTTCAAAATAGTAAAGGTTTTGTAGAGCTTCGAGCCAAAACAATCGGGAACAAAGTTAGAAAACTCTTCACATAAGTAACATGTATACCTATTAGAACGTTAAAAAACTTGTACTAAATTTCATCAAAATCGGTTCAGTAGTTTAGGCTTAGAAGCGTAACAGGCAGAGTTACTTTCGCTTTTGTAATATTAAGTAGGGATAGGTATTACTTACCTAAAGAACGCAAAATGGTCCCGACTTCCCTAACGTCCACTTTTTGGGTAGCCGAATGGTCAAAAATCTCGAACGCTTCCATAATTCTCCTCTCCAAATCGTTGCTCGCAAAAACTGAAACATTAGGCAACAGTTACCTTAGGTAGTTACGTAAAACTTTAAAAGAGTTTAATGTTAATTTTTTAAAATACCCATTAATTAAAATTAATTTACCCTTAGATACTTCTTTCGGTGGCATTGTGTATTTCAATGAGATTCCGCAATAATATCGAAATTTCTCCTAATTACTTTAAAAAATAAAACTTATAAAAACATTACATACTAAAACAGCTTTGTGGGTAACTAAGCAACACACAAGCAATAAGACCGCCAAAATTTAAATGCCTTTTTATTTTTTGAACAATTATGGCCTGGATAACAGTCTTATACAGACAGTCGTTCACTCACATCTCACATTTGAACTGTTTACGACTTTTTTTTAGCCATAGACTATTTACTAAGTTTTTTTTCCTTTTGGCAACATTACATTAAAAAAAAAGCAACTATGAATGTTGCCACCAAAATAAAATATTGGCTACACTATGCAACTCAGATCGTTTATCGGTACCAAAATTTTAACAATTTCTATATCATTGATTATTTAATGAATAGAACAAGAATAGAAAAAAACAAATCTAAGAAAAGAAAGAATACCGTAGCAACTCGAGCTTGGGATCAGTCAAATGACACTTAATTACGATTATGATTGATGATTTTTGTCAGACGTTTTTTTATTTCCTTACTATACAAATTAATCATGTAAATGATACTTTTTTAATTATTTTTATTATAAGATGGGTTAACTCTTGACCTCAATCTTGACCATAAGGTCAAAGATGAGGTCGACGATGGAGCGAGTTAACCCAGAAAATGCCTAAAATACTTTTATACAAAGAAAACAAAACAAGTATAAATAAACTACAGGGTTTTCTTTCTTCCAGCTAATGAATGTATGACGAAACATATCAACGTTATCAGTTGTAAATAGACCCCACACTTCTTCCATCGTCTACATCACATTCTCATCCCTGTGCTATGAATTGTGTGGTCTCATCCGAAGTATCAAATTCGTGTCCGGTTACTGACAAATTTTTTACTTCGAATTAACTTGGTAACACTAACCAAATTGCAATTGCCCAGCCAAATGGACTAGCTTCCAGGCCAGAAAATAATTTAAAAAAAAGCAATTGCCCGCTGCCGCTGCCGCCATATTGGTTAGGCTTGGCGCTTTCGGTTTTCGGTGATTTAATTCGCGAGTAATGTGTAATTTTACTACAAATTGCTGTTGTTTAAAGTAGTTGTTTCATTTAGTCGGATTAGTGTTAGATTTAGCGTGTTACGAAAATGGATCCTGCTAAAATGAAAGTGGTGGATCTAAGATCCGAGTTGGGTGCGCTTGGTTTGGACACGAAGGGTAATAAGCCGGCTTTGGTGGAAAGATTGAAAAAAGCCCTGGAAGCTAAGACTGGAAAAGGTAATTATCTACTTATTTTTTTGCTTCCACTTTTTTAAACACATTCCTATGCAATTAACTAGGAATCAGCATTAATATTTTTAGGTGCACGTGTTCAGAGTAAGAGCGACATTTTGGTACTATAGTATAGAACATTGCTGTTTATTTTGGCGTTGGGTTCCATGACATCATTGTTGAATAAATTTAGTTTATACAAAAAAAAAACAAATCTTCTAAAAACCTCAATATTATATTACCTGTCCATGTAAATTACTAAATGCTTTATGGTGTAAGTAAATATTGTTCTGAAGGTTAATATGTGTGGTTAGATTTTTATCGTGTACATACACGTCCAGTAGTACCATTAAATTTATTATAATAATTGTTAGGTAAAAAATATTATCTGAAATAGCCGATCTAAAACCTCAAAGCACAAAACAAAAGCACTTTCTATGACCTCTATGTTTACAGATAAAAATATTGACCTCTACGGTTGCAATAGTTATTTCTTTGAATTGCTGCATGGTCTTTTCTTTATTGAAAGAATAAGAATGGACCAATTGTTGGTCGCTGGGTCATGTTAGGGGCGGTTGTTGGATTAAAATAATTAGGAATTAATACTATTTTAGAATACTTCAAAGTCTGTGGGTTGGTTATGTTTCTGTAACTCATAATCATCTCCAACTAAATTCCGGGGGATAAAACTGATATTTATCAATTAATGTTGGAAGACTGAAAGAAGTCTTTATAAAATGTTGGACTTGTTTTCACCTTTTTTCATGCTTAGGGTTTTAAGATGTTTTATTTAGCTTTGATCAAAAACTTGAATACAGTAAAGAGTACAATAAAATGCTATACCTGTTGGCCGAGAACAAATGGCTAATTTAGGTTGTTCTAAATCTTTAAAAAAGATCAATGTCAATATGTTGCTCAATCCAATAGGTACTTACACACACCATTAAATTAAATGCTACTTTAAGTGTCATACTTACATAACAGGAATTATCTTTAAGGCAAAATTATTTGACCAGTAATAATCTACCAACTCTACTTGAAATTCATTCTCAATTTCATGATATTGAAATGCACAAGAGTCCAACACTAGAAATGTATTCATTAAGTACTTGGGTGGCAGCTATAGATATAAACTCGTGTATTATAGATAATGAACCAGACATTAAGGCACTCTAACGTAATGTTTATAACTTAGAATTAAAAAATAACACAATTAGAATGTTAAAATCTGAGAAAGGTGTTGGAGTTTGGTACAGAACCTTTCAAGATAATTTCAATTGGACCCCATGGTTTGATGGTGCCAGCCTCAGTAGGAAATCCCTGGTTGCGCCTTTAGGTTGCGTTCTGGACACATTCCAGGAAATAAGTTCTACCACATGATGGGAATTAAACCTTCCCTATTATGTTCAGAGTGCAATAAAATTGATGATTTAATGCATATTTTGCTGGAGTGTGTCCGGAACGCAGATCTGACACAGAGGTAAATAGGATCAGTTAATGCCCATAATGGACAGCTCAACTGCTGGCTGTCCAACCCACTGTCGGAGCGAGCAGTTGGGCTATATAGATTCCTTGAACGGTCATTGTGATAAACTAAAAGAATGATCCTATGAGGCTGGCATGGTCATCTAGGGTGACTAAAGCCTCTATAAAAACTTGAAAAAAAAAAGTGTCATACTGTCACTTTCCATCTTGTTGATGTGAACAAGGATGGCATTACATTTACAGAAGCTTTAATTTCAATGATAGTTTCTTCACATGTTTATACAGAAATGTAGCTGTAGTTTTTTAGTGAATTGTACCTGCAAGTAGATTCTTAGGAATGTGAAATGCATTAAAGCATGTTATTCAAAAAATTTAACTCTGCATGCCTAGTTGAAAATCCTTGACATCTTTAGATTTTATTTATTAGATCACCAACAGAGGTAACAACAATACTTAAAATAGGTACAATCATGAAACTAGCTTAATTGCAACTCTAATTATAGGCGACTAGTATTCCGCCCGGGACCTCGTTCCCGTGGGAAATCAGGAAAATATGTAGCCTATGTTACTCAGGGATAATGTAGCTTTCTACTGGTAAAAGATTAAATCGGACCATTAGTTTCAGAGCAAACAAACAATAAATCAAATCTTTCTTCTAGTTAGTGTATATGTTACAGTTAAAACTAGTTAGTAGTTAGAACGCGTTTTTCCTAGTTAGAACTAGTTTTTACTTGGTGCCTTTGTTAAAACTAGAATTGACTAATGTCTGAATCAAATATCAGTTAAAACTAGTTTCTGCAAGACAAAACGCGTTTTCCCGAAGCGAGTCAGTTAAAACTGTTCCGACCGAGGTTGAGTTCATCATACCTTATTCTGATTGGCTTGAGGTTATGTTGTGGGTTATGTAGTTGTTGTGCTTACCGTTTAACGCAACCAAAGTCTTTTCTGGCACTTCGCCGGCCGCTGCCGCGGCACGCTCGCTTCGCTCGCTCGGCTCGTGCGTTGGGGGTCGCAGTTCTAACCTAACCTAACCTAACCAACCCTTAACGGATTGGTTAGGCTAGGCTACTAACAAACCTAACCTACAGTTTCTGCCCCGATATAATCTCCGCGGGGGGGCTTCGCTCGCTCGGCTCGTGCGTTGGGGGTCGCAGTTCTAACCTAACCTAACCTAACCAACCCTTAACGGACAAACCTATGGGGGTGGTGCAGTCCATGGCCCTATATGGGGCTCCTATATGGACGAGCGCTCTGATGGCACATAATGTGGCCGTCCTGCGTACTTCACAGAGGGTGCTAGCCGTCAGGGCCATAAGAGGATACCGCACCGTCTCTTTTGAGGCGGCTTGCGTGCTCGCGGGCTCGCCCCCGTGGGACTTGGAGGCTGAGGTCCAGGCGTCGATGTATCATTGGCGCATGGACCTCCGAAGAAGAGCCGAAAACCCGCCTCCTCGGGAAGTGGAAGCTCAGCGGTCCCAAGCTCGGCAGCTCCTTCTCCAGAAATGGGAGGAGAGACTGGCCGAGCCCAGAGCTGGTGTTGGGACAGTCGAAGCGGTCCGCCCAATTTTAAAAGACTGGGTGAACCGACAACATGGTTGTCTCAACTTCCGGCTGACGCAGATGCTATCGGGACACGGTTGTTTCGGTAAGTATCTGTGCCATATAGCCGGGAGGGAGCCAACCGCGCGATGTCACCATTGTGACACCTGTGACGAGGACACGGCGAAGCACACTCTGGAGGAATGCTCCGGTTTTGCGGAGCAGCGCCGTGAACTCGTCACCGTAGTGGGACGAGACCTCTCGCTATCGACCGTAGTTCGAGCTATGGTCGGGAGCGAGATGACCTGGAACGGGGTCCTCTCCTTCTGCGAAGACGTTATGATGCAGAAGGAGACGGCGGAGAGAGAAAGGGAGACGGACGTAACCGCTCCCGCTGTCCGCCGCAGAAGGCCAGGACGCAGGAGGCGGGCTGAAGCCGCCCGCCTAATGCCTCCATAACGGAGGCCTGGTGGCGGCCGCAGGGGCGATCGTCACCAGGAAAGGCCTCGAGACGGGAAGGCGTGCAGCGTGTTCCGTGCACGCCTTCAAACAGCAGGATATGCGGGGGACATTTTATCCCTCGCAAGAAGGGGTTCGCTGATGTAAGCGGTCCAGCGCCCGGTGGGGTCACAGACGAATGCTAACGCGATACCTGTGGCCTCACCTAAGGCGGGAGAAGGAACACCTTGGGGTTTTAGTCGGTTCGAGTCCGACATAACCCTCCTGCTGCCCCTGCGGCGGGGGGGTATGTGTGGGCATTTCCCCAAGTAAAAAAAAAAAAAGGCTACTAACAAACCTAACTTACAGTTTCTGCCCCGATATAATCTCCGCGGGGGGGGAGTTTTAACTATAGCTAGTTTTAACTATAGCTCGATGTGACAACTAGTTTTATCTGAAAATCAAATATGTCAGTGGTAAATTCTAGTTTTAACTGATTACTTCTAGTTTTAACAAAGGCACCAAGTAAAAACTAGTTCTAACTAGGAAAAACGCGTTCTAACTACTAACTAGTTTTAACTGTAACATATATAACGACATGCGCTATTAATTCCATTAACAGATTAGTTAAATTTAAATAATCTAAAACAAAAAGGAAGTTAAAATAAATAGATAAATAGGATACAAAAAAAACAAACAGTCTCTTTTTAAATATTCATGTATGTCAACTATTGCTCTTGGTAGCTTCAGCAGCTCTAGCACGATAACGACAAACTCGCGCTCGGCTCACGCTGAAACTTCACTTTGATTGCGCAAAGATCCTGCGCAAAGGCTTGCTCGCCCTATGGCGTTGTCAATGTTGACATATTTACGTAGGGCCGCGGTGTTGTCGCGGCGCTGTCACTATCGTATTCGGCTGCAGTTTATAAACTAGCCATGTAAAATTGTAAACAATCCCCTTCCTACAATCAGGGTTCGAAAGGATAATTATCATGATAATTATCGTGATAATAACATATGGATAATTATCGATTGATAGTAACCAGCAACAAAGCCAATGGAAATACAATCATCATCAGATGAAGATATTCCTTTCGCTTCTTTGGTCAATCTAAGTTAATTTATTTACGGCTAGCTTTCTGCCCGGGACTTCGCTCTTTCCGAAAATTGTGTTACCTATGTGTTATTCTGATGCATAAACTATATTATGTGTTATTCTGATGCATAAGCTATATTATCGTTAAGTTTAATTAAAATCCATTCAGTAGTTTTTGTGTCAAAGAGCAACATTTAAAAAAATGAAAGAACACGAGTGCAGTGATATACACGCATCAGCTCTTGGAGCTGCTAGTGTATCAATTAATAATAATAATAATAATAACAAATATCCATACAGTCATACTCACTTTAATAATGTTTTGTTACAATTTGTTATGAACCAATATAACAAATTAATTTCTTACACTGGTGATAATTATCCGATAATTATCAAGAAGCGTAATTATCTTGATAATTTCGAACACCGCCTACAATACTGAGCTGAATTTCTTTTAGTTTATTTTAGTTGAATCTTAACTTTTTTTTATAAAATTTGTGAAAATCCATACTAATATTATAAATGCGAAAGTAACTCTGTCTGTCTGTCTGTCTTTCTGTCCGTCTTGCACACTTAAACTACTGAACCGATTTTGATGAAATTTGGTACAGAGATAGATTAGAGCCTGGGAAAGGACATAGGCTACATTTTATCCCACATTTGGGCACGATATAACCTGTAGTCCACGCGGGCGGAAAGCTAGTACTCAATATTTTTCTAATGAAAATAAATATAAATTTGGTGAGTTTCAAATCTTTTTGGTTTTTTAATCAGTGTCTCTTATGCAAAACGGTTAAATTACAGAAACTACTAAGAGTAGAAATTTTATTATATTTCATCACCAATGATCGGAATAAGCTGAATATATTTACCTAAACTTTGAAGAACAGAGAGTCAAACACTGGAGACTCCTTATGACAACATTTTTTACCGGACATCTTCCGGGACACCACTTAAGTACATATAAATGTTAGTACTACAATGAAATAAATTGAATTAAACTTTTGTTTTTGTTCAACATGATCTTTAGGAAAAAATAAATGAACCAATATGGTTCTTTAAAAATAAAAGAACCCTTGGAACATACATAAAGACAGACACAAATCACATCACACATCACATCAGCCAGAATGCAGGGCATTCACTCATCCCAGGGTTTCTTAACCCACAGTTTGGTAATCCATGATAGAGACAATACAATCACATTTTAACAAAAAATGGTATCATAAACACATAACACTGAATCTGTCAATTTTGATGTGTCGTTGACTGTAATCATTTCCATGTAGTTTTAAAATTTAAAGTAGTTTTGTTTCTGCGTTGCAGTCGATAACAGGTGGATTTCATAGCTTACGTTCAAGCAATAACATTAGTCATGCTTAACGTTTATGCTGATAAACCCCAGACTGTAGTTTATTAGTTTCGTAGAGATTTCTGATATGACTGCATTTGTTGTTATAAATTGAATAAAATGATCTGTTTACTGATTTTTAAAGTTTAACAATGTCTATTTGTGAAGAATTAATGTAAGTTTTAATTAATGTTTGTGAAATTGTAAATCTAATGATTCTGTTTTATCAACCATAGATAATAATTTTCTTTTATCGTATAGGTATAGTCAAGTATGTGGCGAACCCTGGTGTCAGAGTGTTCAAACCGCACAATGGCCTCTGACTTTATTTTAACTACTGTGTACTAATCGACAACAGCCAGGACCGACAGCTTAACGTGCCCTCCGAAGCACGGAAACGCTCGTGATATATTGCCACTTTGGTCACCCATCAGGTTCCCTGCCTCTGTGTACGTTGCTTAACATCACTGATCGGTTGAGATCAGCGAGAGCCACTGGGCTACGAGCGATAGATAATAATAAAACCTGTTATATATATAGTTAGTAATGGTTTTAGAAAAATATTTATCTTAATTCAAGTCTATTTTGTACTACCTATGTAACAAAGCGAAATAACAATATGTTGAGATACTAGATGTACTAAATATTGTTGTTAGTACATTAACATACTTTTGAGTTAAATTACGAATTAGTCCTTTCAAAAAAGTCCTTTCATTATAAATTATGATAATTACTGTGAGCTTAATGTAAAAAAAAAATCCTGCTTGTACCTTTTTAATTTACAAAACAATTAATTATTAATTTACATGTGCAATGTGTGAGCTATTTATTCACTCAGTAACATTCACTTGAAGTAACTCTTTAGTATCCTAGTAATGGCAAAAGAAAAAGAGAGCGCATAACAAGAAGATAGGAAGATGAAATAAACACTGGGACCACACTGGACAAGGGTGCTAGCAGACTGGTATCATTAGGAAGAGTTGGAGGATGTCTAGGCCAACAGGCACTCTGTGTTTAGAGATGTCATTTGATCTAGAAAACCCAACTTTCTTACTTTATATACATACACTCACATAATATACACATTTACTCGCATTTAATCTAGGTATATTAATATTATAAAGAGGAAACATTGGTATTTTTGTATTTAAGGAATAGGCTCCGAAACTACTGGTCAGATTTGAAAAATCCTTTCACCATTAGAATCCTACATTATCCCTGATGAACATAGGCTACATAATTTTCCCGAATTCCCACGGGAACCAAGTCTCGGGTGGAATGATAGTTTGTCATAAATTCAGAGAGTTATTAGGTTATTTTCTTACCTTCCCATTGTGTTTTTGACTCATAAAATGAAATAAAAGGCCATATTATTTTTGTAAGAGTTGTTTAATCTAACACATGTATCTAACTGGTTTATTTATGTACACAGCTATTCAAGATACGACAATCTTGGACACATCGACTGAGGACGCGGATGAGCCCTTGACGCCGCGCCGGCCTGGTCCTGCCTCCAGGACCACGCGGAGATCCTCATCATCCAGGATCACAGCTACTCCTGCCAAGGTAATTAGTAGCTTCCACTCCACTCATGATATAGCCTTCATTGGATTGTACCAGTGGCGCAGCGTGAGTTTTAGGCGCCCGGAGCCGACCAGAAATTCGCCGCCCCCTATATGTTTTTTTTACTTTTGCGTAATTCTTGCACGTCCGTGTGTGCAGGGTTTGTATCGCACGCGCCGTAAACAAGCGCGCGACGGGTTAAAGAAAATAGATAGCCTGTTGGACCTCTGTAATTTATTTTATTATTAGCCCAAAACATTAATTATTATCCCTACTTAATATTATAAATGCGAAAGTAACTGTCTGCCGACTGTCTATCTGTTACGCTTTCACGCCTTAACTACTGAACCGATTTTGATGAAATTTGGTATAGAGATAGATTAGACCTTGGAAACGGACATAGGATACATTTTATCCTACAGCTGGGCACGATATAACTTGTAGCCCACGCGGGCGGAGCCGCAGCCGGAAAGCTAGAATTAATTTAGGGAAAGAAAAAGAACTGTCAAGCGTCAGAAGTGGCCAGATATCTTACAGGAAATTGCAGCATGAGGGCCTCAAATATTTGGCAGTGGGTTGTAATGAACTAATAACACTTGCCGTACTTACCAGTCACCAACAATGTTGCTAACAAACAATACTGCTGGAGATTGTAAACAATGGTATTAAGGAATGTTGTATTGTCTCTTATACTTACTTCATTTTCGTCTGTGTATGTGCCTGATTAAAAAATTTTTCATTTGAATTTTAAGTCAAAATTAATTTTGAATTTAAATTGAGTAAAAAACTGCATTTGTAACCGCATTTACAGATTACAAAATAGCAATTCTCATTACAAGTGTGGATCGAACTCGTTTTGTTTGAATAATATAGCAGTTGATCAAATATAAAACACACTTGCGCTATTGTTCTATTAGACTATTATTTTATTATGCAGTCAGTTCAGTTCACATGAAAGTGATATGCCAATGTGGTGGATATTTTTATCCACGTAATAGTGAATTTGTGTTTTAAATTGCTGTAGTGAAAAATTTAAGAGTAAACTTGTGTATATTATTTGTGTATTAAGTATTTTTAACGAATGGGATTTTAAAACTGTCCATATGTTTGTGTGCAATAAGGTGTAGAGCATTCAACAGGAGCAAGTTGGAAATATCTGATATTTACTGACTTGAACTTTCTGTAAAATCTACAAATATTAAACAGGTATAAAGAATAACTCAAATATGAAGTATTTTAACTGTGATTATGTCCTATCATGTACTAAATTAGTATTCATGTCTTGGCCATTAGAAATGTGTGATAAGAAATTCCATGCTGTAGGTTTAGGTACTTAATTACTGTTAACTGGCGATAGGACTATCGTTTGCTATTAATATACTCATAGTAATTGTTTGTCAAAGTTACGGAAAGATAGTTAAGTTCGATTTTTCAAAATATGTTGTCACTGAGACGCAGCCGAGAAGAAATTGGAAATGTAATTCCTTCATCCTTAAAAAAAATAATTGCCGAATTCTGGTGCCAGAGTTTACATGACCTCTTACTTTAATTTTGTTTAATGATTGTTAATATATCCAAAAATGCGGGACCAACTGTTTAACATGTCTCTGAATGATTAATTTGATGTGATTATCAAAGAAAATAATAACCAAAGAAACGCATTCTGTCGATAATTGGTAGAAACTTGTTAATGCTTAGATTTGACCTACTTTTATTTTATTACTTAGTTAGCTGTAAGCTTTTCTAAAAATGTGAAATAAATCCTTATTTATTTACTAACGCAGCAACCTCGTACGGAGAAGTCTCCGGAAGCAATCGAAGAGGAGTCTCGTAGCCCTACGCGGTCGTCATCCCCGTCGCCGGAGCGTGCGCCGCAGCCCGAGCGGGCGCCGCAGCCCGTGCCTCCGCCCGCCCAGCCCGAGCCGGAAGCGCAGCCCCCGGCCTCATCACCCGACCAGCCCGATTCTTACGAACCTTCAAACGATTTATACAGCATCGATGATGACAAGTGAGTCTTTATTACCGATAACACTTATACCGATGAGGACAGACATATACACGACTAGATTACGCTCGTCTCATCTACTCTATAGAAACCAAACGTACCATTATTTTTCTACCTACTATGGCGTCACACGAGCATTTAGCGATGAAACGGCGCTATAGGAAGCAAATTTTAGAATACGCTTGTCTCATCTTCTCTATAGAAACCAAGCTTGCCATTATTTTTCTACCTACTGTGACGTCACACGAGCGATTTAGCGATGAAACGGCGCTATAGGAAGCAAATTTTAGAATACGCTTGTCTCATCTTCTCTATAGAAACCAAGCTTGCCATTATTTTTCTACCTACTGTGACGTCACACGAGCGATTCAGTGATGGAACGGTGCCGGTGCTAAAGGAAGCAAACTTTTCTCCTTTTTTAACACACGAAGTACATACACTTGCGTCGTCTAGTCGTGTATAAATTGTGCTGAGTGGAGACTGTTTTGGTGTGTGAACCTTTTTCGCGATGTTACACCAAATAAACTATGTATTTTCTTTCTATTTTATAGAAATCGTAAACATCCTCTAGAAATTTCGAGCGTCTTGCATGACATTTCAATTCAATTACACGGTACTCTGCGAAAATAAGGCAGACTTGCACTAAAAACCAGACTAGCTGAAAAAGATAACCAAATAGAGAAACCGTTATGAAGTTTAAATGAGAAATTCATTGAGTTAAAATTTAAAACACTTCCTACCTACGTTGAAAACCTGCACATGTATGACCATTTTCCAATGGGCTATGTGCAAGATTTTTAAAATAATTTGATTTTTTTATTTTAAGCAGGTTTAAGGTCCCATATTCAAATAAAAAATATATCAAATAATTTTGATCATAGATATAAAAATAATTAATTTTTAAAATTTTGGTTACGATTTGTTGCTTATTACAGCATTCTACAGATTAACTCCTTTGCCAAAGTAAAAAATAAAAAACGATTGACAGTAGGTTGACATATAACCTATACCGTTGCGTTTTTGAGTTTAAGTTCAACATTTAAGTTACAATCACAGACTAACTAGAGATACGTTTCAATGTACTTACGTTTAAATGATCCTCACAACAAAAAAGTGGACGTTTGGGACAATTCCTGTCAACCATTTTACACCAACTTTCTTTCAATTCCTTTGGAATGGTAACAAACGTCAAATCTGGTGAGTTGTGTTTGAACAAAGAGGTATAAAACATTTTTTGGTTCTCTCCACCCCTGTAACTCGTCAGATGCCATGTTGAGTAGCAAAGCCTGCTGCGCTGTCGTTATTAGTGTTATTCCACAAATCCGAAGAGTATTAATCACTAGCGTTGAAGCAGTTCTCGGAGTCCGGTATGAATAAGGTGTAGTCGTGAGAAAATCAGTCAAAATCTAGCACTACAAGTCCGTGCAAAGTTAAATCGTAATCCGGTATGCGGTAGCAGTAAAAGACTTCATAAAAAATTAACCAAAAGCAAAAATAAAACTCAAAAATAAACAACCAAATACAAAATGAAATAGGTTTTTTTTTTTTTATTGACATGACAGCTTGGCAAAGACACGATTGTATAATGCCGTATTTATGATTAGTTTACCCTACTGAGAAACTTTTAATTATTATATTTTTATTTCAAAAGATAGATTTTTTATATATATTTTTTTAGGAAACGGGACCTTATTCCTTTATGTTAAATAAAAAATTAAACAAAATTAAAAATATTTTTAAAATGTCGTACATAGCCCATTAAGTCTGAAACCTGACTTAATTGGAAAATGGTCATACGTGTGCAGGTTTTCAACGTAGAATATGCCAGCTGTCTACTCTTCCCAGGCATACTGAATGTGATGCGAGGGTTTTTCCGTCATTGTGGGCAAAAGGTTGACAACTCTTTACACGGATTTACCCACGTTAATAAATTTTAGGGAATGAAAAATGTTCGGCGCGAATAGGACTTGAATCCACGACCCCAGGGTCAGATCTCCTGGTGCTCTAACCAACTGAGCTATCGTGCCTTCAAGTCAAGCGGCGAAATATCTCATTCCCTTACTAAGCACATATGTTGTTACCACGTTTACCCACGTTACTTAAACCCGGCTTCGTGCAGAGTTCCGGCTATTATTTATTCTGTGGTTCCGATATGGCTCGTTCAAAAATTATAGGATTATAGGATTATATTTTTAAATTTTCAGACAATCATCTGAAGAGGTAAACGACGAGAAAAACCATCAAGAAGAGAAGATGGACGTTGATCACGATGCAAAGCCAGCCGTGGATGACGAAGAAGAAAAGCAGGATGGAGAAGAGAAGGATAAAGAAGACGAGAAGGAAGAAGAGAATGAAAGGGTGAGTTGGTTCATAGAAAGCTAGTGTGTGAACTAAAATTTTCCTTTTATAAGCAGTATTTTATTTGGGATCTTACAGCTGTTATATATTTGTTAGCTTTTTTCCTAAACTACGCTGTTGGCCTTGACAGCTTCATCGAGCAAGTGGCGAGCGCAGATGGCTCTTAGCCCAATAATTTTAAGTAACAGGCGTAAGGGCGCCCCCTGTGGGGCTCGAAGCGCGGCTTAGGGCGTTACTGGGAGAGGGGAGTCGGACATACGTTTGAGGAGAGAAACGGCCGGGTACGTACCGGTACCGCGAATCGCGGCGGAGATATGGGGGGGTCGAGGACGGAACCGCGTTCTGTGTGGTGTACAGGAGTTCTCTTCGCGTTGTTTGGCGGGTTAACCTTCTGCGACTGAGGTGGTAGTCTGACAGACACCGCCAAATATAAAAAACGTTGCCACTCTATCATATGGCGTGATATAGTGCTGTTTCGCTCAGTACCTTCTTAGAACGGTGCGCAGCTGCGGGCAGTGACGCCCGAGCGGCGGCGCGGTGCACACTTTTCGAGAACTGAGCAGCCAGTGCCCCACGGACGTAAGTACAGCAATAAGATCTGATTCTGGGAGACGTCACCTCATAAAAATTCTGATACATCCATAGTGTCTAACAGTCGTTACCTCAGTAAAATATTAGTAACTCTATAGTGTCTCTCAGTCATAACCTAAATAACCTTTTTTTAGATGGCCGACGCAGGGATTCTGGCCCAACCAAAAGAGGTTTCAGTTGTGTCACAAATGATAAATAAGCAACAGAATGGCTTGAAAATGATGAAGACACAGAATTTAGAGAGATTGACGTCAGTGGCGATCCTGAACATGAGGTTGAAGAAAACCACAAAGAAGAAGTGATCCAAATGGAAAAACAGATCGACGAAGAAGAAGAATCTGAAGATACTGACAGCACAGACCATGAAGATTAATAAATAAAAATAAAATAAATAAATAAACGCTACACACTCAAAGTCCCACACTAAGGCTTTCCCTTGTGTTGTGGGTCCCTTGGAATACACATAAAGACAGACAAGAACATCTATGACCCGAAAACAAATATCTGCTTTTTACCCAGATATTTGCCCCGACTGGGAATCGAACCCAGGGCCTGCCAATCAAGAGGCAGTGTAACTACTACTCGACCACAGTTTAGCAAATGAATCTCCACAGTCACCTCAACCTGCACCAGTACCAGAACCCTCAAAGCGTAAATTATGCTCTGTATGTCTTTCTAAACTGAAAAGGCAAACGAGTTTTACCTGTTGCGTCTGTATGAAGTCAATTTGCCTTCAATGTTCAGGGCAAATCTGTGAATACTGTAAATTACAGCTTGTAGATTAGGGCCAACTTTGAGCCTGATTTGTGTCTTAACCTATCATTAAAATTTGTTTGTTTTTTTAAATTTGTTTAAGTATATTCAGAAAAACAAATTAATAGTTAAATTTCACAGAGTTCCTACTTAATAAAGTATTTTTGATTTTTTAGGTAAACCTAAGTAGACATTGTTAAAGATTTCGGTCTCATCAAAGTTGATTTTATATTTCTTAAAGTTATGTTTCAATTCGATCCCACGCTATTTATTCTGGTAATTTATAAAGTACTTAAACTTAAAATTACACATAAACTTTTCATTTATGTATTATTAAAAAAATATATGGATTACAAAATGACGTCTGATAGACTCCACCTCAGTCGAATGTTAACAATAAAGTCACCTCAGTTGCAGAGGGTTAATATTAGCTACGAATTACAACATTTTTTTATACAATCTTCTAACTTCTACATGCACAGATAAACTTATGCACTGTGAAACTACCCAATAATAATAAGGGGCTTGTCCCCCTCTGTAGATTTAAGATTTCTTTGAGATATAGTAATACTATAACCACATTTATACAGTATTACCTAGTTAAAAAAAACAAATAATATTCTATTCTACAATATAACTAAGTAACGTATATACCTTAGAATATCGTGTCTTAAGAATTTTAGTTCAAAACTGGAAGAGTAACTTGAATGTCGAAAGAGTTGAGTCAGGCCTGTTTTCTCTTATATGTAGACCATTACGATGTAATTTTTATTGACAACACAACTTAAAGAGCATATCCTGGACAACCTTCCCGGCGCTGCTCGGTGGGTCGTCCAAGAAATCGCTGGAAAGATGAAGTCGCCAGAGACCTAAGGCCCGTATTACAAAAGGAGTTACTTAAGTATTGATTGTCTCTTCCTCTCACTATCAAAATGACAAAGACGACTGCTACTCAAGTAAAGATCAAGAGTCTGAGTCGCGTTCTGTGATACAGACCTAAAAAAATTAAAACTGCTCGACAGGTCAAAATTGGCTTAAGTCAGAATGGAATGGCGCACTTTTATGTCGGAGATCGACTTTAAATTGTTGAGCTAGCGAAGTAAATAAGTAACACAACTTAAAGTAAACATACAACGCATAACCTTGATTTTATTGATTGGTATGAATGATTCGAGTTGGAGACATATCTATTGTCCTTGAAATGAAATCAAAGAATCGATATTTTTATTCTATAATTATGAAGTACTTCTGCAATTTTTCGAAGACTGGAAAACACATGCACACACCTACATAACCACACGCTTTTGTCCCATTGGGAAAATCTGGAAAACGTCGTAATATTTATGGAAATTCTGCTCAGGTAAAATATTCTGTGTTCGACTTCTGGTTTTTATGTGTGTTTTAAATTTTTATTTTTTATATTTTTTATAATGCATATATTCCTAACTTAGTACGCATTTAAAACACACTACATTATTTAAAAAATATATATGAAAAACTCATATGACTGATAAGCCGTAATTAATAACTAAAATATTTACATGTCAAAAAATTTCTAAATAAACATGTGTTAAAATAAGACTTCTGGTTGAGGTAAAATATTTTGTGGAAAGAAGGTTGCAGGTTATGCTGAGAATTTATGTCAAACGTGGCATCAAGTGGTTCTAGAACCACTGATGCTCTGCCTACCCCGATAGTCCCTTACAGGCGTGAGCGTATGTTTGTACGGGTGTCTCAGGTCAGGATGATCGTGTACATTTATGAATGTGTCCCAATGATACAAGGGAAAAGCGGTCGCCTTTATGTGTGTTGTGTCGTTAATAGGCGCATACAGGGTGTCCCAGGAAACCTGTACCGGCGAAGGTCAGTGGATCGGGAACACCAATACCTATCGATTGGACCCCCATGTATGTTCCGCGATTTTTTGTTTAGAAGTTATAACACATTAATGAATTTTTCGAAATTTATCACCCAGCATCGATTTTTATTTTTTTCTCTTTATGTTGAAGATTATTTTAAAAAATTCTTCATTTTCTATACATATAATAAGGAGGAAAGATTTGATTGTTTGTTTGTTTGTTTGCATCGAATAGGCTCCGAAACTACTGAACCAATTTGAAAAATTCTTTCACCGTTAGAATCCTACATTATCCGGGATGGAAATAGGGTACATGATTTTCCCGAAGTCCCACGGGAACGAAGTCCCGCGCGGGAAGCTAGTAGATAATAAAGGAAATATCAGCTACCATTTAACAAAAATTGGATGTCCCTCATCACTACGGAACATGTAAAAGTTAAATTTGGCACTTCAGCAAAATCTTTTCCCAGCTTCAAGTTGGTAAAAAAACAATTGAGATGGACCGGCAGGTTTCAAACAGCTTTTGAAAACTTCGAAAGATATTCAGCTTTGGGAAACATACAAAAAAAATAGCATTTAATGCCGCTTTTTAGGGTTCCGTAGTAATCTACGAACCCTTATAGTTTCGCCATGTCCGTCTGTCCGTCTGTCCGCGGGTTTTCTAAGAAACCCTTGGTACTACAGAGCTGAAATTTGGCATAGTTATACATATTAATTACGCCGACAGAACTGTAGAGTAAAACCTTAGAAAAAAAATTTTTTTCGGGTGTCTCCCATAAACGTGAAAGGGCGATGAATTTTTTTTTTCTCGCCAATATCATCGAGTGGGGTGTCATAGAATAGCTTTTTAAAAGATAGAAGGGGTTTACTAAGAACGTTTTTCGATTTAGCACTCCGTTTGCGAATCATAAATTTTTAAAGTGAAAATTTTTGTCAAACACAAGTGTCCCCCCCCTCTACCAGCTAAACGGTTGTTTCTAAAAATGTGGAAAAATTCACAGAGGTAGAATATACATCAAATTTAAAAGGAAAACTATAAAACATAAGTTAGCCCTTCAAGTTTGCGAGTAATGGTAGACCAAGTGCCAAACATTGTTGGGATTAATAAGAATATATTTACTAATATTAGATCCTTGGTACTACAGAGCTGCAATTTGGCATGTTCATACATATTAATTGCGCCGACAAATAGAAGAAATAAAATTTTGTAAAAAAAATTTTTCAGGTGTTTCCCATACATGTGAAAGGGCGATGGATTTTTTTTTCTCGCCGATATCATCGAGAGGGATGTCATAGGATAGTTTTTTAAAAGATAGAAGGGGTTTACTACGAACGTTTTTCGATTCAGCAGTCCGTTTGCGAAAAATTATTTTTTAAAATGAAAAAAAAAGTTAAATATTTCACGAGCATTTAGCATTTACGACGAAGTTCAGCCTAATCCAAAACAACTGCCATATAAAGTCCCACGCTAAAAGTGAGGCAAGGTCGAAAGCCAAGCTGTAACATATTGACATTTCATGTGTCGTTATAGGTTTTTGGGGGTGTTAATTACGAAAATGACATCAAAATTATACACAATCGCCACGCGACCTGCTCTTTAGCACCAGCTCGAAATTATTCCTAACAATACTTTTGTTGCTAAAAAAATTTAAAAAATAAAAAAAAATTCGCGCTCGCTTCGCTCGTGGATAAAATACTTCCATTCTGTTGTATTTAGTCCAAAATAAAATTAGTGTACCCCCCCCCCTCTACCAGCTAAACGGTTGTTTCTAAAAATGTGAAAAAAATCTCGTTGGTAGAATATATAACAAAATTAAAAGAAAAACTATCACACATAAGTTGGCCTTTCAAGTTTGCGAGTGATAGTCGACCAAGTGCCAAAAGTTTTTGGAATTAATAAGAACATGTTTACAAGGTTCAATACTAAAAGTGAGGCGAGGTCGAAAGTCAAGCTGTAACATATTGACATTTTAGGTGTCGTTTAATAGGTTTTTGGTGGTGTTAATTACGAAAATGACATCAAAATTATTTTATCAGCAGGTCTATATTATTTCTAATAATATTATAGCAAAAAAAAATTTAAAATTTTCGCTCGCTTCGCTCGCGAATTTTATACTTTCATTAGGTTGTATTTAGACCAAAACTAAAGTTTTTTCTGAAACTACAAACTCTTTAATACATTTGTTTTTTATACTATAGTATTTGGAGATTTTAACATCGACTATGACTAGTGTTGGAAGATACTCAGTCTTTTAAGGCTTTTAATAAAGACTCACCTTATTTTTGACGCCTCACGACTGATTCAGTCTTTTAGTTCCCAACCTTTAGTCATAAGACTAGCTTTTTTAGTTGAAGTCTTTTAACGTAAAAAAACTGAGCTGTTACTGAAACAGCTTAAAGGACTTAAAAGACTGGCGACTCATTATCTGGGAAGTCGATAGTCGTAAGGTATGTGTTGATAGAATGTAAATATCTCATTTTATCTCCTTGTCAAATGTTATCAAAATGTATTAAGTGGTTTAGGCGTGAATTATTCCTTTTGGTTGATAGGTTACAAAAGAAATATTTAATATCACACACAAACTGCGGTGCGATCCCTTTTACATAAAAGAACTTGAGTCGTTTAAGTCTTTTAAAATTAGCTGGAGTTGGTTAAGTCTTTTAGTATTTTGAAAACAACTCGAGTCGTTTCAGTTTTTAATCTTTTAATAAACTACTAAGTCTTATTAATAAAAACTCGAACTTTCAGTCTTAATTTTAGAGTCAAGTCCTGTAAGATGGAGGCGAGTCTTTTTAATAAGCCTTGTGGATTTAATAATATAGGTTTAATGTTCTTAAACGTCACAGAAGGAGGGAGTTCAAGTGAAACGATTAAGTTCAGTTCACGAAAGTCCGGATATATTTGAAACACACAAAATTGTTACAATTGATGGTCGGAAGATTTATGAAATCGCTAACGCGTGTGTGCGCGACGGGCGAAGGCAGGACGACTGAATCCGCGAGTCGAGCCGCTTGCGCACGTTCCTCACTATACCTACATATATGCTAGATAGGTCGCTACATCATACCCCCCTAAAATTTGGTACAAAGAGAAAAACAACAATCCAAATTTTACACAATAATTTCGAATTACAAACTTTCTATAATAAAGCAACTTGCTACACGCTAGACCTGGCCTTGCTATTCTACACCCTGCGTTGCGTAATCATTGTATGGAATGCAAAACAATATGATAACACGAGTACTTGTTACATTCAACTGAGTGTTTATAAAATACAATATTGCTCACATGACTTAGTGGTTAACTTGGTGGCTTACTATCTAAGGTCTTGGGTTCGATACACAAAAATATTTTTACATAATATCATTAACAATTGCTACATTTATTCTATTATACTCTAGGCTTAATTGACATAATGCAGTTGAAAAACACATCTCAAGTATACCTCGCCCAAATGCTAAGTATATGTATGACCATAACACAGTATGGTAAGTACACTGGACTATTAATAAATGTATTGCGTATACTGTATAGGTACAGCAAGTAAGTTAATGGTAAGTTTACATTTTAATAGGACATAATTAGTGTTTATTGAACGGGTGACTGTAAAAATATTTGACTAATTGCTTTCGTGACTGTCTTCTAATACTAAAAAATGAAGTTGACAAAAAAACAAAACTTATACTAAGACTACCTGTTTAGGTACGTTGATCTTCGAATCTGGTGGAATTCCCGTGGGCATTGGCAAGTTGGACATGGCTGCATTATTGAACATGTCACTTACTTTTCTGTCGCAGTACTTTTTGACGCGATTGCAACATCCTCGTCCACAAAGACAGCAAATGAGTAGCACGAAGCAGACTGCTCCTACTGTTAACATCATGCCGTACAATTCGACTTTGACCCTTATCTCGTCGACCTGTTGGTTGACTCCTGCCTGGGCTATTATAACTTCTTCATTCTTGGTATTATAGTTACCCATTGTAATTTTTAATATTACAGACGATTTTCACGTTATTTGCTTTGACGCTGCGATGTGTCTGTCGAAAGTGAACACCGGACCAATGCACCTAGATTCTTATTAAAATTTAAATGCTTACCTATTACTAAATTTTTACCTAAAACGAACAGGCATTTTTATGCGACGTCCGCATCTACGACTTTTATTCGAGCGTTTACAAAGGTACGGGCTAACTATTAACCTTAACAAATGTTGTTTCGGCGTTCAGGAGCTTGACTTTGTGGGTTATCACGTCGGGGTCACCAATGTGGATTTAATAATATAGGTTTAATGTTCTTAAACGTCACAGAAGGAGGGAGTTCAAGTGAAACGATTAAGTTCAGTTCACGAAAGTCCGGATATATTTGAAACACACAAAATTGTTACAATTGATGGTCGGAAGATTTATGAAATCGCTAACGCGTGTGTGCGCGACGGGCGAAGGCAGGACGACTGAATCCGCGAGTCGAGCCGCTTGCGCACGTTCCTCACTATACCTACATATATGCTAGATAGGTCGCTACAGCCTTAAAAGACAGTCTCTTTCATCTCTAACTATGACCGTAACGATAGTACACCCGTTTTAAATGAATACGTAATGTAAACAATTTTTATACAACCATTTGCATCCACGCGAGGTGGTTATTAAACAGATGATTTTTTTTTCCTTGTGGCGCTGGAATCTATATTTCTCCTTTAGTTACCTTTTTTCTCTGTGACCTCGTTTTTATTAGACATCATTAGCAATTCAACCGTCCATATGCTCGTAGAATTAAGAAGCCAGCTGCACATTTGAACCATGCTGCTACGGAACCCTACAATGCGCGTGTCCCGACACGCTCTTGGCCGGTTTTTTATGATTAATTCGCGTTTAACGTTTAGCAGGAACCATCGTAGGTGGTTTTCTAGTAATAATTCCATAAAACGTATTGTTTCTGAAAATACCACAGACATGCCCAAAAAGTTATTAACACGCTTGTAAATGAACCTTATACAAGTTATAGCGATTACTCAATCTTCACGCTATATCCCTCTTGGGGTTAGGAACGATCGATGACTGAAAGAAAATGCAAGAGTTTGGCCCCCTACCCCACAAGGGATATAGCGTGAAGATTGAGTAATCGTTATAACTTGTCTAAGGTTCATTTACAAGCGTGTCAACAACTTTTTGGCGACATAACGTTCTGGCTGCATTTTTAATTAACACACAATGACATTTCTGTTAATCTACCTTGTAAGTGTTGCCAGTAGTATTTATTCTAAAACTTACCATTTTACAACGAGCTCGCACTCGGCGCGATAGGCCGTGATATGGCAATGGCGCCGTTTATTAATGATTGTGTTGTTTTTTGTTGCTTTAGAAGCGTGAGATATCCGAGGAAGAAGAGTGGCGTCAGCTGAATGAGCGACTGAAGCAACGCGAGCAGGAGCGGCTCGACCGGGAGCGGGCGCAGGCGGAGGCGGACGAGCAGCGGCTCAAGGAGTTACAGGACGTTAGTACATAGTAGTGTACATACATGCAGTACACATACACATACATAGAGTACAGGACGACAGTACACATACACACATACGAACAGTACAGGACGACAGCATAAATACCTAGAGTACATGACGTCAGTACACATATACACGTTCATGCAGTACAGTACAGAAAGACAGTACAATACATAGAGTACATGACCCCAGTACACATGCACACATACGAACAGTACAGGACGCCAGTACACATACATAGAGTACAGGATATAATATATCTGCCGACTGTATACATACATACATAGTTCACGAAATGTCTCGAGTCAAAGGACCAAGTTCATTCTAATTTGAACTTTATGACTAGCTGACAAGAAACATGAGACAGACTACATAGAATAGATAACATGTATTGCATAGAAGAAGAAAAAAAAAGAATGACTAACATAAAACTGAAAGTACATTTATCTTGTAAAGTATAAACTTTGATTTCTTTTATCAGCCCATATACTTCCCCACCGACAGGCACAGGTCTTCCTTCGAAACACGAAGGGGATTTGGGCCAGAGTGGTGGACTATGGCCTAAATCCGGGTTGAGGGACACTATAAACTTAGATGAATAAAATGAAACTTTGGTGGGCAGGACCCAGTGCGCCTGAACCGTCTGAAGCGGAAGCACGAGAAGAAGGCTCGCTGGAGCAACTTCTACCGCTCCGTAGAGGTCGCCAACGAGGTGCTGGCTCCACCGCTACAGGTAACCTCTAGCACTAACCTCTACACTGTCATATCGAACTGCTGGGAAACACCTCTCGAGTCTTTCCAGCACAACATGACGCCAGTTCATATAACCGACTCAAATAGGGTAGTTTACAAAATAAAATAATATGAACTCATCGGTAAATAGCTGAACCATAAAGAAATGCAGAATCATTGTTCTCAGTCCAAATTTACTTTTAACAGTAATTTTAATTATCAAAAAAACTTAAATGGAAAGTAAAATATCAGACAGAAGATATGACGTCATAGCGCACTATTTCATATAATTTTTCTCACTACAAGAGCGTTTTGACGTTTGATAAAGAGTTGCTGATTTGACTAATCAGGAAACTAGCCTATTAGTAAAGATAAATTGCCCGAGAGTGAATAGGCATCTTCTGGGTGGGCTTGCTACATCCTCGACCACATCTTCGCCCCTGGGCTAGATTGTGGTCAAGAGCAAACCCATTCGTTACAAAAAAAAACAGCTAACATGCACATTAAGGCCCATATTACAGAAGGAGAGTCAAGTCTTGATCTATACTTTAATATTGATTGTCTCTTTCTCTCACTATCAAAATAATAAAGACCACTGCTACTTAAGTATAGATCAGAGTCTTGAGTCGCGTTCTGTCGGACCTAAGAGGCCAACCTGCCAGTGCAGACATAGCCTTTTTTTAAAGGAGGAGATTACGTTTCATTTCCATTCGACATTGACAAATGATCCGAATGCCAAAAGAACACGGCATAATTTAAACGCAAAAAAAATTCGTTCTTTCGACACAAAATTTAATTCGGAAGTCAGTTTCATGAGAGTGATCTCATTCGCTTTTGAGACCCGCAGGGAAGAGAGACTAGAAACACCATATCGTATTTTTTATTATAGAAAATATAAAGCTGCAAAATAAAATTCAACAAATCATCGATGGGGTAGGAGCCAAATCACATTGTACTGAAATATAATTAACATAAACTTTAATATTATTCAACAGGAAAAAACTCAAAAACAGAAGAATAAGGAGGTAAAAAAGGGCTGTAATAGAATTTCTGATTATCTATCACCCACAACCACGGGAATAAACTGCTCAGCTCCAGAGTTATTTCAGATTAGGAAATGAGGAATGAGGGAATTTTTAATTGATTACTAATTCGGGTGTATGGGACAGCTTAGCAAAAACTGACACCCTGAATTGATACCATCATTCTAAATGATTTTGCAGTGGAATTTCCCTTCGGAACTTTTTTTTCAAGTTTTTAAATTTATTCAGCTTTAATATTAAATTATTTATTCGAATACAATCCATTTTGCATTAAAAACAACATGACAGCGTAAAACACGAAAACCAACAATGTACGACAGCAGCACGTCAGGTTATACTCGTACATTTGCAAAATCCGAGGCTATTTCAAACGATATAAGGGCGACGTCAAGGTCAACATGTATAGCCTGATGTGCTGCCGTGTGTACATCGCATTCCGATAGCAGCGGTTTCGCGGCACATTGCGTAGCGCCAAAGTAGGTAAATAACGAAATCTCCTTTACTTGACATTTCCGGGAAAACTACTTACCTGTAGCTGATCATACTTACGGGTAGATTCCACCATTTAAGTATTTGCTAAGCTGTCCTAGTTTGTATGTATGGATGTTTGTTACTCTTTCACGCTCAAACGGCTGGACCAATTTTGATAAAATTTGGTATGGAGGTAGCTAACAACCTGGAATAACACATAGGCTACATAATTTTCCCAACTTCCCACAGGAACCAAGTCCTGGGCGAAAAGCTAGTGATACATAACAACGAGGACCTATGATAACCTTTAGGCTAATTTTGCACTGATAGGAAGTTTGCTGACGCATAGAATAATCATAACTGGCATAAATACTAGAATCTTCGCAACCGACCGTACTGCGCGCTGGGCGTCTTACTAGGAAAGCTGACTACCTAACTGCTAGGTCATAGGCGCTGCCAGGTCTACTTTTAAGGGGTACATCTGTATATGACACTAGCTTTTTTAAATTATGTAGCCTATGTGTTAATCTAGGGTGTCAGCTACCTTCATACCAAAGAGGTTCGAAGAAAAATGACCTGTGATCCAAGATGGCGGCCAATTTTCTCGAATGTGATGTCGCAGTTTGAAACCTAGTCAGATCGATAGAGGATGTTAAGGTGATCAAAAAGTATAGAGGGTCATTTTTTCGTATCATCGCCAGAAACCGAGATTAATTCATTTTTGTTGTACATGTGCTGCCATCTATTGGTCCAGCTGTGTGATAGAGTAACAAACATCCATACATACAAACTTTCGCATTTACAATATTACTAAGGAAATAAGGATAACAAGCAAAAAAAAAGTATAAAAATCATCGATAAGATATGAACCAAATCACATTTTACTGGAATTATGTTAATAACTTTTAAGTTTATTCAACAGGAAGAAACTCAGAAACAGAAGAATAAGGAGGTAATTGACACCAAGATCCCAGAGCCTAAGGAGTTGGACGACAATAAAGTCACACTTTCCTGGTGTAAGTATATGCTTTATTTGCCTTGTCAAGCTGTAAAATTAGCATACAATGGTTATAATTTCTAGTTCTGTCCCTGCAATCATCGATTTTCCCAATGCATCCAAATACGCCTATTTATTAGTCTATTTTTAAGTCTATTTTTATGAACTATTAGATTTATCGCCTACAATAATTGGTATTTCGAACTACGTACTTTAGAATATAGAGTTATTGAGGGTTTTGCTGTATTGTGGGCTAAAGGTCGCCAACATTCGTTAACGTGAGAATAGGCTATGTGCAAAATTTTTAAAATAATGTGATTTTTTTTATTTTAAGCAGATTTAAGGTCCCATATTCAAATAAAAAAATCAAATAATTTTGATTATAGTTGAAAAAATAATACATTTTTAAAATTTTGGTTACGATTTCTTGCTTACTACAGCATTATATACGGTTTAATTCCTTTGCCAAAGTAAAAAAAAGACGTTTGGCAGTTTGTTGACACATAACCTAACCGGTCTTTGGCGGGAACTCGGCGTGAGCGGTTGCTTTGTCAATTGGATTTTCGTTTTCTGCGTGAAAAAGTTGTTTAATGTGTAATAGTGATAGTGTATTATGCAGTAAATTGACTGAAATTCGTGTAGTGATGAAAAATTCAAGTGATAACGGTGTTTCTGCTCCGTTTGGTACCGACAAAGATCCTCGCGGTTGTGCTTCTCGCCGCCAGTTTTCGTAAAACAGACGCTATCCGGTTTTACGCAGAACATGAGAAGCTTAGGGCTTAGGTTAAGTTGAAGAAAGAAGATTTTTCACTGAAGACATGGCTGTATGGACATAGTTTCCTTTGCCTTTCCCGAAAGGGATAAAGTTAACAAAAAAAAAAAACAACCTAACCATTGTGTTTTTGAGTTGTTGGTTGTTGAGTTTGTTTCTGTTTCGTGGTTTTGATTATTTGGATATTTACTGACGACCTTTATAAATATAATAATCTTTTAATTATTATATTTTTATTTCAAAAGATAGATTTTTCAAATATTTTTTTTTTAAGAAACGGGACCTTATTCCTTTTTGTTAAATAATAAATCAAACGAAATTAAAAATATTTTTAAAATGTCATACATAGCCCATTTAGGAAACTGTAGCCTATGTGTTATTCTGATTTCTAAGCTACTTTACTGCAAGATTCATCAAAACCCGTACAGTAGTTATTGTGTGAAGGAGTAACAAACTCCAAACCAACTAAGAAACCCATATAAAAATAATAATAATAAGCATTTATTTGTCCATTGAAAACATTTAGCTATTAAAACAAGTAGTATCAAGTAGTATAGCATGATTAGAATTTCCGACTAATTTAAATTCGCAGAAGACCATAACAAATGGCGGGTTCTTGTATTAGAGGCCAACACTCACTTTAGGTCGTTTAGGCAGCGGAGTAAGTAGAAGGTCCGTATTACAGAACGCGACTCAAGACTGATCTATACATTAATATTATAAACGCAAAAGTTTGTATGTATGTATGTTCGTTATTCTTTCACGTTCAAATACAATTTTGATAAAATTTTGGACCAATTACCTGACATCTTGGATTAACAACACATAGGCTACATAATTTTCCCAAATACCCACGGGAACGAAGTCCTGCCGGGCTATGATGATCGCAACGACCTATTATCTCACGCGGTATCACGTGGTCATGTGACTGTTTCGACCAATGAGATTACGAGAAAGCGTCACGTGACCACGAGATAACGCGTGAGATAATATGTCATTGCGATCATTATAGCCCGGCTGGGCGTAAAGCTGGTATATCTATACAGTAGCAGTCGTCTCTGTCATTTTGATACTGAGAGAGAGACAATCAATACTTAAGTATAGATGAAGACTAGAGTCTCCTTCTGTAATACGGGCCTTAGTAAAATAAATTGACCCGTTATGGTTTGAGCAGACGACAGCGACCTGAACCAGTACATGGAGCTGCCCGAGCTGTCGTCGGTGGTGCCGCTGTCGGAGGGGGCCTTCACGCACGCGTGGGCCGGCGCCCGGGCCACGCACGGCGCCCCAAACGGCCGGGTCTGCTACGAGGTATGACCGAGGAACTTTTGTTTGTCTAACTTTAATGCTGACGAAACAATATAAACAAATTAAAATTGAACTTTATGTCTAAGAAATAAAGTTTACATTACATTATTTTTATGTCAAAGGGAAAATATTCCGAGCAGAACGACGATGAAAGTGGAATTTGTCTCTTTCTTACGACATAAACGAAGGCAAACCGAGAGTAGGGTGAACAGTGGTTGGGTTCAGTTGCCAAGGCTCTGCCGATTCCTGGGCCCTTGCCGCTATGCAAATGCGGGAGCGCCGCTGGGTCGTTTTTGTAGGTTTTTTTAAGTTAGGGTAGGTAGTCACTTTATGATAGTTCAACGTAGTGGTCCGAAAGGCAGGCGAGGATACGTAAATGCATTTTTTCCCAGCGCACACAAAATAAAAAGTTGGACAGTGGCGGAAGGTAGTGCAGTGTTATCGTGGTGCCTAGATGTTATATTTCCTGGATCGGACGCACTTATAACGAATAGGTGTTTACTGGAAATTTTAATTACCCCCTTTTTATACTGTTTACTTAAGATAAAAAGAGGGCAAAAATATTGGTAATTGGTAATAGCTGATCAAATATCTAAGTAATTCATTTTTTTAAAACTTTTATGTCAAGGCTAAAGTCTATCACTTAAAGATCTAAATAAACATGGATAAAAAAAACATCTTAAACAGGTTCCATGGATATGTTACAGTTAAAACTAGTTAGTAGATAGAACGCGTTTTTCCTAGTTAAAACTAGTTTTTACTTAATGCCATTGTTAATACTAGAATTGACTAATGTCTGAATCAAATATCAGTTAAAACTAGTTTCTGCAAAACAAAACGCGTTTTCTCGAAGTGAGTCAGTTAAAACTGTTCCGACCGAGGTTAGAGTTCATCATACCTTATTCTGATTGGCTTGAGGTTATGTTGTGGGTTATGTTGTTGTTGTGCTTACTGTTTAAACTAATTTTAACTAGGGAAAACGAGTTCTAACGAAAAATGGGTTTTAACTGTGACAGATATATATAATAACTGCCTTTAACTTATTAAGGAAAAATATTGTCCCACTATCTGAAGTGTCTGCATGGACACATTAGTAAAAAGAGATGTCATCCACTTATATAGCTTTACTCTTCGGAACGCTTTTGATGTGATCGTATGCATTCTAGTTAGACGAAATAAAAGTTCCTTGGGTATGACACATTTATACTACAGGGTTAGTAGAAGAGTTGGTCTCATAGAAAAACGTTTAATATTCGATATGACTGGCGTAATATATTATGTGGTGAATTTGACACCCTGTCACACCGTTTTTTAAGCCACGAGAGAACCTTATCGCTTGGTTAAACTGTATTCAATCGAAAACGTGCCCATGTTTTATTATACACACATATTATCAAAAAATATAATGAAATGTGTTAAAAATGTAATATATTTACTAAAATAATAAAACATTTTATCCATTAGATCCGTGTCGGGGCAGTAGTGACAACGACAGAACCAAGTCCCGACAACAAGGAGGCCGTGGCCAGCGGACTGCGGATCGGATGGTCCACTGACGACTGCACGCTGCATCTTGGTAACAATACCCATCTAGCTAGCTATTTTCCCCATCTATGACCTTGGTCAAGATTGAGGTCAAGAGTTAACCCATCTTATAATAATGAAAATAAAACAACATGTAGCCATACAATATGTAACCTACAACATGTAGCTATACAACCTGTAGCTATATAACATGTAGCTATACGAGGAGTGATCAAAAAGTAGTGATAATGACCCACTTGTACAATTCATAATTTACTCATTCATACCAATAATTAAAGATCATTTAATTACGAGGTTAGATACAAAAAATTAAGTCTTAATTTTAAGAAACATAGAAACCGTGTCTAGTTGTTTGACGAATTCCGACGTAAAATATCATTATGGAGAAAAACGAAGTGCGAGCCGTTATTAAATACCTCAGCTTTAAAAGTTAACGACGCAAGAGATCCATCGTGATTTAGTGGAGACTTTAGGTGAGTCTGCTCCACCATATTCTACTGTGGCAAGATGGTCACCTCAATTCAAGACTGGAAGAACATCGACAGAAGATGAGGACCGCTCGGGCCGGCCATCGACGTCAGTTACGCAGGAAAAAATTGAAAAAGTCGAAAAAATTGTTCTAGACTAGACGATCGTCGTGTTACAGTGCGTTATTTAGTCCAGGAAACTGGCATTTTATATGGCAGTGTTCAAGCAAAATTAAAAGATTATATTAGTATGAGAAAAGCCTCGGCGCGTTGGGTACCTAGAATGTTAACAGAAGATCGGAAGAAAACCAGACTCAATCTTTCAAGGTGCTGGTTGGACAGATTTCATGTGGATCCTAACAGTTTTTTGGCTCGATTTGTCACTATGGATGAAACATGGGTTCACCATTTTGATCCAGAAACAAAACAACAATCTTTACAGTGGAAAAGATCGTCGTCACCAACTCCAAGGAAATTTCGAACCACAGCATCGGCAGGCAAAGTCATGGCCTCAATTTTTGGGATCCCGAAGGAATATTATTAATTAATTATCTTGAGAAGGGACACACAATAACAGGCATTTGCTATGCATCTTCAATAGCTAAATTGAGAGAGGCTATAAAAGAGAAAAGACATGTCAAACTCAGAAAAGGCATTTTGTTTCATCAGGACAACGCGACGGTTCACACTTCTGCTGTTGCACTGGATGCCATTCAACAAGCTGGGTTCGAATTAGTGGATCACCCACCTTATTCGCTGGACCTGGCCCCCAGTGATTTTTATCTCTTTCCAAAACTAATGGAATACTTGCGTGGTAATAGATATTCCGATGATAATGAAGTGATAGAGGCCGTGGAAGGGTGTTTGGAAGGCCAAGAGAAATCATTTTTTTTAAAGGGTTAAAAATATTGGAGAAACGTTGGACTCGGTGTGTAGATAGAGAAGGAGACTATGTTGAACAACAAATTTTTGTTATTTAAAAAATATATTATTTTCTCTTTCATTATCACTACTTTTTGATCACTCCTCGTACATATAATTCTGTACAGAACATATGTTCGTACAGAATTAGGGATTGTAATCCAAAGGCTGCTGATAAATCAACTTGAAAAAATAAAGAGATAATGTTAATCTACAATGTGTTCTAATAATTTCATTATAAATTAACCCTTTGTCTACGGCGGTTAGCAAGGAAAGACGCAAATACCAGTATGATTCGACGCGAATTTGCGCTTAAGCAGACTACAGCAATGCAATGCAAGCTAAAATTAATGTTTTGTGCTATGCCATTAGGTACTATATTGTGTTAATATGTATCGGTTTGGTTTCGTGATTTGATTACGAAAGCTGTAGTAGTTGTAGTTGAAGGCAGTAGGTTTTAGTCTGAGTCAATAAGCAAGTATTTTGTACTTATTTTAATGGGTTGCCAGTTGATATCCTATGCAGAGTTATCATATATATATATATGCTTTATTGCACAAACACAGTAGGGAAAATTTTACATAAAAAATAGTGTACAAAGGCGAGCTTATCTCTAGAAGAGATCTCTTCCAGCCAACCTAATCGGTGAGAAATAGTGTACGAGACGGGAAGAGAGAATTGCGCACAACGTAAGAAAATACCAAATAAGAGACGGGCTTATATTATTTATACTTAAATATAATGAAATAAAAATAATATATATACTTACATAAATAATACATATAAACGAATATAATAAATCATAAAAACATAATATATAATTTAATTTGCTATCTTGGTACGATTCTATGTCGTATCGAGAGCGCTTCATGTTTATTTACAGTTCGTTTTGTGCAACACAGGTGAAGGCGAACACAGCTGGGGTTTCGAAAGCACGGGCCGAGCTGTCAACAACTCTGAGTTCAAAGAGTACGGGAAAGAGTTTAAGGAGAAAGACGTCATTGGCGCTTATTTGGTAAGTTTACTAATATATCAGTTCTGAACATAATATAACCGTATACGAAACGAATATGGAAAATCGTGGTAAAAACTCGCCATAATTGGTTCACAAAAATAACCGCGAAAACTTAAACAGTACATTCACTAAAAGACCTTTCTGAAGTAGGGGGGTTATTCCATATAAAGTTGATTACGTTTGGACAATGGAAATTTCTTGTCTGGTAATAGTAAGGTCCAAATTAGAATGAATTTGGCCCTTTATCTTGGGGTGTTGAGTGTAAGTTGCTGCATTTGGTTGGTCTCCACTAACCTTGAATGAAAATCACTTTGTATAGAGGCAATGTATCACGAATTTGAGATCAGGCGTAATATAATTCACAATTTCATAAAGGGGCCCAAGTAATAGTCACCTAATGAAGTAGATCGTGGGACGCCTCTTGCTAGATAAAGGGACGACCTACGCAGGCTGGCTCGGATTGGATGCGAAAGGTATTGTGATCGCCTGAATGCGACGAGCTAAAAAGCATAATATTTTAGGGTTCCGTTCTGCAACAGACCCTCAAACAAATAGATCTGATGTTTTCACGGTTTCGTGAGTTGGGAACGTCGCATTTAATAAAGTTTCATTAACAAAGTTTGATTGATTTTTAGGGTTCCTTACCCAAAGGGTAAAACGGGACCCTATTACTAAGACTTCGCTGTTCGTCCGTCCGTCTGTCACCAGGCTGTATCTTCTGATCCGATCCGTAATAGTTTGACAGTTGAAATTTACATGGATGTATTTCTGTTGCCGCTATAACAACAAATACTATAAAACAGAATAAAATAATTATTTAAGGGGATTCCCATACAACTAACGTGATTTTGTTGCTCGTTTTTATAGATAATGGTACGGAACCCTTTGTGCGCGAGTTCGACTCGCACTTGGTGGGTTTTTATGTTTAATTTATCCCTTTCGGAAAAGCCAAGGAATCTACGTCCATAGAGCCCATGTCTTCAGAAATATTTTTGTTTACTTGCTGCTCGTGTGCTCCGTAATCCGATCTTCTTTTGTTTACGAAGAACTATGGCAGCGAGAAGCACGGCCGCGACGGTCTTTGTCGGAACACAAACGGCGCCGATACACTTGAATTCTTTTATCACCACTCTCACTGGTATGGTGTACTTATTTCTTCGCTATGATAATAATTAATTATATTATAACTTTTTACACGATTGTTTTGTATGATTTGCCTTGATTCCAACATTAGGCCAGGGCCTGTTTCGTAGGTAATCAAATGTGTCGATTACCTGTCTAATTCTGGCGCATTTTTAATTACATTATATATTCTTACAAACGCTATGACGTTTAACTGTAAACTTCAATTGTATGTATTTATTACAATGTTACAGGAAACAAATTACATAAAATGGTACTAAATTACGTTAGTTTACCGCACAATACACTATCACTGACAACTTTTTATGTAGGAAACAAAAATTGAATCGGCACAGCAACGACGCTGAGTTCCCTCTCGCCAAAGACATGGTTTGATTGAACTTCATGATAGAAAGTAAAGATGAAATTCTTCAATGAGGTGTCTCTTTTATAGAGTAACTAGCTTTCTGCCCGCGGCTCCGCCGGCGTGGACTACAGGTTATATCGTGCCCAACTGTGGTATAAATGGTAGCCTATGTCCTTTCTCAGGCTCTAATCTATCTCTGTACTAAATTTCATAAAAATCGGTTAAGTAGTTTAGGCGTGAAAGACGGACAGACAGAGTTACTTTCGCATTTATAATATTAGTAAGGATTAGTAGTATGGACTTGATTAGATCATGTTAACATTTGTTGCCTGAATGTGCAAGTTTCCTCACGATGTTCTCCCTCACCGTTACAGCACCGATTAGTATGCAACTTAACTCCTAAGCAAGTATAGATACTGAGGGCTTATAGATCCTTCCTTCTTTATTGTGTTGGTATAGTCAAGTGTATGGCGAACTTGACTATACCTGGTTTCGGATTTTTCTAACCGCCACATGTTCTCTGACTTGGTTTAACGACTTCAACAATCAAAAGCAGCCGGGACCGCCGCTGGCTCAACGTGTTTTCTAAAGGACGCAAAACGCTTGTAGTAAATTGCCACGTCATTCATTAGGTTCCCTGCCCTCGGTGTACGTTGCTTTACCTCACTGATCGGTTCAGAGAATTGAACGCCACTGAGCTACAAGTCCCAACTAGTGATGAAACAGACTCAGTCTTTTAAGGCTTTTAATAAAGGCTAGCCTTATTTTTGACGCCTCACGACTGACTTAGTCTTTTAGTCCCCAACCTTTAGTAATAAGGCTAGAATTTTCAGTCGAAGTCTTTTATTGTAAAAAAACTGGCGACTCATCGCCTGAGAAGTCGACAGTCGTGAGGGGTATGTTGATGCAACTAGTGCTTATAGTACCGCCTTGAGAATAAATATTCTCCCGGCTTCAAAAGTAATCGTTTTAGAAGTTATTACAGGTGTTATCACGCTTTACTCAAACGCCAGTTCTTTTGTAAAGGACTGCAGTCGTTTTAGTCTAAGTCTTATACGTTACCGACGAGTCATATTAATTGAGACTAACAGTTACGTCTTAATTTTAGAGTCAAGTCGTGTAAAAAGACGGTGGAATAGTGATGAAAGAGACTTGAGTCCTTTAGTTGTTTATAATAACGACTAAAGGACTCGAGTCTCTTTCATCACTAGTCCAACCCGCTAGTTATTACGCCACGGACGCTTGTAACCTGACTGACTGTTCCAGGATCTAGAGTCGAGTCCTTGCCGGATGTTCTACACGCTGAACGGCGAAGACCTCGGCACTGCGTTCGAGTTCGACAAGGCAGACTTGAACGGGAAGGCTTTGTTCCCCCACATACTCACTAAGAACACGTGTTACAAAGTCAACTTCGGATATGACAGGTAATATTTACTTTTTTTAAACGCTTACCCGCGTGAGGGATATTCACAAATTATTGTTAGAGAAAGAAAAATATTCGACGCGAATATTACTTGAACTCACGACCCCAGGATTAGATCCCCTAGTGCCAACCAACTGAGCTATCGTGCCTTCAAGTCAAGCGGCGAAATATCTCATTCCCTTTCCTACGCACATTTGTGAATATTTACTTATTTTATTGTTGCTCTAGCTCTTCGTTCCTGTAGAAAAGTAGCCTATGACACTCTTCAGCCCTCCAACTGCTCTTTGTTAAAATTCACGTCGATATATCGAACCATTGAGATAAATACTTAATTGCATACTTAAACCCTCGCGCGATTCTTGCACACCCGTGTGTGCAGGATTTGTATCGCACGTAAACTAGCGCGCGACGGGTAGGAAAAACAAAACATACAATACTAACTCTATGTGATCACACTTTCACATTAGTAACAAAAAATGTGAACAAATACGTACAAAAACTAGAGTATCATTGTGAACAAATTATGTTAGTGTTTTTAAGAATGTTATTTTCTTAACGAGATGACACAGGTTATGCCAAAGCAATTGGCACAAGACTGGGAAATACATTTTGACGTTATTGTGATTGTGTTTCATTGTAAAAAATAAATTAAAACCCGAAGGCCCTTACTGAGGCTTTCCAACATAAGTCACATACAAACACCGACTCGAGAACAAACATGCTTTTTATACAAATAAATTTTCGACCGTGAATCGAACCCAGGACCCTTCGATCAAGAGGCAGCTCTACTACCACTTGACCGAACTGGCCATTTTAGTCAGTATTTCAATAAATAGTATTTCAATAATTTAGATTTAGAATTAAGTTTTGGCTGGATCCAGGGTTTCAGTTTTTACTCAGCGAATTATTTATTTAAATTTTACCAGGTACAACATGCTAACACGAACGAAGATCGTCCGCAAACGCATCGAGATCCCCATCGAGCAAGTTCTAGAAGAGAAGAGACGTCGAGAAGAAGAGATCCAAAAGCAGAAAGAGGAAGCGGCTAAGAAAGAGAAGGAGAGACGGGAAAAGCTCAAGCAAGAGCGGGAGGAGAGGCAGAGGAAAAAGCGAGAGGTAATACGGGTCTTTTTGGGAATATTTTTTAAAGACTGGGTACATCGAAGTAGGTCTGGGTAGATTTATCTGGGACATGGTATCTCTGCCCTTAGCTAGATTGTGGTCAAGAGCAAACCCAAAAAATCAAAGCTGGACTGGGTTCTTCAACGCTGGACTGGGTACATCCACATTGGGCTGCGTACATCCACTTTTGACTGGGTACATCCACCTGGACTGGGTACATCCACGCAGGACTGTGTATAACCACGCTAGATTGGGAACGGTGGACTAGGTACTTCAACGCAGGACTGGGTACATCCACTTTGGACCCGTGGATGTACGCACATCCACGCTAGATTTAGTATGGTGGACTGGGTACTTCCATGCTGAATGGGGTATATCCATACTGGACTGGGTACTTTCACGCGGGGCTGGGTACCTCCACGGTGGACTGGATACATCCAAGCTGGACTGGATACATTCATGCTGGACTGGGTATATTCACACTGGACTAGGAGTGAAAGAGAGCTTAGAATGTGCCAACTGCCAACTCTTCTCTTGCATGCTGTAGAAGCCAGTAATTGGAATGCGGGGCCTTTGCTTTATTGTGGGCTAAAGGCTGACAAGTCTGACAACCTATAGCCACTGTACCTGTATTCCATCTAATAACTTTCAGAATATATCACGCTCTGTCTACTCCGACAGGAATTAGGATGATAAGCTTGAAAGTGTGGACTGAATGGGTTCCTAAAAATTTTATTGTCTATCTTCGGTGTCATGGCCTTTTTCTCGTTGAGCGAGTGGAGGAATCAGGTAATATTTACGCGGAAAAAGTCCGATAAGTGTAACATACTCTAAATTCTCTAAAGTTAATATTTGCACACCTTGCCGGTTGAATGTACAGATCACGGCTTAAGGCGACTACAGCACCTAAATTACGATTTTATGATGCGTAGATAAACATGACGCACTGCATTAAATCGAAGAAAAATACTACGGTAATATTCAGGACATAAACTAGATAAGTAGTTCTGAAAACATGATTCAGCACTTTTGGTTCGATAGAAAAAGCTCACAAAGTCACCTCTAATACCCAATATTGTGTATCTTTTAAGCTGTGAAAACGGTAGTAAAATGCACACAGGAACTTGAATTTGCTATCAAAATGTTCGTGATTGAATACTCTCGATAAGTAGTTAACGCATTTTTCGATTTAAGCTGTTACCTTCATAGTCCGTAAACTTCGTGTATCGACACTGTTCGCACTGCCGGCCCAGGCCTGTTGAGAGACGGAGATGGCACTATTCCTATGTGCGCTGCCTTTATCGGGTGCTGTAGTTGCCTTAAGATCATTCCAACTGTATTCTTGCAAATAAATTGATTGATTTATTTAATCTGCAGTCCTTCGCATCACAGGATCTTCTATGAAATAGGAGATACTCACTGGAAGTGTTACTGGACACTTGCAAGACAGAAGTAGATAAAAAAAAGTCCTTTAAATCTGTCAGAAATAAAACCTCTAAGTTAACACAGTCAAAATGCATGGCACTTTGCAAAATAAATCCAAATATTATTGATTTTGATTTCCGTCGTGGGCCATTTACAATTAAATACCAGTTTGTGCGAAACAATTTACTCCTCGACTCTTTAACACGGTAGTTTTTTCAGTCTATATGCTCCTGTACATATTTTTCATCACTATTTTACCAGAAGATAGTGATAATTATGTACAGGTATATTAGTATTTCATATTTACTCTCGTAAACTCTTATGGTTTATGTGATCGCAAGTGAAAGTACAATTAATAATTGTAGACCAGGGTCGATAATTTTTAAAATGGTAAAAAGTGAAAAAAAATTATAGTAGGATGATACCTATTGGAAAAGGTAGAGAATATAACAAAAACGAAAGGAAAAATAAATTACGGGCGATCTGAGGTCGGGAAGGGGGAGGGGGTGAGTTTTTAAGGGTAAAAAACGGTTAATCTCGATTTCCGGTAAAACTACAAGTCTTATGAAAAAAAGTTAAATGGCAAAGTTGTAGGTAATAAAAAGATCTACAACTTTTGTATCGATACTTTTTTCACATAACCTCAAAATTTATGTGAAAAATTCGAATAACTGAGTTTTTGGTTTTTTATTTTTATCTTTTGCAAAAAAATTTATTTTTTCACGAAATTTGGTGAAAACTTACCTTAGTATGTCCCAAACATACAGTATTTTATTTTTATTTTAAATATTCATTTTTTCACCTTATTTTGACTTAATATCGAAAAAGCACCCTAATTTTCAATCGAAAATTCTCACGTCAAAATATCTGCTTTCTTTAAAAAGTTGGTGTGTTTTTTGTTCGTTGAAATCTCTACTTTCTGATGGTATAAAAAAAATATACATTACTATGGCAAATGTTCTCAGAAAATGCAAATAATGAAAAAAACTCGAATCCAAATATTCTTTTTTGAATCATTATTTATTAAAATTTAGCACGTGTTTTTTATTACGAACGATGTTATTCACTGCTCTGTATCTCGAATACTGGCTAACGGTTTTTACAGCTGCTACGAAATAAAAGGTAGTAAGCCACATACTATGGAGATTGTACACGGTATGTAATTTTCTATGTCTTGAACTACAGTATGTAGCTATTGCAGTCTCATCATTATATTGACTTTGACAAGTTCGATGAATAAAATCTGATGTCAAAGTCTCAAATTTTTTGTATTTATTATCGATTCTTTTCTTGCTAGACCCCACTAAACGATTCAAAGCTATTTTTTTATTTCATAGACTTGCTTATCATCTGCCTTATTGCAGATTATACAAACAGATTCATCCATACTGATAATCTGAAAAGACAAAATCAAATCAATAAAGCCTTTACAGTTTTATCATGAGTATAACTAAATTTGTTTGTGCAAAATAAACGAAATTATTATTAAACGAAATCTTGTACTAAAATCTCATGCGATTTTAATTTTTTAGGTTATGTTACGTTAAACATACTATTTATGAAAGAAAATATTACTATTTTTATATTAGAGCTGATTGGTACAGATTAAAATATAGGTATGAAGATTCCTCAAGTTTATTTTAAAGTTAATTAGTCACAATTCTCTTCCAGTAATTTAGCCAGCACGTGTTTTTTTTTACGAACGATGTTATTCACTGCTCTGTATCTCGAATACTGGCTAACGGTTTTTACAGCTGCTACGAAATAAAAGGTAGTAAGCCACATACTATGGAGATTGTACACGGTATGTAGTATGTGTATAGTCTCTATACCCCATACCTTCCTAGCCCCTTCCCCTCTTCTCTATGAAATAACTTTTGACGGGCTAACATTTTCCGAAGGTCACTCAGGTATATAAGTAATCTTAAAATAGAAATAAATAGGTCTCTACGCATATAATTTAAAGAAGATTCGAAAACTTTCTCAAAATATTGTAGATGTCTTATTAAATATTAACTTTATTAACTTATTTGGTTGTTCATTATAGTAGTATATTTCGATTATCAATTTTTTTGTTTATCTTTATAACATGAAATCTTACGTTTTTCTAGTAATTAAAGGGTAAATTTTAATAAATAGCTCAAAATTATACATAATGATTCAAAAAAGAATATTTGGATTCGAGTTTTTTTCATTATTTGCATTTTTTGAGAACATTTGCCATAGTAATGTATATTTTTTTTATACCATCAGAAAGTAGAGATTTCAACGAACAAAAAACACACCAACTTTTTAAAAAAAGCAGATATTTTGACGTGAGAATTTTCGATTGAAAATTAGGGTGCTTTTTCGATATTAAGTCAAAATAAGGTGAAAAAATGAATATTTTAAATCAAAAAAATTACTGTATATTTGAGACATACAAAGGTAAGTTTTCACCAAATTTCGTGATAAAATATTTTTTTTTGCAAAAGATAAAAATAAAAAACCAAAAACTCAGTTATTCGAATTTTTCACATAAATTTTGAGGTTATGTGAAAAAAGTATCGATACAAAAGTTGTAGATCTTTTTATTACCTACAACTTTGCCATTTAACTTTTTTTCATAAGACTTGTAGTTTTACCGGAAATCGAGATTAACCGTTTTTTACCCTTAAAAACTCACCCCCTCCCCCTTCCCGACCTCAGATCGCCCGTAATTTATTTTTCCTTTCGTTTTTGTTATATTCTCTACCTATTCCAATGGGTATCATCCTACTATAATTTTTTTTGGTCTCAAAAATTATCGACCCTGGTCTATTGTCCAATTTAAAAACCACAAAAAAAGAGATTCAACTATGCATACAAATAATTTATTGTAAAGTTAAAGTCTCAATCAGTCATTCGTTTTGTTAGAAACTAATATCGACATGCTGGTGTCCTAGGGCTGCCATCTCTAAAACTTGCCCCCCAGACCCGGAAGCTTAAGTTCCCCAGATTTTGGAGCTTTCTCCCCGGACATTTCAATACTTTTTTTATTCACTTACATCTTGATTAAAATATATTTTACTCCGTACTTGATAGAATAAATAGTGTGTTTAATCGTTCTTGTGACGAAAAGTGAGTTATTTTTCTTTATTTATATACCTTCTTAGGTATGTAGGTTTTACATAAATTATGGGAACGGGATCTGATCGAAAACCCGGACTTTTATTGGATTTTCACTGGACAATTTAAACCCCACCCGAACGCTCCCCGGACAAAAACAATTTCAAACTAGGACAAATCCGGGGAAACCCGGACGGATGGCAGCCCTAGTGTAGCCTGTATCTCAAAAAAAAAAAAAAAGTGTATTCGTTTAGTATTTTTAAAACGCTTACCCCGCGCGTGCCTATCATATTTATTTCCATAAAAATATTTGTGTATTCGTTTGTCTAAACTAGCAACAGACGACGTGATTTTATCATAGGAATAGGCAGTGACTACTTTTCCACACAATCGAAGTCGCGGGTGGAAAGATAGTCTAATGTTTTTATTTTATTATCAAGGAAAACTTGTAGTATGGGTAATACATCTCCCAAAAATAGATCTTACTAATAGTAACGTAATCACGTAAGCAAAATGCACGGGCGTATGTCGCTATATAACGGACATCAGAAGAGCGTTGTGATCGACCAAGGAAACGGTGCAGTAGAAAGACAGCTAGACGCTTTTGATATGGCCTGGAAGGAAAATGCATTGGACTGAAATTAATGGTCAAAACGAGGGAAGACCAGCCTTTTGCCCAGCAGTCGAACACAAATGGCTTACTAAAAAAATATGTGTTACAGTAAAAAAAACATGTATTTGGAATGTGATTTTGTTCGATCGATAACATTAATGATACTGTGTTACTATCATGTTTTAACGCATGTAACATAGATTGATTAACTTGTATTGGGCGACGTTAAATTAGTTAACCAAAATTAAAGGTGTGAAATGGCCCAGAAAACTGCCCAATTTTCTTTATAATTAAACCCGACACCCGACGACGTTTAAACCCGATTCTTGCACACCCGTGTGTGCAGAATTTGTATCGCACGCTCCGTAAACAAGCGCGCGACGGGTATGTATTACACTTATTTCATCATTTCATCCTAATGCTTGGTCCCGTTTCTCATTGGGAGTACGCTTGACCGCGATCCAGGATTTGGCAGGTCAAGTCATTACAGTAGAGCGACTACCATCCGACTTCCGTGACCCTACTAACAGGGGAACCTGACCGGATTGGATCATGGTTACACATTCAGTCTTCTGAATGTGCTGGTTTCCTTTACCCTTACCGTAAGAGCGTCGGTTAGTGTTAGTGTGCACCTAATGTATAGTCGATTCCCTCATTAAAATTAAACATAACTCAGAAAACGAGGCACTTGGCGGCACTGGGGATCGAACTTGGTACGTCTCATTTACAAATCCGACTCCCATAAATTCCCCTAAATCAACAATTGTTTCGCCGTAATATTTTTTTTTTGTATCCTAGGAAAGGGAGAAACAAGAGCGCGAGAAAAAACAAAAAGAAGCGGAAGAGAAACGCGCGCGGGGAGAAGAAGTCCCCGAAGAGGACGAGAAGAAAGATGAGAAGAAAGACGAGAAGAAAGAAGTAGAGAAGGATAAAGATGCAAATCCTCAAGTGAGTAATATAGAAATAAAGCCTTTTCACACACGTTATAGTATTAAAAATAATGAACACAAGTGTTAAAGGATTCAAACTTTTGTAGGACAAATAGCTTTTTTTCATTATAAAACAGTTCTTATCCTAATAATAATTAGTAACCTTAGGGCCTCTGTAAAGTACGAAATATAAATACCTTGTAAAGGACAGGCTTAGCAAACACAAAAACTTCCTATAATTATGATCGTTTATAAGTTTTTTTTTTTCAAGTCAAGTTAACGAGTTTTCGTTATTTGCTGCCTACTTTGGCGCTACGCAGTGTAGCCGCTCCGCGCTACTGCTGTCAGAATGCGATGTTCATTGCTCGTTTTCGTTTCTACGCTGGTTTATTGTTTTTCTTTTTTGTAAAATAGTGTATTTGTAGAAATAATGTAATTTTAAATTAGAAAATAATAAAAAGCGTGAAAAAATTTCTGAGGAAAATTGTTCTGGAAATCCATTTCAGCAGATTTAAGTGATATTATTATTTCTAAAATCAGGAAAACGGTGAAATGACTGAAGAGAAACCTGGTGATAAGCCCGAGCCCATGGAGACGGAAACCGAGAAGAAGGCTGACAAAACTGAGGAAACAGACAAACCCAAGGAGGAAGCTGCGCCAGGTATGATCTTTTGAGACCGTCTGTCAAGTTCACACAGCAGCATGTCAGGTTACCCATTTGCACTAGGAAAGCCGGCGCTATTACGAGCGAGATAATAGCAAACGTTAAGATCAACATGTTTAGCCTGATGTGCTGCTGTGTGCACTTCCGTCTGTATGAAGGTCCCCATCTTTTAATTTTTTTGTGTTCTCAGAAAATCTCACAAGTAGAAATCCCATTTTTCCTAATACCAGCAATGGTGTGCAATCCATTTGATTCTAATTTTCCGGGTTGGTCGAGTGGTTTATGCTGCCTCTTGATCGACGGTTTCTGGGTTAGATACCCAGTAAAATGTTTTTTCGAGTCATGGGTATTCGTGTCTGTCTTTATGTATCTTACAAGGGTCTACTTCTTCTTATCGTGTAGGTATAGACGAACTTGGCGAACCCTGGGTCTACTACACAAGGGAAAACCTTTGTGTGGGCCTTTAAGTGTGTAGCGCCTATTTTATTTTTCTGATCGTGTGTCATGCGTGTTAAAATCATGTCACATAAGAAAACTGGTAGAAAAGGTGGCTTTACAATCGATAAATCGACTGTCGATTTATCGATAGTAAAGCTTTGACTGTCGATAAATCGATGTGAAGCTCGAGAATTTGGTATAGTGTCAGGGCTTGCTACCACTCAACCAAACCTGTCGAAAATTATTTGAATATTCCTTTTACAGAAGGCGAAGTTCCAGAGGTGACTGAAGAACAGGTGTTCAAAGGCGTCACTTTAGACAAAAGAATCAAATTCGTCATCAGGTAAATTATTGCTCTTTGAAATGTATGTATAAGTCTTTTAATTTGCTTACAGAATGAGACGCGATTCAAAAAACTGATGATGTTAAAATTAGAGGTTACGGTTACATATCCAAATCGACTGTCTAACTACATACACATTTCTACTATCTATATCCAAAATTTAATTACACCACTGAATAGCTAAAGAATCAAATAATTTGTTACATTTTGTGAGGGCTGTGACGCATCTCGCGTACGTAAAACACACGGCCATACTCGGACTTTGTTTCATGGCAGCATGTGTGCCCATATTTACAGCAATCAGTAAAACAACTGCTTTTTTATCAACACATGTAAGTCGTACTGCTGGGCCTGTGGTGGGGAGGCAAATGGGCAGATTAAAAAAATCTAAATATACAAAATTGAAGGTCTGTCCTGATTCACTGACTCATCAACGCCCAGCCAAAACCTTTGGATCTAGAAAGTTAAAATTTGACACTAACGTCCCACTAGGAATACACAACGTCCCGGGCGTCCTCTTGTATATGCATATAGAAAGAAACATTTATGTTTGGTGGGTAAATATTCAAATGTATAGATAATCAAAATTATACATGCATGCGCAGAAGTCTTAATTGGCTCGAAAATATCTCGATTGGTTCTTTTTTTCCGTCGAAAGTCATAGCGGCAAGAGCAAGATGACACGAGTTTCTATTGCTATTGTATTTGAAATCTAGACATAAAGCAATAAGGTCTGTATTTATTAGGTATAGGCTGCGCTTTTCTGCGCAAACGAACTTTGCAGAGGCTTTTAAATAGTGCACCTGAACTCGTTAACTAAAGCCAATAGTTTCAATGTAAGTGATCGTCACAGGTACGTCGTAGAAGAAGAGTTGGATGGTGAAGAAGCGGCGCTAGTGCCGGGTTACGTGTTCATAGCGCACGCCAGGATCGTACCCGGACCCCGGCGGCCCGCGTCACTCGCCGAGTGCGAGGTCAGTGCTATTATTGTACTATAGTGACTAAAAATCTTTATTTAAAATAAAATTTATTCATTGAAAAATGTTATTCTAAGGCCCGTATTACAGAAGGAGACTCAAGTCGTCATCTATATTTAAGTATTGATTGTCTCTCTTTCTTACTATCAGAGTCCGAGTCGCGTTCTGTAATACGGACTAAATTCAGAAAAATAACCACAGAACAGAAAATCAACTATGCAATTGACTTTCTGCACGAGGGCTTGCCGATCGACTTCTAGAGCTAAAATTGAAATTTTTGAAAACCTTTTCCTAAGATATTCATTTTTCATTATTATAATAATTCAATAAAAATTACCCCGAAGAGTTCGAAAAGGAGTGACAAAATAGTGAAAATTTGATCAGATATTAAGGTCCGTATTACAGAACGCGACTCAGACTCTCAACTATACTAAGTGGCAGTCTTCTTCTTCATCTTTATAGTGAGAGAGGGAGACTATCAACACTCGATCGTCTCTCTTTCGCACTACCAAAAGATGTGGTGTGTTACGGTGTTGCAAGTAGTGGGTACGCTTGCAGGTGGTGCTGCTGGTGGGGCTGCCCGGCGCCGGCAAGACGCACTGGGCGCGCGCGCACGCGGCCGCGCACCCCGCCCGCCGCTACAACCTGCTCTCCACCGGCGCGCTCTTCGACAAGATGAAGGTACGCGCCGCACGCACGCACGCACCCCCCCCCCCCCCCCCCCACCCACCCCACCCACACACCATACACACACACGCTACGAGCACTCACAATGGAGACGCGTTTACACGAGCGGATTAATCATTATTTTATTTCAACAAATTGGGAAACTTATAGCGTTTCATTAATTTATCAGACGTTCACCCGGTTGCGGAGACTTCGTTAGTTAGTGCTACTTTAAATGAAGTGCTCGTTTTCGAATCATGATTGAATATATGTCTCTTTCGAGTGGTTTTGAAAAGTGCTCTTGGAATTTTACCGATTGATCTTGAATATCGCATTTTGGTTCATAAGATTGAAGTTATATCTCTTTGTATTCGTCTTCTATTAGCGAATTACTGTTCTCTTAATTATACTTTTCTATGATATTGTTTCTTTTGCTACACTTTTTTCCTTGACTAACTTTATGAATCGATTGCCATACTGAAATATGTATGACTTTTTTATATTACGTCGTTATGATTATTTGTTCATTAAACCCTAGAGGGTCGTCAAGTTGAAGATTGATTCTCCATTGTGATAACTCGAAAACTTTCTTATTATTTAAAAAAATACAATGTATAATTACACAGAATAAAGCGAGCACTAAGCTTCGAAATGTTGCGATATCCGTTGTAATTTGAATCGTAAGTCCTAGTTTTTAATTTTTAAACATGGAATTTAGTTATTAGGTTTACCTCATTGGCTAATTCTTTGTATAGGTCTCTAAAAGGCAAAGCGCAAATTACCTGTGCAGCTCGAAACTTGCTCTAAATCACACACGAAACTGTCGAAGTTAGTCTATTTAAGTTACTACATTGTAAAATTCGTCCGAATAATCGGCTCGACATTTTCCAAAAATATACTTTTTTGACAAGTCAGACTTTTTTGATTTAACAGTACTTATCAGATCAGGTTACTAAAATTCACTGAGTCGATTTTTGCGATCTGCAACGCGGAACTATTTACAGGCATTTTATTAAATTGTTTGTCTTTGACATGCCAACTGATAACAATGAATATATACACGAACTTCGACATACATGGTATTGCACCCAGTGACGCGCTGCACTTGGTGTGTCTTCCCCCTAATTGACGATAGGCTTAATGACAACAATGTGTTCTACAATGTGTGCATATTACAGAATAATACGATAACCTTAAATATCGCAACGTTTGCGTAAGTATAACTATTTGAAGAAAACAATGTGATTTATGAGAAGTTGGTAAGTGGTATCTCACACTACAGAGAAACTGAGGCATGGCATATATAGTCTATCAGTGTTATCTCATATGAAATCTATCAGAAGCGCTATTGGAAATGCAATATTGGAATTACATGGTTTGGAAATTAAGGGAAACGATCCAAGGCTGGTTAAACGATGGCAAAATATACCATACTAACTACAACAATAAACTGGCATTATGTAGAAGTGGGACAAACTCTGGTAAGTATTATTAGTTAATAATTATTTTTTATCCAATATTTTATTGACAATATCTTACAAATGGAAGTGGTAAGTTCCATTCATTATTACGTTTTATTGTGTTATGAAAAGTTTGACGAATGAATGAATATTTTGTGCGAATGCGAATAAAATGTACTAAAACGGATGTCGCAATATTTCACAGCTTAGCCAATTAAAATTAAAGCTTAATTCAAAACGGTTTACCGAACACACATACACAAATTGGACACTATAGATTTGTACTAATACCCTTTTTTCCAGCATTTTCAAGGTTTGAAGAACAACAATAAAAAGCGAGCGACACAAGCTCTATACACATTGATACTAATGTTCGTCTGTTATTTCAACAGGATACAACTTTATATACCTTAGAAACTAGCGTCATAGACGCCAGCGAAAAAATGACAGTAAAACAAGTCGGTAACTACCGATACCGACATTAAGTGTATTTGATACCAGTGGATCGAGGACTGAAGAGTCGAGTCAAGAGTGAGTCCCGTCTGCAAGGAACGACCCTGGTATCATTAAACATATTTCTCTTTAGCTCGTAAGGCTAGCTCGTAAGTTGCAACGCTCCAGTTTGCGTGCTGTTGACTGTATAAGTGTAACATCTACCAGGTGGACTGTAAGCCCTACCGCTCGACCTACGAGGGACGTTGGGACGCTATGGTGTCCAAATGCGCCAAATGCGTCGTTAAGTTATTGGAAATCGCCAAAGGACGCAGGAGGAATTTCATACTGGATCAGGTGAGAACCAAACTAACACAACTTTGTATTTATGTTCCTTTCTGGCAGCACCCGTTCAGGAACAATCGAGATCACTCCAACACCCCGTTTGGCAAAGCTTCATATCGTATATAACGTTCATTGACGGATATTATTTCTTATTAAAACAGCTTATTATCTAGCTCATCATATGTATGCACTATCAACGCATCTAATAAGGTACGTCATATATGTATAAGTTAGTGTATATCATCTATGTAAAACTGCCTCCCATTTTAAAGCGCGGGTAAGTAGAGGAGCAGTAGCTAAGTTGCGATATAAAAGTGCAAAAATAAAACGAGCGGGATCTCTATTGAGCTTGTTCTAGGTGAGACTGCCTATGCCGGCGATGGATATAAATGTTAAAATGAGAATGTTTTGCTTCACATCATATTCTTCGGGGGATCCTGCGGCACGGTATATGCACCGTTCGAATCGCGTAAATACAGACAAACGTATACCCGTCGGCGCAGAGGCGCAAGTTGCGAGAGTTCGAGGGCTACCGGCGAGTGGCCGTCGTGATCGTGCCAAGCGAAAGCGACTTCACAGAGCGGGCCAAGCGCCGCGAGGAGGCCGACGGCAAGGAAGTGCCCGACGGAGCCATCATGGACATGAAAGGTTGGTAGGGCGCACTCCGCCGAGTCAGTCCCCGCGGCCAATGCCCGCTCTGACGTGACGCGTCTGACCCGCAGCCAACTTCACGCTGCCGGAGAAGGGGCCGTGGCTGGACGACGTGCTGTACCCCGAGCTGCCGCTAGAGGAGGCCAAGGCGGCGGTCGAGGCGTTCCACAGCGAGGCGCGCGCCGCCGGCGTGCAGCGCGAGCGGGAGAAGCGGGAGCGCTCCGCCTCGCGCGACCCGCAGCCCAAGCGCGCGCGCGACGAGCGCCGCCGCAAGGACGAGCGCCGCCCGCCCCGGGACTTCGGCCCGCGCGACCGCGGTACGTACGCACACGCCACACTACACACTACACACGCCGCGACATAGCGCCGCCGCAAGGACGAGCGCCGCCCGCCCCGGGACTTCGGCCCGCGCGACCGCGGTACGTACGCACACGCCACACTACACACTACACACGCCGCGACATAGCGCCGCCGCAAGGACGAGCGCCGCCCGCCCCGGGACTTCGGCCCGCGCGACCGCGGTACGTACGCACACACTACACACGCCACTGTACACACTACACACGCCGCGACACAGCGCCGCCGCAAGGACGAGCGCCGCCCGCCCCGGGACTTCGGCCCGCGCGACCGCGGTACGTACGCACACACGACACTACACACTACACACTACACACGCCGCGACACAGCGCCGCCGCAAGGACGAGCGCCGCCCGCCCCGGGACTTCGGCCCGCGCGACCGCGGTACGTACGCACACACGCCACACTACACACTACACACGCCGCGACACAGCGCCGCCGCAAGGACGAGCGCCGCCCGCCCCGGGACTTCGGCCCGCGCGACCGCGGTACGTACGCACACACGACACTACACACTACACACGCCGCGACACAGCGCCGCCGCAAGGACGAGCGCCGCCCGCCCCGGGACTTCGGCCCGCGCGACCGCGGTACGTACGCACACACTACACACGCCACTGTACACACTACACACGCCGCGACACAGCGCCGCCGCAAGGACGAGCGCCGCCCGCCCCGGGACTTCGGCCCGCGCGACCGCGGTACGTACGCACACACGACACTACACACTACACACTACACACGCCGCGACACAGCGCCGCCGCAAGGACGAGCGCCGCCCGCCCCGGGACTTCGGCCCGCGCGACCGCGGTACGTACGCACACACGACACTACACACTACACACTACACACGCCGCGACACAGCGCCGCCGCAAGGACGAGCGCCGCCCGCCCCGGGACTTCGGCCCGCGCGACCGCGGTACGTACGCACACACTACACACGCCACTGTACACACTACACACGCCGCGACACAGCGCCGCCGCAAGGACGAGCGCCGCCCGCCCCGGGACTTCGGCCCGCGCGACCGCGGTACGTACGCACACACGACACTACACACTACACACGCCGCGACACAGCGCCGCCGCAAGGACGAGCGCCGCCCGCCCCGGGACTTCGGCCCGCGCGACCGCGGTACGTACGCACACACGACACTACACACTACACACTACACACGCCGCGACACAGCGCCGCCGCAAGGACGAGCGCCGCCCGCCCCGGGACTTCGGCCCGCGCGACCGCGGTACGTACGCACACACGACACTACACACTAAACTACCACGCCGCGACACAGCGCCGCCGCAAGGACGAGCGCCGCCCGCCCCGGGACTTCGGCCCGCGCGACCGCGGTACGTACGCACACACTACACACGCCACTGTACACACTACACACGCCGCGACACAGCGCCGCCGCAAGGACGAGCGCCGCCCGCCCCGGGACTTCGGCCCGCGCGACCGCGGTACGTACGCACACACGACACTACACACTACACACTACACACGCCGCGACACAGCGCCGCCGCAAGGACGAGCGCCGCCCGCCCCGGGACTTCGGCCCGCGCGACCGCGGTACGTACGCACACACGACACTACACACTACACACTACACACGCCGCGACACAGCGCCGCCGCAAGGACGAGCGCCGCCCGCCCCGGGACTTCGGCCCGCGCGACCGCGGTACGTAACGCACACACGACACTACACACTACACACTACACACGCCGCGACACAGCGCCGCCGCAAGGACGAGCGCCGCCCGCCCCGGGACTTCGGCCCGCGGCGACCGCGGTACGTACGCACACACTACACACGCCACTGTACACACTACACACGCCGCGACACAGCGCCGCCGCAAGGACGAGCGCCGCCCGCCCGGGACTTCGGCCCGCGCGACCGCAGGTACGTACGCACACACGACACTACACACTACACACTACACACGCCGCGACACAGCGCCGCCGCAAGGACGAGCGCCGCCCGCCCCGGG
>OX465265.1:6251318-6452783 GCA_949987775.1 Aproaerema taeniolella
TATGCTAGGGCAGCTGATCTAACATAGCCCTGAAGAATTAATTGTGTAGTAAAAGTGCGGTAAATACATACATACATACGCTCAGGGCTGTAATCCCTAACGGGGTAAATAACTAGATTTTTAAGAGCTAGTCAATAGTTATGCGCTGTTCTTCTGTTAAATATCCTCCTATGGAATCGAAATTGTAGGCCTGAAGCCCGAAGCCAGAATAACATGAATTAAAACCGTATTAACAATTTTAGAATCATAGAACTAAATCAATCATATATTTTGATGTCTCTATATTTAAAAATAATGTATTTGAAACTATTTGTAGAAATCAGTCTTGATATTGTGCAATCACATTAAGAGGTCAACTTATCTGTTGTCTTTGCTGCAAAAACTCGCATCTATAGGTACGTTACGTTATTGTGATCATTTTATCATACATTATATAATAACTGTACAGCAAAGGTCATTTTGCTTCACTGTAGATAAGTTTCCGTCAATACCATTCAGTTTTGTCCTTATATTTGTTTATTTTGAGATTCCACGTATTGTGTTCGGGGAACTCTAGCCTCGAGAAACTCGGACTAAATAAACATTCAAATACTTTTAAAGTATGACGTATGTTAATTCCCGCAATGAACGCGGATTTCTGCATCAAGATACCAGCTACCGCATACACGCACTCTGCACTGTTTAGATAAGAACACCTTGGCAACAAAATTGGGAGAATCAGATTCGCTGGCCTCTGTTTTATGCCTTGTAAAACTACTATGGTGGTGGGGGTGGCTATGGTGGTGAATTTATCGTTCTAACATAAGGTCAGTATTCATCTAGCTGGGTAAGCATAAGCAGTGTGCTAATTGAGTCTGCTGCTGAGATATAATGCTGCTGCTTAGCGGAAAATGTCTATGGCTGCCAATCGGTTTGGCCGCCAAAGGATAAAGTCTCTGTGTGTTTGACAAATGAAAAGGAAAGGCGGATTGAGCTCAAGCAGATCATGAGCTGAGCGTTCAACTCGGAAGCTCCTATTGCCATGTTTCCGTGAATTTTGACTAAAAAATAAGTAATACCTAATTTTGTAAATATTTTTAATTTTAGGTAGGCATGTGTGGTTGTTAGTAAACTGTTAATTACTTTCCTTAATATCCGTCCCGCAATTTTTGTACAGAATACCTATTTGAACAACTGAAAAGTAAATTATACAATACAAAGACGAACATGCGAACTAGTAGGTGGCGAGAAACTAGTCACAAATACTTAAATCTAAAATAAATAAAATTTATCACACCCGACATTTTTCGCTTCTCTTATCAGCCCATATACGTCCTCACCGAGGGGCACGGGCCTCCCTTTGAAACATGAAGGGGATTTAGGCCATAGTCCACCACGCTGGCCCAATGCGGGTTGGTGGACATTCGCTTATAAATCTTAAACTAAAAATAAGTAATAAATACTTACCTAAGTATGTATTAAGTATGTATTAAGTAAGTATTTTAATTTTAGGTTGTTAGTAACTGTTTGCTTTCCTTGACATCGTCCCGCAATTTTTTGCATAGAATATTTGAACAACTGAAAAGTAAATTCTACAATAATTAAACATAGACCATGCAAACTAAGTAGGTAGATGCCGAGAAACTACATTTAACTAGACTAATATTGTAAAGAGGAAAAAAAAAGATATTAACGAATTAAACTGTAAAACTATTGAACTGATTTCAAAAGCTCTTTCACCATTACAACGCTACATTATCTCTTGAGTAATTTAGGCTACATATATTTTCTGAATTCCCATGGGAACGAAGACCGCTGGAACGAAGGCGGAAAGCTAGTCGCTTAAATCTGATACGGCTGAACCTATTTTGCCATACGTCAGCTTTGAAACAAAAAAAATGCACATCAAACACATAATATAAAAACTTAAACCCCTCTTTTTTGACGGTGGTTAAAAAACCAAAGTTTCAGAGTATTTTGACCCGAAGACTAGAGACTAGCATCGATGGATTTATTCTATTAGCATAAATACAACAAGGAATATAATTTGTGTTTACATTGGACAAATAGAGTAAGTATGTGTGGTTTACCGTATATGTTTGGACAGTGCATGGAGGAGGGGGGGGGGGCGGGGGGTACTTAACTATAAAACTGTTTGCCGGTTAGCGCAAAGCAGTGTTTTTTTAACGAGTTTTGACTGTGTTAGTACTTCGTAAAGATAATTTTTTTCTCACAAAATGAAGACTGTAATGGTGAGTTTCATGTTTATAATTATATGAATAAAACTGTGTCCATTTGCCCAGCCAGCCCAAAAGCTCTGGAGCGATTTCACCTATGCCATCATTCAGAGCATAAATTGCGCCTTCCATGAGCAAAATATAATTTTATGTGCAATCGTACTATCGCCACTACGACGGTTTGTTTGCGCGTGGCTGGAGAAATTTCGCTAGCAAGCAAATGCTGTATAATAAAAACTACAACACATACAGAGTTTTATTTTATGCAGAACTTTAGAGTCAAAAGTGTGCAATCCACCTGTGAAATCTCAGTTTGATATCCCTAGTCGTTTTAACGTGAGAGCGCAACAACACTGTGCTTGCTGTACAAAATTTGCCCAGCCAGCACAGCTCAAAACCAATAAAGGAACCCATCAAGGTTCAAAGTAAGTATACCTAGGTTTAGGGTCTGTGATAGGCATACAGACACAAAAGATTCAAAGCATTTGGACGAGTGATTACCGAGTTATAGGCTTTTGAAGTTTGGGCTGGCTGGAGAAATTTGCCCAGCCAGCCCATTGGGATCTCAAAAACTACAATACATAGAACTAAAATCTTTTCACGAAAAATTTACTTAGAATTTGCGCAATAGGCACAGAAAAAATTGGAATCCTAACTCTTTTAGTTGAGGAGAAATCTCAATTTTTCTGTTTTCCCGCGAAATATTCAAATTTGTATCATTCTTATGACAGAATGCGACGTTGCCGTTCTGAATTTTACCAAATAACCTATAAACCTTGCCGTCGCTTCGAACGACTTTCTTCGTTATGACATTGTAATAAAGACTGTGGGACTCGCACTTGTATTCCCATGTCTTGTGGAATTGTAGTCCAAGAGCTGAATGTTATTTGAGTGCGTATAGTTATTATTTTTATTTATTCCTTACCTTACATGTAAATTTTACGTTAAATCTTGGTAATTATTCGACGCTAACAAAAGCATAAACGAAGTTAGTTTCTGTAACTTCCAAATAATAAAACCTATGCTTTACAATTTTTAGGAGTATTTGATACTTAGGTATTTTTTTATCTTTTTAGTTAGGTAATTTGATTTAATAATTATATTATTTGAAGTAGCCTACATATTATGAACTTCTCACATGTGATATTCAACCATAGACAAAATGGCGACCGGCTAGACTAAAAATGCTGAGGCTTAGTGACTTGAAGCCAACTTGAAGCTAAAGTCTGTCTTATCTACAGGTATATGTCAAAATCGAGGGATACCCACCTAATCACAGGCTACTGAGAAGATAATATGAGCAAAGAGCATAAATGCAGATAAATTTGAGACACACTATAATTGGCGTAAAGACGTGCGGATCGGGCTACAATTATTGTAACTGATTAACTAGTTTTTCGCCTGAGTATTTGTTCACGTAAAAAAGTAGGTTATTCAAAATATTGAATCTCAAGAATTCAAGATATTATTAGGTCAATCTGTCACACCGGTAAGACGTGAAAGAAGGAAAAATAAACCGCTTTCACATTTATACAAGTTAATATTTAACTAATAAGGGCGGAGCCTGGTCTGGGATGCGTCAGCACATTTGTCCCTTCACACCTTCATATCACCTCGCGCGCAGAGGGTACGGCGCGTGGAAGCTGCAAGTAGGCTAAAACACACCAAATATGCGACAAATCTTTCCTCTTTATAATACTAGTATAGATTACAAAATTCAATAAAAAAACTAGCATATTTTAGGCATTTTTTAAGTAGCCAAACTATCGACAGTTACGCAACACTAGTGTTGCCAACTAGACTGATACAAAATGTGCATAAGTGCATTTTTAGTCTTAGCGAGTTGATACCTTAAATGCTGTTGACAGACAGGGGAGCCAACATGACGGCATAGGAACTATAAAATGAAACGCACTCTATGTAGGCTACTTCAAATAATATAATTATTAAATCACATTACCTAACTAAAAAGATAAAAAAATACCTAAGTATCAAATACTCCTAAGAATTGTAAAGCATAGGTTATTATTTGAAAGTTTCATAAACTAATTTCGCTTATGCTTTTTTTAGCAAGATTTCACGTAAAATTTATATTTAAGGCAAGGAATAAATAAAAATAATAACTATACGCACTCAAATAACATTCAGCTCTTGGACTACAATTCCACAAGACATGGGAATACAAGTGCGAGTCCCACAGTCTTTATTACAATGTCATAACGAAGAAAGTCGTTCGACGCGACGGCAAGGTTTATAGGTTATTTGGTAAAATTCAGAACGGCAACGTCGCATTCTGTCATAAGAATGATACAAATTTGAATATTTCGCGGGAAAACAGAAAAATTGAGATTTCTCCTCAACTAAAAGAGTTAGGATTCCAATTTTTTCTGTGCCTATTGCGCAAATTCTAAGTAAATTTTTCGTGAAAAGATTTTAGTTCTATGTATTGTAGTTTTTGAGATCCCAATGGGCTGGCTGGGCAAATTTCTCCAGCCAGCCCAAACTTCAAAAGCCTATAACTCGGTAATCACTCGTCCAAATGCTTTGAATCTTTTGTGTCTGTATGCCTATCACAGACCCTAAACCTAGGTATACTTACTTTGAACCTTGATGGGTTCCTTTATTGGTTTTGAGCTGTGCTGGCTGGGCAAATTTTGTACAGCAAGCACAGTGTTGTTGCGCTCTCACGTTAAAACGACTAGGGATATCAAACTGAGATTTCACAGGTGGATTGCACACTTTTGACTCTAAAGTTCTGCATTAAATAAAACTCTGTATGTGTTGTAGTTTTTATTATACAGCATTTGCTTGCTAGCGAAATTTCTCCAGCCACGCGCAAACAAACCGTCGTAGTGGCGATAGTACGATTGCACATAAAATTATATTTTGCTCATGGAAGGCGCAATTTATGCTCTGAATGATGGCATAGGTGAAATCGCTCCAGAGCTTTTGGGCTGGCTGGGCAAATGGACACATAAAAATCAGCACCTACGGCGGCGCATCAAATACCTTCCCAAGTAACACAAAACAACATTATAAGAAGCGTACAACAGCATGGACTTATGTGCAAAGCAGTATATGAGCAGCATATGTAGCACTATATCAGCCGTATAAAAGTTTATAAGTGTCTTATAAGCTCAATTTGGGCCCCAAATTATACGGCTTTGAGCATTATTAAATATTATTAGTGCTGCTAACCAGCGCTTATAATGTTATTGAAGACGGACATTATTAAAGTTGTTAGTCAGCATATTCTAATGTAAAAAGCATTTTTTTAGACGTTAGTACAGCTTTTAAACAGCTTTTCGAATTACAATGCCAAAGTTACGTGTTATTCTAAGGCTGAACGTTTTATTTTCTTTGTATAAAAGTATTTGAAAAAACTTATCGAAACTTACGTCCGATGTGATTGTTTCATTTAGTGTATTGCAGTGCATTGGTGTTGTGCGGAGATGTTTTAATGTGTCTTCATTGAAAATAATTTGTTATAAGGTAAGTCAATCATCAATTTTATTTTGTTTTGAATGCAAATGAGCTGGGGCTATTAGTTTTATGTGAAAATATATATATGTTTGTGGCTTATAATTCACGCGCTCTCACAGAAATGGTTTTTTAATAAAAATAGGGACAAATTTAGAATCGATATCTGACACCTTTTGTAATTTTTTTAACGATTTGATTAATTTTAACTTATAAAATTACTTCTATCGATACTTCGCTTATAAGAAAAACATAATAAGTTGTATTTTATTCATATGTGTGTTATAATTTTATTTTTTATGTTAGAGAAATCAGAAAGCAAATGGCGTCATAAAATATTAATGTTTTAAACTTTCAACTAGTGTCTTTTAATGTTGTCAGTCTTATTATAGTATAAAAAAATAGCTTAAGTCATTCAACCTACATATAAAATATCTAAGTGATATCTTTAGCATTATTGTAACACTTTTTAGGCATGTTATAATGTTCATTACCCTTAAACGTCATAAAAATTAATTGCTATAGTTTTAATCAGGGTACCGAAATAATAATTTAGAATCATTGAGCTATTACTAGTACATAATACTTCAATGTTTAGAATTCCTTAATCAAATGATACCCTACTCCAAGTCTTTCATATTTTATATGTCTCCGGTTAGGTAATTTAACAAGCGTAAGTATAAAATCATTATCACAATAAATGAGTTGGAGAATTCCCTGAATCATACAATGTGCCAGAATAGAACGAACAGGACGTGGGACTTAAAGTGGAGTCATTTTAATAGTTAACATTTGACAGTTCATTTATGCAAAGAAAAATATACCTTACGCTAAAGGAATAAAACTCAAGAAAACAACATCAGTTCTTTTTAAAACAATTATTTATTTATAAAATTAGAATCTACTCTTGATGTACTTAAGTAGCACTTTGCTTTGCATAAATGAACTGTCAAATGTTACCCATTAAAATGGCTCCACTTTAGACGTCATGATAGGTGGGTGGGAGTGAGAAGGATAGTATTAGCAAATTCAGCGGTTGCGCTGCGCAGTCTTGATTTCATTCATTCATTAGTATTAGTACTTGATATCCAGGCCATAAATCTTCAAAAAAAAATTGTACTTGATTCCTGTCCCTGTGACGTATCATCTACCCGATATAATCTTATTTTTCGCACATTGTAATTACAGGGCCGCGTTATACGGGTACTTATTTAGTTTTCAGGTAAAGTACCTTCTCTGTTAAGTCCTAAATAAGCTCAATTGTTTTTTTCAGATGCCTTTTAAAATAGTACAAACGACCGAAAGGGGATCAACTAAACTGTTCATTGTTCCAAGCGGGTGGGAAAGTCAGCGTCAACTGCGATATCCAAAAAAACCTAATGAGTCTGCATTAGTAAGGAATGAAAATTCCAAGCCTCGCGCAGATTGGCCAGCGTTGCCTTGTAAAGTGAAACGGACGGGTTTTTTAACCTATGCCGATGCTGAAGAGGAATTGTCAAATATGATGCAGCATAGCGACACAGATACCGGCCCCACTATTTATGAAGCCCAAAGAGAAACCCAGCTCGCAATGTCAGGATTACCAGATTTCAATAACATGGCTGACCAACTAGTAAGTAGTAGCAATTTTTATTTAGTTGTGGGCGACCTGAACATGATGATTTCAAACTTTTTTCTTTGCACTTACTTTTATTCCTGTAACCAATTGCTCTTAAAGAAGAAAAATATTTACATGGATGTAAGTACTTAAGTACATAACTAATTTCTTGTAACTTACATACACAGTGTACCAAACATATGGTGTTAATTCTGTGTTTTTTTTCATGATATGATATTGGCCCTATAATTAAGTTCTTGTTTATGAGTACAGTCAGCATCATAAGTAGAAACATTTAGCTAATGGACGACATTATCTAATGGATAACATTTATATTGGCAGTTACAGTATGCATAATGTTGTATGCGTTCAGAGTAGTCAATATATCTAAGCATTTAGCCTGACAGATTACATGTAATGATAAAAAATGACAATTTTGAACACAGTTTACAACAATATAATTCGAACTGCGTATATGAAGTTGATTTAGTGTTTTTCAGATCATTTTGACTTTATTAGCTAACATGAATTTGACGCTGACTGTACAATAACCTCCTAAATATTTGCTACTGATTTTTTTACAGTCCGTATGTCTAATGAGGTATATTACTTATACAAAAACTATAAATAAAATTAAAAATTAAGTTTTACGACAAATCAGTTCTTTTTTTGCACTTAGGGTTGTTATTTATTTCAAACCACTTGAACATATTATTCCTGCAATACTTATATACTATGAATAAAGACATGAGGGCGACAGACATTCGCTTTTAAAATCAACTTAAAAAAATGTATCAAACCGCTCTTTCTTTGTTTTCAGATAATCCATTCACAACCAAATGCAACCGCTGTAACACAACTTCAGCATCAGCAGCAGCCAATAGTAGAAGATACTATTTGGCTTATAAGAGACCCAAATGAAATAACAGCAGCAAATTCGGAGCCAGTCCTTCCACCTCAGCCTGACACATACAAACTGAATACAATTATAGAAAACCAAAACAAAATCATGGATATGCAAAATAAATTTTCCTACAGATTGAGCAATTTCATAATTGAAATAGAAACAACAATTGAAAAAGCCATTACAAGGACAATAAGCCGCCATCTTGATCAATTTGTTGTCAATTTAGGAGATGCCAGAAATGCAGCTGAAAATTCTTCTTTCAAGCTAAAACCAATCGACAGCATTAATGATTTAGAGAACTTAGAATTACTTTTATTGGATCCAGTAGAAAGAAACAAACTGATGAAAATGTACTCCATCGTGTGCACAACTGCAGAGGGACATGGGATAACCTGTGCATATAAATTGATAGATCTATTATTCACAAGAGAATTTTTATGCAAATGTTCGTGGTCTGGAGGCAGCAGGGGAAGCACAATCAAACTACCCTTGAAAAAATATAAAAATATTTTAGATTTCTGTTTCAAATTGATATATTCCTGGGACAAATCCTATACCCTTGAAGACAATGAAAATTTTTTTAAATTAGTTTTATGAAATGCTGTTCAAAGGAAAAATTTTAAAAACTTGCGAAAACCGTCAAAGAGAAATCGCTCAGGCAAGAAACAAATTGGAAAAGTTAAACATGCTAAGAGAGTAGAAACTAATGCAGCAGTATCAGAAAACGCAGGCAGTAAAACGGAAGATGGAACGAGTATGGGAGCAGAAGTGGAAGAAGAAATAACGAAAGAAATAGACATGGAAGAAGAGGTAGAAGAAGAAACAGTGAATGAAAATGGTTTAGAAGAAGAAACGGAAGAAGAATCAACAAATAAGACCGATACGGAAGAAGAAATGACAAATGAGACAGATATGGAAGAAGAAATAATAAAAGAGATAGATATGGAAGAAGTGGAAGATAATATTGTAATGGATGTCTCCGAAAACGTGGATAAAAACGTAGTGAAAGAGGTAAAAGTGACTGAAGAAGTTGAGAAAGATGAAGTGATAGCGAAAGATACCGAAACACAGGCTGACAAAGAAGCAACGAAAGATATAGATGTTAAAGAAGACATGGAAAAGGAAATGAATTTGCGATCGTGTACTGAAAAAGAAATGGAAAAAAAGAAAGTCAAGGAAACGTATACAAAAAAAGTTGAGAAAGAGATATATATTGAAGAAAAAATTGAACAAATGGCGACGAGAGAAAACAATATAAATGATAAAGAGAACACAAACGGGGAGTTAAAACATAAAAAAAATGCAGGGATCATAAAGAAAATAAATAACATATACGTGAAAAAGAAATCAAGCCAATATCTACCAAAAAAACAAACGTCAATGTTCGCAAAAAAAATAAAGGACACAAATATTGTACACCTGGCACCGCAAAACCAACAGTCAATAACCGCAACAAAAAAAGACTTAGATGATGAAGAACAATTAATTCAAGCGTCACCGAAAAGACAAAATCCAGAGGCAGTAAAAAATAAAAAAAGATTGGATCATGATGGGCAGTCAGGCCAATCGTCACCAAAGAGATTTAAGCCAGATGCTACAAGAAATAATGTCAAAACTAACGATTAGAATAGCTTTAAAAATATAATATTTTTATATTACTTACAATTTTACGATAAGGTTTTTTGATAAAAGTGATCCGTTTTGGGTTCACTAACGCCACTTCTTAAAAAAATCAGTGCATGGATATGTTGGTCTCCGATCAGATCACATATTAATGCAATGATTTTTTATGAAGTGGCGTTAGTGAACCCAAAACCGACCATTCTGACTTTGTTTTGTTTTTGTTGATTTTTATTGAGGATAAAAATTACACTTTATTCATTTTAGGACAACCAATCATGTTGACTTAATAACAATGCTATTTAGTTTCTTTTCTTTGATTTGATTTATTTAGTGACTTTTAATTGCTAGCAGCTAGACTGCCCGTTTTTGTAATATTTCTTAAAACTTTTGTACTTACCACAACAAAATACAGTAAGTACTACGGGTATTAAGTAAATTGACATTATGCTAATTATGTTATCTTATTGTATCCTATGCTGACTGACTATCTGTGAGGTCAACTCTATATCTCGAAAATAAAAAACAACTGTTTTGTACATTTTGGATAAGTAAGTATATTGATATTGACTATAATGTTTGATACAGCTGATTTTTATTTCGAAATATAGAGTTGACCATCTTTATATTTTTGATATGATTTTTTCATATATTTCAATGGAAAGTTCACTTTGTAAAATGTCTTGCCTGGTAAAAAATCTAAAAATAATGTACCTGTGACAAGTACAAAATAAATATACTCTGATTAAGCAAAATTTCTTTTATTTATAATAAATAATTGAGCATGCCTCATAGCTCATATCAATTAATTAGCTTACGGTCACACTCAGATAAGTCACTAATGTGTCAATTGTTTTTGTAATATTAAAGCATAGCAAGGGAATAAATTGAACGGCAAAAAAGATGCATGACACTTCATGTGAATTAAAATGTTACGAACACTTACTGTCACTTGTCTGAGTGGGGCCATTCGTTTTACCGTTAACAGATAAAATCATTAATGAAATTAATTTGCTATTGCTGACTGGTCATTAAAGTGTGTAACAATGGTACAAAATAGAGCTCGTGTTGGTATGCAGTACAAACATATTTGAATTTTACATCTTTTGGTCTTAAACATTTTAAATTTCGCACACCTTGGTTTATTTTTGATTTATATATGTGAAAATGACAGGATTTCATAGGTTTTTCAAACATACTCTCAAGATCTTTAATTTGAAATCCATGCAATTCAATTTCGTCGTTATGGTTATAAATTTCCTTCAATTCAATAATTTCATTATCTTTACTCATAAAATACTTATCTTTGTTTTTAGTAGACAGTTTGAAATCTTCAAAGAGTATCTCAAAGCAATTTTTTTTACTTTTTATTAAAACAGAATGGCTTTTTTTGTTCTTGTTAGTGGTTGTCCGTATTCCATCTAATTCACTTAGTCTTTTTGCTACCTGGGCCAATGGGTTCTTCCCTTCTCTCAGCATTCTCTTAATCAAGTATAGCTTGTTTTCAAAGGGATAAGAACTAAAGGTGTGAAGTGCTCCAAACCGTTGAACTTCATCGACCACGTGAACTAAATTATGCACATTGCTAGTGATATAATCAGCTCCATAATGATGTTTATAATTATCAACAAAATAAAGTAAGAGTTCCTGTGCCAAAGGTAAAAGCGTTTTATACATTTCATGGGAACATATAGTTATACCACAAAATAAAAATAGAAAATGAGAAAACGCTTCGGCGTTCAAAACTTGTGGCAAAATAATTATGCTCAAATAATAAAAAAACGTTCTGAATTCTGATGCTTTCCAGTGAGCAAGATGATTCAAACCTCTCATAGATCGGTGGATTTCTGAAGGCAGACGAGTTTCATTCAAAAAAGCTGATACCCTTTCTATATCGCGTGAGCACAGTTTGGTATTTTTTTTACCGAAATTACCATCACGCCATCCAACCAAAAGCCTCTTCGTTATACCTAGATCTAATAAATGTAAGGAGTCGCCCACTGGAACATCTTCAACAATATCTATGGGTAGCTGCAGTAATGGTGAATCTACTTTATGATGCGACCCGTACAATTTCTTGCGAAAATGATCATCTGTTCTTTTCGGACATCTACTGTCAGGAAAAACAACGGTATGAGACTGATGAGAATATTCCCCAACAGTTACGCACTTCAAGCAGCCGTGTTTACCGTTGAAATTGCATACTCCTGCAAATATAAAATGTGTTTTGTTTCAGCTGTTTTAATAAAACATAAAAAAATACGAATTATTTACATACTAACTTACCCTTTATATAAGCTCTGGCAGGTGAGTCGCAAATAAAACATCTAACAGCCACCTTAATTACTTTATGACCAATCGTAAGGTGTTCTTTTAGCAATAAATTTACATCACTTATAAAATGTTTTAGGTAGTCATTTAAATTTTTCGGCTTTTGCTCTCCATAATATAAACCTATTACAAAAGGTTGTTCTTTTAATTCGTGTATGTTACACAGTATTGGCCAAAATTCTTTCTTAGAACTGTTGAAAATCGGCAAACCATCCATATTTATATTCAGAGTTATCTGATCAAGAGTTTCGGACGCCAATATTCTTTCAAGTGGACCTGTAATGCCATTGTGCCAGTATAGACCAGGTTCCACCACTTCAATGTGTACTCCCCTCGGGGTTTTAAGTATTGTTCTCGGATCATTGGGCAAAGTATCCGGATATCTATCATTCAATATTGTTAATAAGTCTTTTAAAGCACTTTGAGGTATGTTTTTAACAAGAGCCCATTCTCTTATTTTGTCTTTTAAAATCATATTTTTCATGTATTCGGTACAAATTTCTTCCTCATCAGTAGAACTATCATCTAAAAATATTAAAGTGACACGTTTATACCTAATTCGAGATTATAGATTCTGAAAACTTATATAATTTGAACAATTGTAACGAAATACTAAAAACACCTAAATAAACAATATTTCTTAATGCATTCTGCATTCACATACTGCATCACATCAAATAACGTAAGTACTTTGAAGTCGGGCGTGTACCATGCACAATTTTTTTATTTGGGTTTTTGTTTAAATCCGCCCGACTTCAAAATACTTACGTTATTTGGTGTGAATGCAGTATTAGAGGCATTATTATTTACTCTTTTGGTGGATATTTTTGAAGTTAGTTTTATTATTATAAAAATATTTTTATTTCACTCTTTTTAGTGCATCATGCAGGCGATGCACCAGCTACAAAAGAAAACTCCCAAATCCCTGTCGGTTTACCTATAATATGAAGAGTTCCATTGATTTCTCCAGGATCCCATCATCAGATCGTGGCCTGGTGACAATGGGACCAAAATACACCCTTTCAAACACAAAATGAATTTTTGAAATCGGTCAAGCCGTCTTCGAGTAATCGAGTAACATACATTAAAAAAAAGATTCCGACGAATTGATAACCTCCTCCTTTTTAAATAACTGATTTTTTTATTTTATATATATTTTAAATAATCAGTTATTTTATTTTATATATATTTATAGAAAATATTACCTTCTGATAACACTTCTGCAAAATAATTTTCATTTTCAAATCTTGAATGTACTACGGAACCACTTGATGGAACTTCTTGACTAGTGCTTGGCTCATACACAACTACCGATTGTTCTGTATTTTGTGTTTCAAGAGTATCATTGTTTGGAACACGTTTTTCATTACTTAAACCAGATATAAAGTTTGAATATTCCTTTTTTATCTTTCTCTTTACTCCACCTGTTCTCTTAGTAGTTTTCCACTGTTTATTCATGACAACAACGTGACACGTGCGAAATAAATTTACTAATGAGTATACTAACGCACAAATGAAAATAATCATACTACTCATGGTTTTATGGCCAAATTATGACCTATAGTAATAAAATTACATTTTTATTTATCTAAATAGTGCTGAAAGCTTTAAAGTAACAATAAAATAAGAAGATAAAAGAGCTAAAACTTTAGTAAATGTTTGGCTAATGCTGAGCTGTAAATAAGCATAAGAAAAGATCGTAAAAATGCGTTTAATCTTAAAAATGTGTTAATAAATCTAAGTTCACTATAAAAGATTTCGACAACGTTTATTTAATGTATTAGGTTTTCTTATTTACTAATATAAGGTCTTAACCTTTGTGTTAGTGTAAATGCTGTTTAAGGTGCTGTATATTAAAAGTAATTAATGTTTTAGTATGATTATAAGCCAATTAACTTTATTTTTTAGACCATACTATAGCTTCATGCATTATAAATTTTACCATATTCTACTCAAAAGCATTTAAACCAAGTCAAAACTGATTTAAAGTGATAGTCTGATTTTAAAACGTAAATTAGTCTTTATTTCAGTGAATATACAGATTACGTGTTACTTGGGTTTCCAATTCTAACACAAAAAATAGTTTAAAAAATTAACGTTCACGAATACACTACGCTAAAGTAATATACCAATTCCCAGAAGCAATCCTGTTATCCATAGGCAAGTCTGTAATGAGTAATGGAAAGAGAAGGTGTAATTTATTGTCATGTTAGAGTGAGAGAGAACTACTTACACACAGGTTGTCATATGCGTGAACTCAGTGCTATTACAATAAGTACGGGTTTACAATGAAGATGAGGAAATCTGATTAAGATCGGCTACTTAATAATACATTTTACTGCTGGAGAAGGTGCGTTGAACGAAAAAAAAAAAACAAATGAAGAAGTGAAGGAAAAGCGAAGTTTGTTGAGAACCATAGAGAACAGAAGAGGGAAGATGATTATGCATTTGATACGACACGACCACTTTATAAAAAACATCATAGAGGGAAAGAGAGGTAGGGGTAGACCTAGGCGGAGCTATTTCGAGCAAATAAAAAAAAAACGTCGAGTCGTATCGAGAGGTTAAATAACTAGCGGAGGATAGAGGTGAGTGGCGTCTACTCCAACGACAAGAGCGCGGCTCTTAGAAATAATAATTGTGACAACACATAATTTTCCTAGATTTCACAAATAATTTTATAATCTCCAATTACTGCATTTTAAAACTGAGAATTTGAACTATCTCAGATGCTTTTCGTGGAACGATCACGATCTGTCTTCGTAAAAGTAAAATTATCATTCTTCTTTTTAACGTAAGCCAAAGAAAAAACAATTTTAGCCAAGAAAAATCAATTTTGCCATATACTTATGATATAGTGAAATTATCATAAATAAGTGGCAAACTTGATTCACTTAGTGTCAAAATTTTCAAATGTATTGAAACCTACCAAACAACGAAACAGTTTATCTATCTATAGTATAATATATCGCAGTTTCGCTGTGAGGCAGTTGCCCCACCGGCGGCGATTAGCGACAAGCAGACGGGTTGGCGAGTCGTTTTTTTAATACGTCTTCTCACTGTGATAAATAAGTGGACGGCGAGATCTCGTCGGCAGTGTGAAGTCTGGGATCAACCTAATAATTTCCAGTGACTTTAAATTAGTGAGCGAAACTTTAAACCTTAAATCTTCTCAATAAACTGAACAACTTTCTATTCCCCAAGATACCAATTGAAGCTTTTTCCATAATTTAAAAATTTTTGCAGGCGATTTTTTTTTCATGTTTCGACCTAAATTCCTTAAATTGTTCGGTTTGATTGGCTTATTCACATCCTTAATTTTCACTAATTGAAAGCCACCCAAGTTTGCCACTGGCCAATACGTGGTTAACGAAAAATGGCGTTATCAATGTCAAACAACTGTTGAAATGTGCCCGCCGCTCCTCTCAGCCCCCTTTGTCGCCTCCCTCCGCGCCCCCCGTTACCGCGCAGGGACTCATAACGGTTTAGTTATAGCTAGTGACTTTTCTCGCTCGTGAAACTTACAAGTTGTGCAGGCCGATTTGACTTGAAAACTGTAGCTGCATTGTATGTATGTATTTATTTACATACATGCAATGCAGCTACAGTTTTTATTGTATGTATGGTTGAGTTATAGCTAATTTTCTTTACGTATAGTCGCATACTTTCGCCGGCGGTGAGACAACTACCCGTCATCTTATAATTACAATGCATGAAAAACAGAGGTGAAGTGGCACGTCAATAACGATATTACATTTCTAAAAAAGGTTTTTTTTTCAAATAAGACATTTTAATAATCAAATTCAAATACTAACGTCGTGTCCCCATTGCCTCTTTATTATCTATTTTAAATGGAGTAGGTATCCAAATCCATATAGCGCGTGCTGTACGTAGTTTGGCACCGCGGCTCACTGTCCGCCTCCGTATACAGGATGTTTTTTAGAGCGTGGTCACAATGAAACAGGCGGGTTAAGGAGACCATTTGCTACCTACTTCAGGTAAATTAACCCTCATTTTGTGCTAAGGCTATTTTAAGCCTTAGCACAAAATTAAAAAAAATATTTTTGTAAAACGAAATTAATTATTTAAACTTTTTTTTTTGTGTTGGGTGTATTTGCGACAATTAACTTTTAATCTTATGTGTTGTATGGTTCATTAAAAATTACTTTAAAAATAAATACAAGGCTTCAAAGTGCCCGAGATGAACAAAAACATGTTTTAACTCGACTTTATACTTAAATAAGTTATTCGCTAATTTCATTTCATCCTAATTTGAGTTATTCGCTAATGTCGCAAATACACCCAACACTTTAAAAAAAATTAAAGTTTAAACAATTAATTTCGGTTTTTTTGAAAAAAAAAATTGTGTTAAAATAGCCTTAGCATAAAATGAAGGTTAATGTACACCTGAAGTAGGTAGCAAATGGTCTCCTTAACCCGCCTGTTTCGTTGTGACAACGCTCTACCAAACACCCTGCATACGGAGGCGGACAGTGAGCCGCTGTGCCCAATGGCGTACAGCACCCGATAAAGGCAGCACACATAGGAATAGGGCCATCTCCGTCTCTCAACAGGCCTGGGCCGGCAGTGCAGTGTCGATACACGAAGTTTACGGACTATGAAAGCGTGCGTGCTTAAAAACATGTTCGAAAGTTAGAAAAATGAGATTTATGGAAAGGTAACAGCTTAAATCGAAAAATGCGTTAACTACTTATCGAGAGTGTTCTTCAATCATGAACATTTTGATAGCAAATTCAAGTTCCTGTGTGCATTTTACTATCGTTTTTACAGCTTAAAAGATACACAATATTGGTATTTAGAGGTGACTTTTTGAGCTTTTTCTATCGAACGAAAGGTGCTGAATCATGTTTTCAGCAAACTACTTATCTACACTGGGCGTCAAAAATAAGTAGTACAGTTTTAAAATTGCGATTTCTCCCAAACTATAAAACTTAGACCTTTGAAACAAAAAAGGTTAAAAAGAAAATTTAATCTTATTCAATAAAAACTTCATGCATTATAAGAACTTATAATGCTTGACTTTAAAAAAAACGAATAAATAAAAACACTTTTTTTAAACTGTTGAAAGGTGTTGTCTTACTTAGGATTTTTGTGTTTGACACATTCGCTGCTGATAAAGCAATTGTAATTGAAAAGCATAGGTATCTTCAGAGAGTAAATTTGACTAATCATGCCTCTTTCACCAGAAGAATGTGCAAGAATCTTAGCTTTTCTCGAAGTGGGCATCAGTATGCGTCGTACTGCAAGGAGGGTGGGTGTAACTTTAAGAACGGTTCAGCGAGTAAAGCAAAGGTACGAAGAGACTGGAAACCATCTAAGGAGACGAGGTAATGGCAGACCCAGGTGCACAAGTACCCGAGAAGATCGCTTTATTGTTTCCACTGTGTTAAGAAATCGACACCTTAATGCAGTTGAGGTTCAGCAACAGCTTCTTCGGACCCGAACAGACTACATCAGTGAGAGTACAGTGAGAAGAAGACTTGCTGAAGCTAACCTGAAGCCTCTAAGACCAGCAAATGGCCCCAAACTTGAGACAGAGCATCGCGTAGCAAGACTACGCTACGCCCGTCAACACGTACAATGGGGCGAAGAAGAATGGGCTAGAGTTTTATTCACAGATGAGTCTCGATTCTCTTTATACACTTCAGATGGACGGCGGAGAGTCTACAGACGACCCGGTGAGCGATACATTCAAGCTTGTATCTCGGAAAGAGTCCAATATGGCGGGGGCTCTGTACACGTATGGGCTGGTATCTCTTCAGAGAGTCGCACAGAGCTTGTGGTAATAGAAAATGGGACTTTGACTGGTGAAAGATATGCCTCGGAGATCCTCAACGAGTATGCAGGGCCATATTTAATAAATATGGGTGATGGAGCCATCCTAATGCATGATAACGCCCGGCCACACACTGCTCACCACGTACAAGAGTACATTCAGGAGGTTGGCATCAACTTGATGGCTTGGCCATCGAGAAGCCCAGATCTCAACCCGATTGAACACGCCTGGGATGAGCTTGGGAGGCTAGTCAGAAGGCGCAGTCCACCTCCTGCCACACTCAGGGCTCTAAAACATGCGCTGATAGAAGAATGGGAAAATATTCCCCAACACCGCCTCCGAAACTTAGTGTTCAGCATGCCAAACCGGATCCAAGCTGTAATTAGAGCCCGAGGCGGCAACACAAGTTATTAAATTGTGAAAAAGTTCCAAAACGTGAAAATTAAGTGGTTGACATATCATTAAAAATTGATACTTTTTAGTATTTATCTTAATTTTAAGTTTGAAACTTTATTCATGCCAAATAAAATATAACTTTAATAAACTTCGTTAAGTTTACTATAAACTGCTTTTTATTTCATAAGTGTAACTACTATAGTTTAGGAGTAATTGCAATTTGAAAAGTGTACTACTTATTTTTGACGCCCAGTGTAGTTATGTCCTGAATATTACCGTAGTATTTTTTTTTCTTCGATTCAATGCAGTGCGTCATGCTTATCTACGCATCATAAAATCGTAATTTAGGTGCTGTAGTCGCCTTAACCTACACTCGGGCACAGTAGGCATACTTATACTCGGCCTCTATCCGTTTATTTATTTATAGACAATACATAAAAATACCATTGTATGTACTTACTTAGTATCGACAGAAATTTCCGTTCTCTAAGGTGTGTATAATATGGGTCAGGCCGTAGTTTTTACCATATTTTAGATTACTTTACCCTCCGCCTTATTTTTTTTAAAGAAAACATGCTTTTATATATATTTTTTTAAACATATTCGTATTTGCCGGGAAATGGTTAACGACAGCTAATATTTTTTTTTAATAATTTTAGAAACTTAGGAAATTATGTAGCATAATTCTACAAAAAATGGCGAAATTTTCATAAAAAATACGAATCCGCTTAGGTAAGGGTGCACTTTGAACATGTGCAGAATAAAGAAATTAACGCTTTTTGATAATCTTATTGATTTGACGCTATGAAATTAAAGTTAGCGAGCCATGACTTTAATATCGTTGCAAGTTTTCTAAAGAAAAACGTAAATTTTTAAACTTTTTTGAAAAAATAAGAAAATAAGTTTTTTGCGCTACTCCTCTTGCGCAACTAACCTGCCCATTATGAGGATTTAAAATATTGTTTACTTTTATATTTGAGTAGTGGCAACACCAAAGTAACTTACTCTATGGTCAATTTGACGTTTGCGGCCATATTTTTTGTCAGTTTGATGTCAACTGCGTTTCAAGTGAAAAGTGTCGCACATTGCTTGGAGTGCTTTTTTGTGATTTCAAGGTAAGTTCTTGGTTTCAATCTAATATTGTTATGGCGTATTACTTAACAAGCTGAACGGCATCTTTTCAGCTTAATTTGGACTTATAAAACAGCTTATTTCTCAAGTTATTATTGATTTTCTTTGCGCCACGGTAGCGCTAAAACGATTTTATGTCACTTTGCGATATCGGTGACGTAGAAATTGCGCTACCTATTTTGCGCTACTGAATAATGGGGCATACACACTTTTGGTTTGCAAATACCTATATATTATTTTATATTTGATAAGTATAGTTTGTGATTTTAAATTAAATTGATAAAAAATATAATAAAAATAAAAAATATAATGTGAAGACTGATACTGAAAAGTAGAAACTGAAAACATATTTACCCTGAAAAAATAATAGAGAATACCTACCTACATTGTCCATCGAGATACATCTTCATCTACAGGGCTTTAGGTAATTCGCGTGCAATCTCTCGGGTCCACAGGAACAAAGATCTAAATACGCTCTGCATGCGAAATACCCAAAGTCCTGTATATGCATTTATTTGTATATTTGTAGACTAGTTATCTTACATTTCGTGTATTTCTGTGGTATATTAGAACTCACCATAAAATCATATAAGATTTAATATGTATATTCTACAAAAATACCTATAGATAAAGATGTACTTACCTCGATGGGCAATGTAAAAAAATATTATCTTTAAATACTACTTAAAAACTAAGCTATGAGTTTTTGTTATAGATGCCTCTAAGTCAAGCAGAGAAATCAAAGAGGTACAGGGAAAAAATAAAAAGGACAAACCCAGAAAAATATTTAGACATGAAACGGAAAAATAAATCAAGAGCAATAAAAGCTTATCAAAATAAAAAACAATCTATGACTGAGGCTCAAAAAGAAGAACACAGGTTAAAATTAAAGCAGAAAAGAAACAGTAATCAGCAGAACGCTCAAATATTCCAGTCTACACCGAGTGACCAATCTGCTAGTACATCTATAAAGAATCAGGATAATACAGAACAAATATCAAATGAGAGAAATCTGGATTTTCAAAACACTTCGGCTGACCAAGTTCCAGACACACCAAACCAAAATGAGACAGAAAGTACAACAAGTACGTATTTGAATAGGACTGCTATTAGAAATATTCAGAGAAATATTCAAAAAAAGGTACATCGTGAAAACAATCAGCTTCGTGAAGATATTCAGAAATTGATGAGAGGTTATCGTTCTATTCAAAGAGAAATGCGTAAATTGAAGAATGACAATCGAAACCTAGCGAAGAGACTCCAGGAGAAGGAAGCCGAATCTGAAAACCATGCTATCGGACTAGAAAACACTCCTTATAAAAGAACGGAAAAATTTATTAATGATCACCTTACTGATGTTGCAACCCCAGAAAAAGAAACCGTCAAAAGAAAGATCTTAGAATACAATGTTTTGACGGACTCTATCAAAACAAAATTTAAAACCTGTCAAAACCGAGATAAAAATACATTCAAAGATGTAATAGACAACCCTATAGTAAAAAAATATAAATTGAAAACCTGCCTTACAAAAACTCTTGGTCTCAAAAATAACTTAAAAAGACACATACAAACAAAGACAAAATCAAACGAGCTGATAGAGAGAATAAGAAAATTTTACGAAAGAGACGATGTGAGCCGCGCAAGTGCAGGCAAAAAGGAATGTCGGACTTACAAAAAACATAAAATGCAAGTAAGATATCTGCTAGACAAATTAGAAAATTTGCATAAAAAATACATTTCTGAAGTCGGGTCAATAAGTTACAGCACCTTCAAAAAATATCGTCCGTTTTATGTGATTCCGCCAGATTTAAAAAATCTGGAAACGTGTGCATGTTCAAAGCACTGCAACATGCAGTTTATTGTTAACGCTTTAAAATCGGTGGGTATCTTTGAAACTAATGATGTTACTACAGTTCTGGTCAATCTTGTCTGCGACCCTGATTTTAAACAATGCATGTACGGTGAATGCAATGTTTGTAAAGATAATGCTGTACAAGTAAACAGGGAGGAAAATTCTGAGATAAAATGGTTTTCTTGGAACGTCAAGGAACACGAATATGATGAAAAGGGAGAAAAAAAGAAGACTAAAAGGATGGTAAAAACTGAAAAAAAGGGAACAGTAACAGACTTAGTACATTTGTTTAACGAGGAAATAAAAAAATTCAAGATACACATTTTCAACATGCGCCATCAATATCAACAGTATAAACTCTGCATAGATAACTTAGACTACAATGAATGTGCAATACACATCGATTTTTCCGAGAACTGGACTTGCAAACATCATGAGGAAGTACAAGCCGTGCATTTTTCTAAAAAACAAATTACCCTTCACACGGGAATGCTATACATTAAAAATGAAAAGCCATTATCGTTCTGTTCAATAGCTGGTGAAAATTCGCACAACCCAGAAGCCATATGGGCACACTTAGATCCTATTTTGAAGAGTATTAGACTTTTGCATCCAAATATAGACACTGTTCACTTTTTCTCTGACGGTCCTACAAGTCAATACCGCCAAAAAAAAAATTTTTTTTTAATGACTCGCAACACGTTTGAATACGGATTTAAACATTTTACTTGGAACTACTTTGAAGCCTCCCATGGCAAAGGTGCCGCAGATGGCGTCGGAGGTACAGTTAAAAGAACTTTAGATTTCAAAGTCTCGCATGGGCTTGATATACCTGATGCACAAACAGCATTCGATGTTTTACAGAAATCTGAAACATCTATTAAAACATTTTTTATTCGATCTGAAAACATACAAACATTAGATACAAGTATTTCAAACAAATTGACCCCGATTCGTAACACATTGAAAATCCACCAAATCGTAAGTCATGGTAAATTTAAACTTAAGCACCGCATCCTATCTTGCTTTTGCGAAAATCTCAAGGGACAATGTAAATGTTTCGGTCCGGAGGTACACAGTTTTATTTTTGACGACACGGAGTCTACACTAAATGAACACGGAATAGACAAAACATACACAATATTACAGCTCAACGAAACTACTGGAGAATTTCAAAAAGTGGAAGAGGAAAGAAATCAGAGTATAAATAAAAATGAAAATGAGTCTGAAGAAGAAATATTTGACTGGAGTCAGGGTAGTTATTTACCGGACATAGATGAAACAGTTATTGACATCGATGTTCTAAATGATTCTGGAATGTTAAATGCAATAGAATATGAGTTAAATGATTCAGCTGAAAAGAAAGAATACGTTGAAGCGGATAATGATGTGAAGATATATAACCCAAATAGCCTGAATACGTTTTGTATCAAAGTTGTCAACACTCACTTGAATTTGTCAGACCCAAATGAAAAAGCTCAATCGTCGGATGTATGCGCGATAAATCAAATGCCAAAGTTTGGAAATCAAAATCTGTCGTTCATAGCAATGAATGAGCAAGATTTGCCGATTTGTTTACATCCAGAGGAACGATCGTCTAAATTATCTGAAAAGGAATCAAAATCAGCGAGTAGCTCTAAAGTGGTAATAACCTCTAATGTTAAGGTAACATCTGAACCAGGCTCTAAAGTGAAGAAAAATAAATTAAAAAACAATATTAAAGGGACTACAATTATTACTCAATCAGCATTAAATATGAAAATTTTTCCAAAGAATAAGAAAATTAATAGTAAAAAAGAAAAAACAAGCCACCAAACTATAAAGAAGAGGAAAAGAACATTTTATATTGATTCAAGTACTGAAAATACGGATATAAGTCTAACAGACACAGATAATTCTGAATGTGATACATTTAATGATCACTTATCGACGTGTTTTAATAAACAAGAAGAAAAGGAAAATTTCGAACCATCCATACCTTTTGGATTTACTGACATTAAATATTTCAAAGATGATCAAAATATTTTAAAAGAAGGTGACTGGATTGTGGCAAAATTTGCTACAAAGAAAAGTTTAAAGCACTATATAGGATGTGTTCTAAGCATAAAAGATAATATCCCTACTGTTAAATTTGTAAGAAAAGTAAAAAATTCAAAAGGTGGGAAGGTGATCTTCACGTATCCTAATGTTCAAGACGTGTGTGAGATGCAGCTAAATGACGTTATCCACATACTACCGAAACCAACCATTTCCCGACGGGGTCAAATAATGTTTGATGCCGAGTTGTTTACAACACAACTCAACATACAATAAAAAACTTGCAATGAGTACTTCCGATTTATTTTAAGTTTTTGAAGTTTTAAGTTTTTGAGTTTTTTTAAGTTTTTTAATATGTAGGTAGGCATTAAAATTATAATGCCGATTCCGATGTACACACTGACAGGTCTAAACTAAATTTAGTCACCTACCTCTCTTTCTGTCAAGTAAAAATCCTGGGTACAGTTCAATTTAGTTTTATCCTGTCAGTGTATTTGGAATCGGCAAGACTCTGTGATTTGTTCTAAGCTTTTCTATTTTAAATGTTAAAAATGTTTTAAAAATGTTAAAATGTTAAGTATTTTTAATTTTAAATGTAGCTATTCTATTTTTGATTTGTTCTAAGCTTTTTTTTACCTCCTTCAATAACAATAGGCAATTTGCGTGCAACCTCTTGGGTGGTGGTAAATCAGCCTATGAAATTGAACAACTTTCCCTAGGAATTGAACAACTTTCCCTGCAAAATATTAAAAAAATTGAGTTTCCATAAAAAATGCGCTATCAGTTGATAAAGTTTTTATGGGATCTTTTTTTTTGTATTTCGACCTTTGCTCTTGAAGAAAGTTATTCAGTTTCATGGGCTGATTTGCCACCTGAGATGTTGCACGCGAATTACCTATAGGTACTTATTATTAAATCTTTACCTGACAGAAATTGCACACTATAAAGTGTCCCAAATTCAATTGTTTTTTGATATGAAAATATTTTTAATAAACTAATTTCAGAGTAGTAACTGCAATAAGTGAGATATAAGTATGTACCTATTAAAAATTATAAGGATCACCGAAAACGAGTTTTTTTATTTTATTTAAACTTATATAACTCCAAAGTAGACTTCCTTGAGTTATGTACGGCCGACCGCTACGCTCAGTTGATCGGATGTCGCTTCAGAGATCTATCCGCCAATTAACAACATTTCAAAAATGACAAAACTAAAAATACCATTTCTAGATTAGGATTTTCTAAGCACCATATATTTTTTTCAGAATTTGATATTCACTCATTACGGAGATTTAAAATAAAAAAGACGAAACAGTGTTTAAATAAATTTGTAGGACTTTTCAAAGGAAGATCCTTTGCTTTACCTTTTTTTTCTGAATGAAAAAAAAAGAAAAAATATTGACAGTGACAATCTCCCCAAACCAATCAAAACCGAGCAAAATTGTCGTTGATGACGTTCTTTTGACGTTTTTTTTAATTGTTTGCGAATCTTTGTTCTATAAATCCTGCGAATGCAGTCGTTTCTTTTTAATTCATTTATAAATTAAAGGATTCAAAATAAAAAAACAGATAACTCTTATTTTACCTCTACTTTTGAAATAAAAATACTTTAAAATTTTAAATGTTGTCACAGCCCGCGAAAGAAGAGGGCACCGACCGTTTGCCGCGGTCCAGTGGCGCACCATGTGATAATCTAAGACAAAAATGAAAAATCTCAGACGGTAAAATTGTTCTCCGTTAAGCAAAGATTTTAAAGTAGGTAACACAAATATGTTTTATATTGTACAGTCTTTTCTTAATCTACTAAACGAAATAAGGTGGCCACCATTCTTCATTTAGTAGATTTCGAGAAGACTAGAATTAAAAACCCAAAAGATTATTTAATATATATATTAAATACTCTTATCTTACTGGAGAATAATTTTACCTTAGAAATAGAATTAGAATTTTCATTTTTGTCTTAAATTTTAAGAAATAAATTTAAATCAGATGGTGGCGCCACCGGACCGCGCAAACCGTCAGTGCCCTGACTGATTGATTATTTATGCCAAATTTATGCATTCATACAGAAGCTTGTTTTATTATGTAAAAAACCCACAATGTATTTGCTCCTTAATTATTTTGCGTTACCGTTTTGCGTCACTTTGCGCGACGGACTCGTAGAAAATTTTGCGACACCTTTGCGCTATTTGTGGCAAAATCTACGGCCTCACCCATATACTTAAACCGCTCAAATTGCTTTTAACGTTCGGTAGAGGTAGAGATTACACGGGCTGCTGTTGCTAGGATTAAAGCTATTTAATGAGATGCTTCCCTTTATTAATAAATAAAGAACACTCAATTGCAGAAACGTTCATTAAAATTAAAGCCTCTTTAGATGTAATACGTCACCTAGACAGTATGATACCTAGTGACAGTATGATATTTAAAGTAGCATTAATTTTAACGGACATTTCTGTAACTGGGTGTAAAATAAACATTGAAATATATTTGTGCAAAATGTTATATTTGAAAGAAAAAACCTTTTCTTGAATTATTGGCGCATTGTCAATATGGCTAAAGGCAGAAAATTTAACAATTTTAATAATTTACAATATTAAGACTGTACATTTACTTAATTTAGTATTTAATTAAGTTCTACATGCTTCGTAGTCTTCATCGTTCAACTTGACTCTATATATATCACTGTCATATGTGTAGCGCCAGAGAGATGCACTGAGCTTTCCGACCGTCGGTGTTGAAGAGAATGGTGACGAAAACGGAGCCATCAAAATTGGCCTACAATAAACTGAAGTTTTGGAAAATCTAATTTCTTAAACCTTCGCGTGCTTTTTGAACACATGGTGTACGAGATTTGTATCGCACGCGGCGTAAACAAGCACGCGACGGTTGCTGGAGTATAATTGTTGCTAGAATCCCTTCAAGAATAAGTTCGCCTTTACTAGTTGCTTTTTTATTGTCTCTGTTCATAATTGTTTGTAATTTATCATCATAATATAATAAGAAGACTTTTTTCTAATCTATAGGAGATTGGTTTCATGTTATCCCTAGTCATGCCAGTAAGCAGTCTTAAAACATACTGGCCAACTTTAAAAATCGTGCATGGCAAGCCTAGACATTTTCAAAGTCAGGGGAGTGTCGAACGAGCAAATCAGGACACACTTACTTACTTACATAACATTGATAAATACAGGCCCAAATATAGTTATTTTACACATTGCCAGCAGGTACTCTATACAATACCTAGGAATTGTATACATTACCTAGGTAAAGTATATAATGGAAAATAATATTCATAATATTTCATACATTGCCTAGACGCCTTAGGTATTCTATACATTACCTGGGTATTGTTTAGAATACCTGAACTATACAGATTGCCGGTAACATAAACAGGGCTTTAGGTAAATCTCTTTCAACCTCTCGGGTGGTAAATTGAAACTAAACCACTTTCCCAAGGAACAAAGGTTGAAGTATGAAAAAAAAATTTGACTTCCCATACAAAATGCGCTATCAGCTGATATGCAGTTTGTATGGCAACTACACATTTTTTTTCGTGTTTCGACTTGTGTTCCTTGGGAAAGTTGTTCAGTTTCATGGACATGGACTGATTTACCACCCGAGAGGTTGAAAGAGATTTACCTAAAGCCCTGTATATGTCGAACAAAAGTTATAGTCTATGATGTCAATAAAAGAGTCCTGCGACGTTATTGGTGTTTTACAAATAACCCTGTATAATGCCTAAAAGGTGCAGACATAAGGTGAACGCGCACAGGTACGCGCCGAAGGAGCCGCACGCGCCGTAGTCATCGAATTTTATAAATCTTTACATGAAATAGTATGGATCATCGCGCACCTATTCGCGCCAAACCATCCCGCATTTCCACAAAATCCTGTAGGTATACTGATTCCACAAGCTCGCGCAGCTGACGTCTTCGGCGCGTTCGATGCGTACGGCGAGTGCGGCGCGATGAGATTCGCCGCGTTCGGGAGTACGGTACGGCGCGCACGATGCGGGCAAGTGCGCGAGGCTTGTGGAAATTCGATGATTGCGGCGCGTGCGGCTCCTTCGGCGCGGACCTGTGCGCGTTCACCTATACAGTGCCATTTTATATTACAATATTATTTTAATAGGTAATTAAGTATTAGATAACAAGAAAAATTTTATATTATACAATGACTGAAATTTCATGGCACTTTGATCATTCATTCTTTGATTTTTGTTTTTCAAATTCGATTATAATTGTTTTTATATTTGGTATCCATATATTTAAGTTATGGAATTACAGCTAGAAAATTTACGTTTAAGTCTATGAAAACGCAATAATCGGCATCCACGGCGCTGACTACGCGCGTTTTCAGCGCTGTAGAACACGCCGTCGCTAGGGGCCTACACCCAGTTGTAGAAACGTCCATTAAAGTGAATGCTAGTTTAAATGGCAGACTGTCACTTTCCGTCTTGTTGACGTAAACAAGGAGGGCATTACATTTATAGAAGCTTTCATTTTAATGAACGTTTTACAACTGAGTATAAGTCTAGCGGTCACCATTTTGTCTAGCGCCGGTTCTATCTCAACTCGAGTCATATTATGTCTTCTTCTTACCGAGTCGGTAGTATATGGCGGAATTTTAAATTTTACTAGACCAGTACTCAGCCACACGCACAGCGTTGTTCGTGGCATTGTACAGGTCTTCACGAGCACAGGTGGCCGAACTCGCTGGGCATGACATGATATGCGCCATTGTCTGAAGGGAGAAACCACATTCACAATTGTTATCTGTACTCTACCCCCACTTGCTCAGGTTTTGTTTGCATCCACCAACTTGGGTCCGGAGTCGATTAACGATCTCCACGTTGGCCAAGGAGGGTTGCGTCCAGGTGGGAGTTTTTCCGCTAATGGGATTGGAGACTCAGATGGACATCTCCTTTCCCAAAGTCATATTATGTGCGGATTGTAAAACAGACAAAATGGCGGCTGCTAGAGAAATAATTGTCTCCGTGAACTGTCTATACTATGGCTGTCTATAAAAATCTGTTCAAGGATACATTTTGATGTGAAAAAAAAATTGTACACACCGTCTATAAAAAAATTATAGTTTGATGATTTATAATTATGACATTTTTGGTATCTTTCATTGTTTAATTTTATTTTGATACTCATATTAACAAGAATGATTTACTCCCGTTGATAAATAAGTACATTAGTAAGAACCCATTTGAATAAACCCATTTAATTCATTTTTGTGCATTATATTTATTAATATTATTTTACAAGTAGGTAATGCCTTCGAGCATACATAAACGATGTTATTAATTATTTAATAACTTAAGGACGGACAGCTAAAACTACGTATGAGTCAAATTACACTATATTTGTTAGCTTTAGCTGGGTTAAGTTCTGATATAGGGTAGGGAAGGTGACCTTTTTTACACGACTGCGCGACGCCAAGGAGGGTAACGTTTTATCGGCCTATGTATATTTATATGTTTATACCAAATATTTATCTTTAGACCAAACGCGTGGGCCGATTTTGATAAATGATACGTCGGGTTTTTAAAAAAATATATATTTTTATATTTTCATCCAATAATTTAAAGTTAGAGGATCAATAAACACCAGTCAGAAATTTCCAACGAATTATTTTATCATTTCTTAAATTTCAGTGTCCCGCCTGATCGCACTTTATCGGCCGTACATGAATTTTTTTTTGCCTTAACAATAAAGAATAATAAAATTGACGTTTTTTTGAAAACATCAGCTGTATGGACATAGATTTCTTTGCCTTTCCCGAAAGCGATAAATTGAAAAAAAAAATCATAGAAACGTCTAACGACACTTTCTTTATTGTTTATTCTTCAGACGAAGTAAAATCAGGCGTTAAATTTCGAATGATAAAAAATCTGACTGATGTTTCTTAATCCTTAGACCTTAAATCATCAGATAAAAGTATTAAAAAAATATATGTTTTTAAATTCACCTTCCCCATTATACGCTTTCGGAATCTTTTTTTTTTATGCTCCCGGCATCCTACAGTCATTAGGTAATAACTTTATGGTACCTACTGCTTTACTTTTTTAGGTTTCGCGCGACGTTAATGCGATGACAAGTCGCGGCGTAGAACTAAAACACTAGCAGCACACTGGCACTTTTGACACTTATTTTTTTCTTTTTTGTTCATTTAACAAACAAACAAAAAACATTTTAATATGCTGCGGTCGTGCGGACCATGTGCTTCAAAATTGGTTCAGTAATTTGTATATCCTGTCAAGTCTGTGTCAGGACCCTGCGTGCAAGCACAGCTTAGTGAAGCTTCGTTTGTTACTTTCAATTTAAACAATTAAGTATATAAGAAACTTTTCTGGTAGATAAATATCATTGTACTTATTAAGACTATTACTCGAGCAGCGCCATTGTGTCTCGTATTCTGTCTCTTTTACATTCCGCATGTCTGTCTAAGACCTAGTTCACAAAATGGCGGCTGCTTTAGTAATAGTCTCGATGAACTGTCAAAGGTGCTTGTGTACTGCAGCTGCTGAATCTTTACACTCAAAACTTTTAGAACAACTCTCTTGAAATCAACTTTAGAGATAAAGAACCTTGTCCTAAAATAGATCTTCCCGTTTAATACAAAAAGAAAGATACCGATATTAAGTGTGTATTGAACAATTTATCACTAAATTAACAACGTTTCAGTATACAATTTAGTTTATTCCGATATTTAAAAGGCGCTGCTTAATTTATCTAAATAACATTTTGGTATAAATTGGTTAATTTTATTTACCTACTCATCTTATTATGTAATTTAATTTAAAACCAGTTTCACATTCTTAAAAAGTGTGACTATTATTTGCAAAATATTTCAAGTAAGTACCTATTTATTATCTTAACATTACAAAATGAAATTCTCAGTTTTTCTAGACGGTATTACATCGGTGGTTTGATGATCTTAAATTAGCTACCGAAAATTTAGGTTTTAAATTAGTTTTTTTTTTTAATTATAAATGGGTTCGCTCTTGACCACAATCACTAAGCTCTCCACTAAACACACCAATTATAAATGCCAATTCGGTTTTACATACAATTGGAATCTCTATTCCAATTGTATGTGAAACCGATGCATATTCTCTAATATGCATGAAAAATATATTTAACTGAATCCCTTTATCAGAAAATATACATACTTAGTTTCTTTCTTATCCTGTAGGAAAATAAGTGGTAAACTTGACTAAAGCCGCAGTCCCACCGCGGCGCACGGAGAGGCTACGCACGTGTCTTAAGCTTCGCTTTGCAACAAAATGTATGTGATTGTGTCCACTGCGACCCACGAACACGCTACGTACGAATACGACCAAAAGCCAGGCGATTATCTACTCAGTGAGTATAACATTAAGGCTCAATTAGATTGATCTAAATAATATTAAGGCTTAATTAGATTGATCTAAATCAATCTAATTTGAGTATACTCACTGAGTAGGTAATCGCCTGGCTTTTGGTCGTATTCGTGCGTAGCGTGTTCGTGGGTCGCATTGGACACAATCACATGCATTTTGTTGCAAAGCGAAGCTTAAGACACGTGCGTAGCCTCTCCGTGCGCCGCGGTGGGACTGCGGCTTTAGTCAAATTTTCCACATATTTTCCTACAGGATTGGATTAGTCCACTCGCTAAAATGCGCCGCGTGCCCGTGCACAGCGTGCGTTAACTCTGGTGTCAAAATTTTCAAACCGCTATAGGTGTATTTCAACATGGTAAATTGATAGATACTCGAAAGACAGACAAGATACAACAGTTTCAAATACCTAAATTATTACATCTGTCCCTCTCGAGAAAAAACAATTTCTATGGAAATTGGAAATTACATAGCGGTTGCGTGTATGACGTCACAGATAATATTGACCGACTTTATATTAAGGATGCGAATCAGCCCTCCAAACTGAACAACTTCCCCAAAACAACATAGGACGAAAAATGAAAAAAATAATTTCGCCTCCATACAACATGAGCGATCACCTGATTGGTTCCTTGGGAAAAGTTGTTCAGTTTCATGAGTAGAATTAGCCTCTAAAGTTTCGCTAACTAATCTAAACTCACCCTATACGTCGGATCTCTGCCTAATCAACCATTTTGATTATCATATACTCGCAACTTGGTTGACATTTTAGATTATTATTAAAAAACATTCCATTTCGTTTATCTTTATCTGCGCTAAAAAGTTTTAACAAAATAAATAAGTACCTAATTTACAGGATCTGTATTTTGTTTTGATATAATTTTAAGTTAGTTAAATAAATTAGCTAAATATAAATAAATTAATAAAATAAAAGAAGCTACGCATGTATGAAAAAAATTTTTTTTTAAATATCTAATGTGGGTTTAGTGGAGAAAATTATTTCGTTTCACTGGAAATTCACTCAAAAATTTCGCTAACTAATTAAAAATCACCTCCTATATGTTTCATATTATTTGGTTTTATAACAACTGGGTACATGTGTTTTATAAAGTTAAGTTGCGTCGACAATGCGCCAAATGAATCTTATCTAAATAAGTTTAGTTAGATCTATACTTGTAAGTTCACAATACACTCACACGCTGCACCATTGCAGTATGTCTTCTGGAAAAGAAAAGTTATGTAAGATATTATTATAATGGATTCTTTAATTACTTAATGTATACACATAAATCTATACTAATATTATAAAGATGAAAAATTTGATTGTTTGTTTGTTTGCATTGAATAGGCTCCGAAACTACTGGACCGATTTGAAAAATGCTTTCATCATTAGAAAGCTACATTATCCCTGATGGACATAGGCTACATAATTTTCCCGAATTCCCACGGGAACGAAGTCCCGGGCAAAAGGCTAGTCAATATATATATATAAGAAAGTTGAGCGGAACATTAGAAAATGTAAGAAAACTCGACGTCTGTCGGGTCGACTAGTATAGTTATAATGTGTGTGTACTCACGGTGCCGGTGCTATTGCGGCGTGGAGGGTGTGGAGGCGCGCGAGTGTGCCTCCAGGCTGTGCCGCAGCGCCGCCGGCGTCAGCCACTCCCTGGCACAACACAACACAACACACCTCAGCACACGGCACGTTAGCGTACACCAATAGGCAACCATAACAATACGAACATATACAGGGTGTAAAGGACAGCTTAGCAAATACTTAAATGGTGGAATCTACCCATAACTATCATCAGCTAATAGTAACTATTTTTTCCCGGAAACGCCACGTTAAGGAGTTTTCCTTATTTACCTACTTTGGCGCTACGCAACGTATCGTGAAACCGCGCCTCGCGCCGCGTTGCTATCGAAATGCGATGTACGTTGTTGGTTTTCGTGTTTTACGTTGTTATAATTGTTTTTATTGGAAAATATACTGTATTCGATTACAAAATAAAAAAATGTAAGCAGAAAATATTAAAAAAATATTTTAAAAACTTGAAAATTTTCCGGATTTTCCACTGGAAAATCATTCAGAATGATTGTCTGAGTCCAGGGTTTTGGTTTTTGCTAAGCTGTCTTTTACACCCTGTATGTAGGGAGACACGATTTAATTACGTTTTGTTAATTCAGCATTTTTGCCACTTCCAGTTCCAGTAGCGTTGGGCGAAGTGACGTCAGTCGTCTCTCGCCCTTCACACATAACTCATTGAAAATATAATTAAATATTTGTTATATTGCGCAATAGAAATGTGGATCGAAACATTTGATTCTGTTCATTTACCCAGCTTCCTGCTTTCTTCAATACTAGTGATCATTTTTTACAATACATTGCTCGAAAAAGGCCCCGTAACATGTCCACGGAGAGCACGTTTACGTACCCCGAAAATGACATGTGATGTGAGTAATTTTGAAATGAGAAGATTTTTGAAATGAAAAGGCCCACTGTACACACTCCAAGGCCTACATAAATAATAACGCTACACACTCAAAGGCCCCGCTAAGGTGTTGTCTTACAAATGTTTGTGCAAAATCACTGAAGTGTTGTGAGAAATTGTTCGTCCTAGATTGCACCTCTATGGGCTACATGCTCGTTGCGTGCGGTATACGATACGCTGCCGCACTGCTTTGTGTGTGAACTTGTTTTAAAATGTATGTGCTCGTACTGTTATCGTTGTATGCGCGTACGCTTACGCTAATGCCGTGTGCAAAGGGCTATTTTTATAATTATCGCAGTCTTAATCATCATGTGAATATCTCCATTGCCTTACGGGCGCCCAACATGGCGCGTACGCAACAATCAATAGTGGACCATAATCATAAACATTATTGCTTTTTATGGTCTTATAGGTATAAATGCATTTATTCTAAGAAAAACAGTACAAAGACGGACTTATCTTACAAGGGGATTTCTTCCAGTCAACCCATCGAGTGTTTGAAAGGAAGGAGTAGTCGGCAGGTAGCATTAAATGTACTGGTATTACCAGGGGGGTGTCACTCCTTTGTTTAAGCATGTTCGCGCGGCGGGCATACTGAGTATGCAAGCGAGCGCGGGCTGACACTCGCCGCGCGCGTGAGCCGTATCGGTCGCGTGTTGAACAAAATAATAAGTGTATCTACTTATTAACAATATTTAAAACCAGACAGAAACACGTTTTGCCATCACAATAGTCTGTAGGTGTCTGTAGTTAGTAGGTATGTAGGCTAGGTATCAAATAACATAGTTGGTTATGTTAACTTGTGTTTTTACTTACTACATTCCTAACTAAAGTTACTCTTGATTTTATTAGCAGTGTTATCTTTCTTAATTAATTTCAATAATAATTTTACGTCTAAATCGGCGGCGAGTGTCGACCCTGAGCTCTCGTCGCGAACGCGGCATCGAGTCGGCGATGCGCAATAGAATATGAACGCTAGCGGCCAACTATTAGTTTCAATTTCTCTTGCAAGCCTGTGCCGCTCTCAATAGTAGGCAAATTTTTATGCCTAAAGTTTACTTTTGTTCGGGAGTGAGACTTCTGTACGTTAGTACTATTATTTATTCTGTGGTATTACTAGTATACATATAAAGAACATGCCACGTATTTGTAGGTCGATGGTTTGAAAACTGATGGAAGATTGACAGTAGAATTACAATAATTAATCACACACTTGACTAAAAAATACTTACTTGGGTAAACACCGTTGTAAGAATGGCACACATGAACTGACGTATGCGAGTCGATTCACCCACGAAGGAATGTCTCTGTCACATAGAGCCTACAAAGAAAAAAAAATTAACTAGCTTTCCGCCCGCGTGGACTACAGGTGCCTCGTGCCCAACTGGGGAATAAAACGTAGCCTATGTCCTTTCCCGGGCTCTAATATATCTGTGTACCAAATTTCATCATTCAGTAGTTTAGGCGTGAAAGACGGACAGACAGACAGAGTTACTTTCGCATTTATATTATTAGTAAGGAAGTAATGATGTTTGCATGCCATGTTATGGTGAAATGTGATGAACTATGATATGTAATAATTTAAGATCTGTTGCACATATACCATATTTCGTGCAAATAAAGACTATTTTATTCCATTGAATTCCATCAACATACACGAAAAATCATTTAAAATAAGATTGAAATTCGTTCAGCTCGTATTACAATATAATAAAAACTAGATGTATTTCAATGGAGGGTGAAGTGGCATGAAGGAACCATTTGCATTATTTCGGTAGTTTTGGAACGGATTTGGTTGTAGATTTTATTTTTAAGTGGCAACACCTTATTAATTTCTCGTCACACCCGGAAAATAAAAAGTTTCTAATGTTGATTTTAATCATTTTATATATTGGAGGATTTTAAATTAGCGAAAATTAAGGATATGAATTCTTTTTCCAAGGAACATGGGTCGAGATATGAAAAATAATTCGCCTCTCTATTCGCTATGTGCACGACAGTAGCGCCACCTAGCATGCGCAACTATTCGGGATTATGCCAGATAATGACATATCATTATTTCATTGCTTTCTATTATCACTACATAGTACATACAAAACCAAGTCACTTCCCACTGTCTGTCTGTCTGTCTATCCCTTCGATCAACTATAAAGAACTAGATACACAATCCACAACAAAAAAGTTCCCTCACTAAATGATCACCCACTTGACGTTTTGGGTTGTCTTTTCGTTTAGTAGCATTCGTTCGTTCCGAAAGTAAGCATGCCTCAGTGCGCAGTGAAAAATTGTAAAAATCACACCTCCAGAACATTAAAAGAATATGGAATGACATTTTTTAAATAAGTAGTTTTGTAATTATTATATGTGAATTGAAATTATCTTGGTATTTGGCCAAGAAAAGGTTATAAAACATTTTTATAGTTTAATTTAATAACATTCGGCGAGAGTATAACCCTTTAAATTGAATAGACACTAGCGGAACTTACAAATCCATACCGTTGTATTTCAACATCATTTGTTCGGGTTATGCAGTGACTCTGTTCTAAAACAAATAGAGACGCTTTTTTTATATTGTTTTTTTTTTCATTTTCATCTGTGTTATAAAATTTAAGTGTAAAGAGTATATATATTAATTCTGTTTTCTATACTTACATTAAAGGTATTATGGCAAAACCATTAATCATATAAAATTGAATTAATAAAAAATTTAACGTGCGTGACGTTTACAAACAAAGTTTTATTGGATTTTTAGTTTTCCTAGAGATCCTGTGCGATGTGGACAGTGGACATACGTGGTCGCACGTCAAAGATGTGAAGATTTTTTCTAGCCGTCGCAAAGTAGTGTCTTTTGCTCCAAGCATTTTTTAGAAAGTGACTCGTATGTCATTACAAAAGGAGTCAAAAGGTTACACAAAACAGCTGCACCTCAAATAGTATGTACCTTTTTATCACTTTTGATTTGGAGTTTCTTGGATTGAATAAAATAAAAAAAAAATATTTCATCTTCAGGACAAAGATGATGACAGCGAAGAAGACAAATGTTTTTTTTTTTAGTTAGTTGCTTTTTTTTTAAATAAATTATTACTTGTACTTAAATATCTATTCAGTTTCATAGCTAATTTCCTCTCTTAAATCTCAATAGGTCATTTCTGTTCAAAAAATTATACTAAGTTTTAAATAAGCAAAACATAATATATGTGTATTCGGGAAAGACACAGTTCTTTCCTTTTTTTATAAGTTATTTCATATTTCATAAAAAAATAAGCATAGAATATTAGGTTTATAAGCAATAATTAAGAAGAATGGCGGCGGCTGTGATTATCAATTGTAATGTATATTATCTTATCTTATCTTATGTAGCCGTTATGTGTCCCACTGCTGGGCAAAGGCCTCTCTCCGTTCCCTCCATGACTCCCTATCTTGTGCTTCCTGCGGCCATGCCTTACAAAAGGCGTCCAGCTCGTCTCGCCATCGTCGTCTATATTAATCTATATTAATTATCGTCTATATTAAAGTATATTAGTCGTCGGTTAATTTGAAATGAATGTGATTTTTTTAATAATAAAAGACCATAAAAACTAACATAAAAGTAAACGGCTGAACCAATTTTGATAAATCATATCTGAAATCCAGCGCAAGAAGAAGCTTTCGAATAAAATAAACTGCACCATTAACATCATCAGTTTAAGAGCTATGATGCTCCTATACATACACAACACAATCAGGGGTTAAAAAGAAAACCACACCATTTCGTAGCATTTTGAATTTGTTAAAAAGTTTGTACGAAGATTTTATATGTGAAATCGACCCAACTAATATTTTTAAAATTAACAAAGGCAACTCCACTCCTCCCATGTTCTACGTGACAGCCAGTGTCATCAAATTGTCTTACGTTATCCTTTGTTCAAAACCCAAAGTGGTATTTTACAAATTAAACAGATTTTATTTTCGACCTTATGATATTACGTTAAGGTTTAAATTAGATTAAAATGTTTGACACTTTAGAACTTTTTCATAATACATGAAGTGGTATACAACTATCTAAGTACGTATTGTAGTTAGGACACTTTTAAATTTCATTTTGTATGGGACTGTGTATCTAGTTTTCTATAGTTGATCGAAGGTCTATCCCTATGTATGTGTAGGGTATACGAAAATAATATATGTGTGATGGTATAAGTGTAACTACATTTCTGTATAAATACGGGCTACAGCCCAATAATAAATCAGTTCGTCACTAGAACTCACTTCTTTAATTTCTCCTCAACCCCAACCATCGTAAAACTAGTACGCAGTCTACATAGGAGCAACTACTCCTAAATTGGTGACCCCGAAGAACTGAGACAGTCGCGACAGAATGCCTACAGAAGACAAAGGCGATAAGGAAGGCGAGACTGGGAAGTTGGATTTAGCGGGCATTACCTTCCAGTCAAAATTATTGCCTTTCTGGCGCGAACATCCACGTTTGTGGTTCGCTCAATTTGAAGCCGTGGTTGAGCCATCTAAGAAATCAGACGTAGAGAAATATAGATTCGTTTTGGGCGTATTAAAAACTCAGGACCTTCAGCAAGTAAGCGACATCGTGTTACAGCCACCAGAAACAAAAAAAATATGAGGCTATAAAAAACAGGCTGTTAGCGGTTTATGAAGAGTCGCCACCGCAACAATTCCAAAAACTAATAAGTGGTTTAGAGTTGCTAAGGAAGATTTAAATAAGGACTCGCTGTCGGACAATGGTCTAAAAGTTATTTGGATGAATCAATTACCTACCTGCGCAGGTAAGAACAAATAACGATGCGTCTTTAGACATATTAGCGGAAATGGCAGATAAGATGTTAGAACATATGCCATCAAGAGCGGTCGCAGCAGTGGAGTCAGCAAAGACAGTCAGCAAAGACAGCCATGCGCAAAGACAGTACAGTACAGCCAATACTGACAAAGCAAGTGGAAGGTATGGCGTTAGAAGTCGCAGAGTTACGAAAATCTCGAACTAAAAAAACTTGGCTAAACACATTGTGTGTCTTTCCCCAGCAAGTAACCAAATACTTAGTAGGGTACATTATTTTAACCACTTACAAAAACCGGCCAAGAGCGTGTCGGGCCACGCGTATTGTAGGGTTCCGTAGCAGCATGGTTCAAATATGCAGCTGGTTTCTTAATTCTACGAGCATATTGTCATGGTCGATGTTAAAATCCCCAAATACTATAGTATCAAAAAGAAATATACTAAAAAGTTTGTAGTTTCAGAAATAATTGTAGTTTTGGTCTAAAATAACAGAATGGAAGTATTTAACGCGCGAGCGAAGCGAGCGCGAATTTTTTTTTTTTGTTTTTTTTCATAGTTTTTTTTTTGTTTTTGATTTTTTTTGCGATAATATTATTGTTAGGGATAATATAATAATATCGAGCTGCTGCTAAAGCAGGTCGCGTGGTAGTCTTGTACAAATTTGATATCATTTTCGTACTTAGCACCCCCAAAAACCTATTAAACGACACCTGAAACGTCAATATGTTACAGCTTGGCTTTCGGCTCGCCTCACTTTAAGCGTGGAACCTTGTATGGCGGCCATTTTGGATTAGTGTACACTCCGTCGTGAATGCTACCCTCGTGAATTATTCCACATTTTTTTCTTTATAAAAATTAATGTTTCCCAAACGGATTGCTGAATCGAAAAACGTTCGTAGTAAACCCCATCTATCTTGAAAAAAGCTATCCTATGATAACCCACTCGATGATATCGGCGAGAAAAAAAATCCCTCGCGCTTTCTAGGTCCTGACGGAAGATCAGCGCTGTAGTCTTTGTCTGCAGCATAATGCTGAGTCAGCGCCTCTTCACTCCTGTGACACTCAGTGTCGACTGATTCTTACTATTTTTAATTTTGTTTTTATTTTTTAACTTTTTCTTATTGCTTTGTTTATGTGTTTTGATGTGTGTTATTGGAGTGAATAAAGCTGTTATCTATCTATCTATCTATCTTTCACGTGTATGGAAAACACCGGCAAAACAATTTTTTTCCACCATTTTATTTTTTAGATCTGTCGGCGCAATTAATATTACGACCATGCCAAATTTTAGCTCTGTAGTACCAAGGATCTAATATTAGTAAATATATTCTTATTAATCCCAACAACGTTTAGCACTTGGTCGACTATTACTCACAAGCTTGAAGGGCCAACTTATGTGTGATAGTTTTCCTTTTAATTTTGTTGTATATTCTATCACCGTGAATTTTTCCACATTTTTAGAAACAATCGTTTTGCTTGTAGTGGGGGACACTTGTTTTTAATAAAAATTTTCACTTTAAAAATTAATTTTTCGCAAAGGGAATGCTGAATCGAAAGACGTTCTTAGTAAATCTCTTCTATCTTTTAAAAAACTATCCTATGACATCTCATTCGATGATATCGGCGAGAAAAAAAAATGAAATAAATATAATGAAATGGAAGTATTTAATGCGCGAGCGAAGCGAGCGCGAAGTTTTTTTTTTTTGGGATAGTATTATTGTTAGGGATAATATAATAATATCGAGCTGCTGCTAAAGCAGGTCGCGTGGTGATCGTGTATAATTTTGATGTCATTTTCGTAATTAGCACCCCCAAAAACCTATTAAACGACACCTGAAATGTCAATATCTTACAGCTTGGCTTTCGGCTCGCCTCACTTTTAGCGTGGAACCTTGTATGGCAGCCGTTTTGGATTGGGGTACACTTAGTCGTAAATGCTACCCTCGTGAATTATTCCACATTTTTTTCATTATCAAAATTAATGTTTCTCAAACGGATTGCTGAATCGAAAAACGTTCATAGTAAACCCCTTCTATCTTTTAAAAAGCTATCCTATGATAACCTACCAGATGATATCGGCGAGAAAAAAAATCCATCGCCCTTTCACGTGTATGGGAAAAACCCGAAAAAAAAATTTTTTGCCACTATTTTATTTTGTAGATCTGTCAGGGCAATCAATATGTATGACCATGCCAAATCTTAGCTCTGTAGTACCAAGGGTCTAATATAAATGAATATATTCTTATTAATCCCAACAACGTTTAGCACTTGGTCGACTATTACTCACAAGCTTGAAGGGCCAACTTATGTGTGATAGTTTTCCTTTTAATTTTGTTGTATATTCTATCACCGTGAATTTTTCCACATTTTAAAAACAATCGTTTTGCTTGTAGTGGGGGACACTTGTTTTTAATAAAAATGTTCACTTTAAAAATTAATTTTTCGCAAAGGGAATTCTGAATCGAAAAACGTTCTATGTAAACCCCTTCTATCTTTTAAAAAGCTATTCTATGACATCTCATTCGATGATATCGGCGAGAAAAAAAAACATTGCCCTTTCACGTGTATTTTCCATACACCATACAAAATTGTTTTTTCCAAAATTTTATTTTTTCAATCTGTTGACGCAATTAATATGTATGACCATGCCAAATTTCAGCTCTGTAGTACCAAGGATCTAATATTAGTAAATATATTCTTATTAATCCCAACTAAGTTTGGCACTTGGTCGACTATTACTCGCAAACTTGAAGAGCCATCTTATGTGTGATAGTTTTCCTTATAATTTCATTGTATACAGTACCACCATGAATTTTTTCACATTTTTAGAATCAACTGTTTAGCTGGTAGAGGGGGGGGACACTTGTGTTTGACAAAAATTTTCACTTTAAAAATTTATATTAGGCAAACAAAATGCTGAATCGAAAAACGTTCTTAGTAAACCCCTTCTGTCTTTTAAAAAGCAGTCCAATGACACCCCATTTAATGATATTGGCTAGAAAAAAAAAATTCATCGCCCTTTCACGTCTATGTGAAACACCCGAAAAAATTTTTTTTTCTAAGATTTCACTCTGAAGTTCTGACGGCGTAGTTAATATTTATGACCATGCCAAATTTCAGCTCTGTAGTACCAAGGGTTTCTTAGAAAACCCGCGGACAGACGGACAGACGGACATGGCGAAACTATAAGGGTTCGTAGATTACTACGGAACCCTAAAAAGAGGGTTGTTATAGTTCCACGTGTGAATCTGTATGTATATTTTTCTTTATGTAACAGGGGGTGGCGATCATTTTTATCATATTTTGATAAAAATGATCGCCACCCCCGCCGCCGACGGCCGGTTTGGTCGAGTGGTAGTGACGCTGCCTCTTGATCGGCGGGTCCTGGGTTCGATCCCCAGTCGGGGCAAACATTTGTGTAAAAAGCAGATGTTTGTTCTCGGGTCATGGGTGTTTGTGTTTGTCTTTATGTGTGTTCCGAGGGACCCACGACACAAGGGAAAACCTTAGTGTGGGCCTTTGAGTGTGTAGCGTTTATTTATTTATTTATTTAATTACAGACGGACAAATTTTTGTAATCGGTCACGATCGATGTCAAAAACAAGGAGAAGCATAAGGGATCCAGATTGGGAATGCAGATATCATTTTACATTTGGAAACAAAGCTAGACGCTGCGAATCACCCTGCAAACATAAGAAGGCGGCATCGGGAACTGAACAGTGCACCAGTCATGGCGGGTACCGGTGCGCTCAGAGACACAAATCGATTATGCATTTACGATATAAATACAAGAGAACGGTTTTTTATTGACACAGGAGCGGAAATATTGATTCTAGCTGTCAGAGATAAACAAACCCGTACTGCAGATGCCTACAAGTTATTTGCTGCAAACAACACTCATATTTAAACTTATGGAGAAAAGACAATGACGCTTAATCTAGGCTTGTGTAGAGATTTTAAGTGGACGTTCATAATCGCCGACACCAAAACATCAATATTAGGAGCAGATTTTTTAAAGCCATTATAAGTTGATGGTGGATGTTCATCGAAAGAAATTAATTGATAGAGTCACTACTCTGTCAATAAACACAATAGAGATTACGTCAGTACAAGAGAGCATCCACACGTTGAATAAGAATCACGAACATTACGAGATTTTAAAACAGTACCCGGATGTATTATGACCAATGTCTCTGAAGGAACCAGCAAGACACACCGTTACGCACCACATAGAAACCACGGGACCACCTGTATTTTCGCGGGCTCGACCACTGCCACCAAAGCAGCGAAAAAGGAATTCGAAAAAATGATGGAAATGGGCGTATGTCGACCATCGAAAAGTCCATGGGCAAGTCAACTCCATGTAGTTCAAAAAAAAGATAGAAACATGCGTGTTTGTGGTGATTATCGCAGGTTAAACTCAGTAACATTACCAGACCGATACCCTATTCCGCGCTTACTAGATTTTACATACCAATTACATGGAATGAAAGTATTTTTAAAAATAGATCTAAAGAGCGCATACTATTGGATACCAATGGAAAACCCAGAAAAAACCGCAATAATAACGCCTTTTGGGCTGTTTGAGTTCCGTGTAATGCTGTTTGGCTTGAGAAACGCCAGCCAGACATTCATGAGATTTATGCATGAGGTATTGAAAGTAGTAGAAGGCTGTTTTCCATACGTGGATGACATTTTATTGTTCTCCAAAGACGAGATAACAAACTTAGCCCATGTTTGTTAACCTATGGAACGCAATTACGGGTACCTGCAGATTTTTTTTCATCCGCGAAAATAAGTTTGAATGACGCGGAATATGTTTAGCACTTTATGAAAACAATGGCATTGCTGAAACCAGAGGAAAGATCAAAAACAACAAAACGAATATTCGTACTTAAAGACTTAGCCGAGTATACACATGTTTTCATACGGAATGACGCCGTCAAATCACCATTAACGCCACCATATGATGGACCATTTGAAGTACTAGAACGCGGCGTTAAACACTTCAAGATTCAATTACCGTTAAGGAAGACTGTTATATCAATCGATCGTTTAAAACCAGCATACATATTATCTGAGAAAACATCGACCGAAAACAGGATAGTAAGAAAACAAAACAACATTCCGGACGCAACATCAAATCAAACCAATGAGTACCTACGTGAAAAGGTCAGAAAGAGTTTCTAAGAGGGTTGTGCGTATCGCTTGCTAAAATACTGGCGAGTTTAGATTGCAAAAGCTGGCTGAACCCTACCAGATAGAACAAAATTATGAACTACAGTATTATACACCTTAAAAATGTCTACGAAAAAGTCTGCGATGGTATATGTCTATCTCTTAGGGATAACCCACAATAACCATTTTTATCCTTTACTTTTTACGAGAAATAATGACTTATTTACGAAGCGATTTTAAGCAATACAGCATTAATCCTTATCCAATTAAGTAAGTACTTTAAATAAATTGTGCGTTTAATATAGATCAATATTGCCCTTTACAGCAGCATGTAATTTAAATTAATATTTTCGAATTAACATTTCTTAATTAACATTTCTGCCACAACAAGCGCTGCGATCGCTTTACTATGCCCCCACCATGTACTTCGCACATAGCGAATACACAGTGTTCCTGAGGATATCCATTAACCTAGAGTCTAAGTCTTAGACAAACACTTTTATAGCATTTACTGATGAAATATTACAAGGGAAGTAGTACTTAAAAATGCTTCGTTTCAAAGTTACTCGCGCAATTATTTGATTGGGTTGTGGAGTGAGAAAGGGTCTTTATTCCAGCTACGTTGCCTGCCGCTTCTATCAAACTGCATTTTTTACCCGAGAGTAAACGAAAAAGTACAGTTCAGTGAATATGTACTATTACATCCAGCAGCACGTCAGGCTACCCATTTGTACTACGAGACCGGCGCTATTACGAGCGAAAGAAGGGCGAGGTCAAGTCCTGATGTGCTGCCGTGTGTAAAAATATCTATAATGTAACGTTTTTATCAGATACCATTAACTGATTTTATTTTTACAATCTCATACCGGTAAAATTGTAAATCTCTACGCGCAGTGGACTGTATTGTATACTATCACAACTCGTGCAACAAATCCATTAAATGAAATTACGACATTTGCCACACAATCCTATTGTTTCAGAAAACTAGTTCTCAGGGAAAAACTTGATTATTTTGACCGCCTGCAATACAAAGTGTTTCTTATTTTCCTTTAAAAATATCAACTTACTTGAAAAGAAGAAGGAAGTACTGTGGGCAAATCGCTGATTCGGTGAAATAAAAAAAAACCGGCCAAGAGCGTGTCGGGACACGCGCATTGTAGGGTTCCGTAGCAGCATGGTTCAAATATGCAGCTGGCTTCTTAATTCTACGAGCATATGGACGGTTAAATCGCTAATAATGTCTAATAAAAACGAGGTCACAAAGAAAGAAGGTAACTAAAGGAGAAATTTAGATTCCAGCGCCACAAGGAAAATGAAAAAAAAAAAAACATCTGTTTAATAACCACCTCGCGTGGATGCAAATGGTTATATAAAAATTGTTTACATGACGTATTCATTTAAAACGGGTGTACTATCGTTACGGTCGTAGTTACAGATGAAAGAGACTGTCTTTTAAGGCTTATTAAAAAGACTCGCCTCCATCTTACAGGACTTGACTCTAAAATTAAGACTGAAAGTTCGAGTTTTTATTAATAAGACTTAGTAGTTTATTAAAAGATTAAAAACTGAAACGACTCGAGTTGTTTTCAAAATATTAAAAGACTTAAACGACTCAAGTTCTTTTATGTAAAAGGGATCTCACCGCAGTTTGTGTGTGATATTAAATATTTCTTTTGTAACCTATCAACCAAAAGGAATAATTCACGCCTAAACCACTAAATACATTTTGATAACATTTGACAAGGAGATAAAATGAGATATTTACATTCTATCAACACATACCTTACGACTGTCGACTTCCCAGATAATGAGTCGCCAGTCTTTTAAGTTCTTTAAGCTGTTTAAGTAACAGCTCAGTTTTTTACATTAAAAGACTTCAACTACAAAAGCTAGTCTTATGACTAAAGGTTGGGAACTAAAAGACTGAATCAGTCGTGAGGCGTCAAAAATAAGGTGAGTCTTTATTAAAAGCCTTAAAAGACTGAGTATCTTCCATCACTAGTCATAGTCGATGTTAAAATCTCCAAATAGGTTCTATATTATAAAAAAACAAATGTATTAAAGAGTTTGTAGTTTCAGAAATAACTTTAGTTATGGTCTAAACACAACATAATGAAATGATAAAATTCGCGAGCGAAGCGAGCGAAATTTTTTTTTTTTTTTTTTGCGACAATTTTATTAGAAATAATATAGACCTGCTGATAAAATAATTTTGATGTCATTTTCGTAATTAACACCACCAAAAACCTATTTAACGACACCTAAAATGTCAATATGTTACAGCTTGGCTTTCGACCTCGCCTCACTTTTAGTATTGATCCTTGTAAATATATTCTTATTAATTCCAAAAACGTTTGGCACTTGGTCGACTATCACTCGCAAACTTGAAAGGCCAACTTATGTGTGAGAGTTTTTCTTTTAATTTCGTTGTATATTCTACCAACGAGAATTTTTTCTCATTTTTAGACACAACCGTTTAGCTTAATTTTTTTTTTTTACTTTACTTAATTTTTTTTTTTTTTTTGCAACGAAAGTATTGTTAGGAATAATTTCGAGCTGGTGCTAAAGAGCAGGTCGCGTGGCGATTGTGTATAATTTTGATGTCATTTTCGTAATTAACACCCCCAAAAACCTATAACGACACATGAAATGTCAATATGTTTTAGCTTGGCTTTCGACCTTGCCTCACTTTTAGCGTGGAACTTTGTATGGCAGTTGTTTTGGATTAAAATGAATTTCGTCGTAAATGCTAAATGCTCGTGAAATATTTAACATTTTTTTTCATTTTAATAATTAATTTTTCGCAGACGGACTACTGAATCGAAAAACGTTCGTAGTAAACCCCTTCTATCTTTTAAAAAACTATCCTATGACATCCCACTCGATGATATCGGCGAGAAAAAAAAATCCATCGCCCTTTCACATGTATGGGAAACACCCGAAAAATTTTTTTTTACAAAATTTTATTTTTTCTATTTGTCGGCGCAATTAATATGTATGAACATGCTAAATTGCAGCTCTGTAGTACCAAGGACCTAATATTAGTAAATATATTCTTATTAATCCCAACAATGTTTGGCATTTGGTCTACCATTACTCGCAAACTTGAAGGGCCAACTTATGTTTTATAGTTTTCCTTTTAAATTTGATGCATGTTCTACCTCTGTGAATTTTCCCACATTTTTAGAAACAACCGTTTAGCTGGTAGAGGGGGGGGACACTTGTGTTTGACAAAAATTTTCACTTTAAAAATGTATGATTCGCAAACGGAGTGCTAAATCGAAAAACGTTCGTAGTAAACCCCTTCTATCTTTTAAAAAGCTATTCTATGACACCCCATTCGATGATATTGGTGAGAAAAAAAAATTATCGCCCTTTCACGTCTATGGGAGACACCCGAAAAAATTTTTTTTTCTAAAGTTTTACTCTACAGTTCTGTCGGCGTGATTAATATGTATAACCATGCCAAATTTCAGCTCTGTAGTACCAAGGGTTTCTTAGAAAACCCGCGGACAGACGGACAGACGGACAGACGGACATGGCGAAACTATAAGGGTTCGTAGATTACTACGGAACCCTAAAAAAGGTCCACATTAGTGAAGACTGTATAACATTTCGTTGGATTACAAATTTTTTTTAGAGATTATGGCCTGGTTACAAGACCTTTGGGCAAAATCTTATTTGGAACACTTCACCTTCTTTTTTGAACTAAATTTTATGAATAGTATGCTTGCGCATCCGCGATAGGGATGTGGCTGTCTACATATATTATATGGTGTTGCTATCTATACAACATTTTTAAGTTTCGCACAAGTACATTTTTGTTTTTATTTAAATACTTTTGATACCTCTATTTAATTGCGCCAAACGACAGTAGTCGCGAACAAATGTCAAAGTGACAACTGCCGGGAGTGACTAAAATCGCAGCAAGTTCGAAATCAAATGAAAAATCCACTAATTATGCTCTGTATTATTTATGTCCAGTTAGACTTATTAGTCACCGAGACCATTTTTTCCTTAGGGATACATTAACAGTAGAGATAGAATATCTTTAGAAATATGTCCCATTATCAGTCTATTGATACCATGTTTAAGTCACTACGATTAATTTCCTTATATAGAAATTTAAAAAATTGCTATAGAAAATAAAAGAAATTGTGCAGCTCTGTTTCAAGTATGTCTTGTTTTAAAAAAAAATGTATACGAATCTGGTGCCGTATTGTAAATCTAGTAAATACTAACTTGGCAGTAGGCGGATATGAAAGTGGTTGCAGTTCTTAAATACTAACTTGGCAGAAGGCGGATGTGAAGTGGTTGCAGTTGTTAAATACTAACTTGGCAGTAGGCGGATGTGAAGTGTTTGCAGTTCTTAAATACTAACTTGGCAGAATGCGGATGTGAAGTGGTTGCAGTTGTTAAATACTAACTTGGCAGTAGGCGGATGTGAAGTGGTTGCAGTTCTTAAATACTAACTTGGCAGAAGGCGGATGTGAAGTGGTTGCAGTTGTTAAATACTAACTTGGCAGTAGGCGGATGTGAAGTGGTTGCAGTTGTTAAATACTAACTTGGCAGAAGGCGGATGTGAAGTGGTTGCAGTTGTTGTTCATAAGGTGGTATCTGTCCCCTCTGAACTGCCGCCCGAGCTCGCCGACCAGTCGACGCACTTCCTCTTCGCTGAAGTCTGTGTACCCAATGTGGACGCTTTGTCTGCAATAACACATTTTTTTATTTTTTTTAACTCTTAACCTCAATCTTGACCAAGGTCATAGATAAGGTCGACGATAGAGCAAGTTAACCCGAGTTGACCCAGGCAACGACACCTCAGTTTGTTCTGAATCTGTGGTGTCGTCCTATGGTCTCATGCGGTGGGTAGGCTCTGTAAAGGGGCGTCTGGTTCGCGACCACCCTCTTACCGAAGTCCGACGACAAACAGCTTGCTGTGTTCTGTCGATGCGTGGGAGTATCAGTGCCTTAATAGGCATTTTCTGGGTTAACTCGCTCCATCGTCATCTTATAATTGAAAAAAAAAATGCGCTGTCACCAGGAAAGCAGGCAAGCCAATGTCCCCGCACACATCTAATATTATAAAGATGTGATTGTACCAATATGTTTGTTTGCATTGAATAGGCACCAAAACTACTGGACCGATTTGAAAAATTCTTTCACAATTAGAATGCTACATGACTAATACAGGCTACAAGATTTTCACGAAGTCCCGGGCGTGAAGCTAGTTTCCAACAAAAAGTACCTGAAATGAAACTGTTCCCCGAGTTCCCTGGAGTCGCGGGGCGCGATCTCGAAGACCCCGGTGAAGGAGTAGGGGTGCCCGCCGTACGCCCACTCCGAGCCGTGCACCTGCACGCCGCTGTGGAACACGCCCACCCCCGCGCCCGCCGTGTACCTGCATACACACACACGTATACTACCCAAAATGGGGGAGGTGACATTTTTACTAATATTATAAACGCGAAAGTTGTTGATAAGAAAGAAAGAAAAAAAAATACATTTATTGCACTACACTGCAAACATACATTTAAAACATTCACAAGTGACAACAGAAGTATACAGCGCAGCGACGTAGTGTGCAACTCAGCATGGTGCCTGCGCTAAAGTAGCACAGACGCTGATATAGTACGACACACATATAAAAGAAAAAAAAAAGATAACAAGACACATATTGATAACGGACCAACAAGATGCTGATGTTTTGGTTTTACATCAAATAAATAAACATAAATTTTACATACATAAACATTATTATTATATTTACATATAGGTACATTATTTATAAATAAATAATAAGCTTTCTATATGTATTTACACATCAATAATTAAATAAGTAATATTTTTATAGAATTATTTGAGAAAGCCACCGCCCCATCACAGCAACTTCTGCTGTTCAATACATACATAAATAAATAAAATAAATAAACGCTACACACTCAAAGGCCCACACTAAGGTTTTCCCTTGTGTCGTGGGTCCCTTGGAACACACATAAAGACAAACACAAACACCCATGACCCGAGAACAAACATCTGCTTTTTGCACAAATGTTTGCCCCGACTGGGGATCGAACCCAGGACCCGCCGATCAAGAGGCAGCGTCACTGCCACTCGACCAAACCGGCCGCCAAATAAAAATTTAAATTTTATTTTAAAAGTATGATTTGAAATTAGTATGGATGTTAGTTATTTTTCACGTTCGAGACTGGCGAAGTCGCCAATATCAAGCAAAGCAACCCTTAGATTGTAATAAGTCAAAGGGTCGTCGATCAGCAAGGTACAGCGCTAGCAGGTGAGGATGACGATTTTGGAGCACTAAGATGTTATTGACCCTACAAACCCCTTTGTTTGTACTTTGTGGATTAATAAACGACCTGACAAAAGGTCAACGACTCTTCAGAAGTCGCTTCATACAGTGTACAGTCGTTATCGGGTGACTAAGCTATGCGAGAAGCGTAATTTGACTTATTGCTCTCAATTGGATTCAACTTCGACAGCGTGGGCGAAATGATTAATTAGGTTTACTCATTGAAAAGAAAAAAAACTTTTTTCTGGACCCACATATAGGTACAGTCAACGGAACATCAGGCTACCACAAACTGTCAAATTTCCCCAATGGATAGTAAACTCTAATGCTTGGAGATAAAATTGAAAATGGATTGAAGAAATTTGCCAGTTTTGGATAGCATGATGTGCTGTTGTCCCTTTACATCCAGAAAAAAACTCCCTAAAGATTGGTTCTTTCACCATTAGGATGCTACATTATCCCTGAGTAACATAGGCTACATAATTTTCCCAAATTCCCACGGGAACGAAGTCTCGAGCGGAATGCTAGTGTAAAAAATATTAGCGAAGAAGACATAGTTTTCGTACCAGTTGGTCCAATACATGTCGTATACATTGAGCACGACGGGCGTCTGCCCCGGCCGCGGCGGCGCCTGCTCCTGCTTCTTAGTGAGGATGGACATGCAGGACGGGAACATAGCGCACGCTCCGCACGACTGAAACATTACCACAACTTAGGCCTTTCTCTCACGAAGCTATTCAAATGCTACGCGACTGAGATGCAAACCATAGTGGCCTACTGGTATGCTACTCGGTTCCGCATACGGTGCTACGCAAATGAAACTATTTTTGTCATTTGAAGAACAAAATTCGTACGACGATGTCTAGTGAATCTAGCGATTAGACAATGTGCTTTTGTATTTATATTACAAGAATAAACAAAAACATAAAAGAAGATTCTGGGTGCATCCGTACATCGAAAAAAATATCAATTGTAGAGCATTTGTCGCTGCTAGAGAACTGCATGAGAATGATGACGAGAAGTTTCATCATTTTTATAGAATGTCAAAAGAATCATATTATTATTTGATGCAGTTTGTAATTTTGTAATACAACGCGTATACGACTCGGGTAGCGTGCTACCAGCAAGACGGTAGCGTGCGACTGATATCAAACGCGTCGTCGACGCGTTTCTTCGTGTGCGGAACTAGCCTAATTTGTATGACGGCTACTCACGAGCGACGCGTAGGATACGCGTATGAAACAGAAATCGCTTGAGAGTCGCTTCGTGAGAGAAGGGCCTTAGATAAGATAGATAAACACTTTATTCTTAAGAGTCCGGAAAGGGTATGTAAGCTATTTTTTAAATTTGGGTTAATATGGATATTGTAAGTATATTTTGTATTTTTTTCCGGTAATTAATTAAAATTCTTGAATGCAATAAGCCTATATTTTATTCGGCGCGTGGCTTCTTAAATACATCAAAGAAAATTTAATTTTTGAAAGAAAGAAAAAAGATGAAGAAACGTGTCAAAAAACAACAAAAAAATATTTCTGCAGGAATACTGCTAAACCATTGTGGTAATAACTAATAAATGACTGATGATGATTTTGAATAACTAAATAAAAATAGTTATTTTTTATTTTTTGCGCGATGCCGATGTTTAGTTTTCACTTTCATGGTATATCCATAATAACATCAACAAATGACGTAAAGTAACGTAAAATAGCACACCCTTTTCGGACCCTTCCACAGTGCAACACCAACATTTCAAGAAAAAAACAAAAACAGTAGAGCACTTAAATATTCGTGTGTGCACTGTGCCACTGAAAGGGCCGACTCAGCTGTAATACCACAGCAGCCAGACGCTGCTGCGACGCTGGTTATTATGCCAGAACCAGTAGTTTACCTTATTAAAAACAACTACCTTCCCCGCGCGGCTTCGTTCGTAGCCTATGTCAGTCTTAGGGTGCCCTTTGCAAATAACTCTTAAGGCCCGTATTACGGAAGGAGACTAAAGTCTTGATCTATACTTAAGTTTTGATTGTCTCTTTCTCTCACTATCAAAATGACAAAGACGACTGCTACTTAAGTTTAGGTCTAAGTCTCGTTCTGTAATACAGACCTAAAGTATAAAAAATTGTATCACCCCCGACATTTAACGGATGAACCAATTTTGATTAATTAAATATAGCTAAGAGCCATCTCAATCACGTCAGTTTTCAAACAAAAAAACCGCATCAAAATCGGTCCATTCGTTTCGGAGCTACGATGCCATAAACAGATACAGTTTAAACTTATTACTTCCATCTTTTTTTGTCGGGGGTTACAAAAACAGATCGTTCCGTTGCTCTTTTACGACGTGAAGGATAGACAAACAAACACACCTTTACAATAAGTATTATAGTACTGGATAAGAATATTTAAATACCATCTATCTACTAAAATATATTACACCGTGTTATTCAAAAATATTCAGTACCATCTACAGTGCAACCCTTAAAATTAAGACACATGCGAGTATATAGGTAATCTAACAAAGCTACACTTTTAAGCTCTACCAGGTAAATAAAAACTAAAATAAAATACTATACAACGTTTAAAAAATACCCAATAAGTAATCAGTTGCAAGGTTTGAAATCTGTCAAAATTGAAGTTTCTAAATAGGTATGCGAAAGTTTGTAAGGATATATGGATGATGTTTGTAACGCTTTCACGCAAAAATTAGTATTTTTTGGCAGGAAATGTAGCTTACACCACAGAATATATAATAGTACTAACGTACTTACATATCAGAATAACACACAGGGTACATTATGTTCCCAAAATCCCATGGGATACAGTAATAAATTAATAATGTAACAACAAAAAGGGACAACTCAACAAAAACAAAGCAAAAAAAATCGTTTAAAAAACATTGCTGCGATAGAACCGGGGCAGGCGGGTTCCTTGCACAGCGCAGTATTAAAAAATACACGTTAACAATTAAAAAAGAAAAGAAAAAAATTATTGTACCTAGGTATACAGTAAAAGAAATTTCATTGAGATTATGTCTGGTAGAAAAATGGTGTAGGCACTCATGTGTGCGTCTTGTGTGTGTAAAAAGACTTTACTTACAAAATATAGGTAGCAAAATATTACCTTTGCGCTCTTCGGCGGGACCGTTATGTTAATTTTTTTTTTCATATTTGTAGCACATGCACTTAGCTCAGACAAATTATAAAATATTGTCACATTCTGAGTAATGCTAGTCATTCCATTACACTGCATTCACAATAACAATTAATCACTGTAGGTACACTCCATTAAATTATATTTCAAAAGGTAAAAGTTGAATGAAAGACAATCACTCATTTTTTATATTTAATACGATGCATTATACAAACAATAGTTTATCTGTTTTTCAATCACAAAAGGAACCATTCCAGCGTTACCGTCGTTTATAAGCAGGAAATGTTTTTGGAAATTTATTTTTCTTCAGGGTTTTCTACTAAACATGTATAGGGGTTTTAAATTGATTAGAACACAAACATGAACTTCACTAAACAGAGCCAAAATACCCCATAACACTCAGAAAAAACGATGAAAACCAGTTTTCTAATGCAATTGTTAAAAGTTGCGACGTTTTCTCTACGATTTTTCTTTCTCTAAAACATCTTTTAATGTTCACTAGATGGAAGCGTCACTTCGTTTTTAAAAAGCGCTATACTGCCTGTGCGATGGGCACGATTGAACGGAGCAATTAACACCAAGATTTCATAATTTACATTACACAAAGAACTAGAAAAACAAACAAAGCAGTATTATTGTTAATTGATTCGCCAGTCCCGTTTGATTTGATATTACCGAAGTTTAAGTCTATATCAATAGGTTTATTTTAGATTTTAAAAACGAATAGCGTCGTGCATAAATTATTAGGTCCTCACTTATGATGTGGCTGTTTTCTATACAACATTTTTGGACACCAAATTTTTTCACACTAATATTTTTGAATGTTTTTCGGAGATGTGAAATCCAAATGTAACAAAATTTGTGTGAGCGTTGGACAACATTGAGCTCGTAATTGTCAGATTTGGTTGACTGAGAGTGCAAATTGTAAAAAAGTTAAGAGCACTGAAACAAATGTCCAGTCGAATGGGCTGTATTTGAGCTTCATTAGTTAAAAACCCAGAGCAGAAATGTATATTCTTAATATCCATCTATAGTATAACTAAGTATTTAAATCAAAGAAAGTATGAAGATTATAACTGAAAAATAAACAGCAATTTCAAAAGGACCCAATGATACGATACTCGTATTTGTTTCGAACTATCCTTGACTTAGGATTGTTCAAACTATCCTTGACTTAGGATTGTTCAAACTATCCTTGACACTTGTGTTTTTTGAAATTTACCAAGTGTGTACACCAATTCTCTCAAATTTATATTAATTCCAAAACTAGCCGTATTATTAAGTCATCTGTGCATTTAAGTCGAACTATAAAGTATGATTCCAAAAAGTCTAGTATTTCCACTCAAAACCTTGCTTCACAAAATGTACTTGTCGCAGCCAACACAGTTACACGCCGAGACAAAACAAAGAATAAATATAATAGACTACAAAACACGTCAAACGACTACCGCATAGATTAAAAGCATTTAAAAGACTGCCCGGACAAGGACGTTTGTTAACGACTGACCGGCTAATCTAGAGCTCTAACAACTCCTATAGTACTGCAAAGACATGATAAGATACAGGGATCTACATAATTTATGGAGTTGTCGATATTCTGGACAAGACACCGAGTTTACAAACCCATTTTAATCTCCGAGAGAAGACTTTGTAGGGTACCGTAGGTAAATATAAAAACGACACACTCAAAGGCCTACGCTTGGTTTTCCTTTAGGTCGTTGGATCCCTTGGAACACAAACAACGACAGGCAATAACATCTAGATGATAAATAGTAGATTGTATGACAAGGGAGCAAAGTAGTATTTTTACGGTGAGGGCGCTACTTTTGAACCACGAGCGAAGCAAAGGATTCAAAGTAATAGCCCGAGGTAAAAATAATTTGCTCTCGAGTCATAAACTCTACTTTTCATCCCCTTTCTATGAGAAATTAGGTTTTAATTACAAGCGTTTTTCTTTAAACGTTTCAACCAGCCAGCATACAATTTGCGTTCGATCTCTATGAATGACACATATTCTAAATTCAAATCTCATTTACGCCCGCTAAAAAGTTCTTAACAGAAAAGAGCTGTTTTACTCCCGCTTATAGAGGCAAAGCAAGACTTTTCGAATAGAAGGGATGAAAAAACATTTGCTCTTGAACAAATGTTTGCCTCGACCTGCCGGGATTAACATGGAAGCGTGAGATAATTTTGTCATGTCGCTCTCGTTCTGCCTGTTCCGTACTGTGGAGGTTCTACCTCCACGATAACTGTCAACTTGAACGCCTTTAGCGAAAGGTTCTATAATCAAAATCAATTCGCTTGCTTTGCCGCGCTATTTTAATGTTCCGCTATTTTCACCGACTTCAAAAAGGAGGAGGTTCTACGTTCGACTATATGTATTTTTTTTATAAATGTTCACCGATTTCTCCGCCAATTGTGGACCTATTTTTTGTTCAAAAGAGTATACTCCAGAAGTGGTCCCATATAAATTTTATCAAAAATGATTCAGCGCTTTTAAAAAATCAACAAAAACAAAAAATACTACAAACCAGAACATCATCTAAATAAATGAGTAATATTTTCGTTTATGGTGATCTGCTAATAGGCATTGTAGTCTGCAAAAAATACTAGTTAACTACTTTGTGCGAACTGCCAACTGTTGTTGGGATTGAAGTCGGTGACTCATACGTTTTTAATGTGGAAAATTATAATCAGTTCAGTGTAGTTGTATTGTCTAAATAAAATGCTTAAAAGTAAATCCCTCTTTTGCCCTCTTCCTATCCTCCTGACTACCCCTCTCGCTATATTACTGACGTTGTGCGGCAGAACGAGAGAACAGAATGAGATATGTACGGACGGCCGCAACTCAGGTCACCACACGCATGCACTCTGTGCTGTTGTGATAAGAGCGGTTTTGCAATAAAAATGGAGTAACCTGATGCGCTGGCCTCTGTATAACAAAATTAAGTCACGCATCCATATTAGCTATACAAAACCCAGGACCCCAGGACCGTTGACTACGAGGCAGGACCGAACCACCACCTACCAAACAAGACGACGAAATCGATTGTAGATTGAGCTGTTTGTACACATGGCAGCACATCACGCTAATTGACCTTGACGTCGCTCTTATCTCACTTGGAATAGCACCGCCTTTGTTAGTACCAATGGGTAATCTGACGCGCTGCTATCTATAAAATTGTTGATCTATTATATTGTAACAAGCCAAACTTGAAAACAATGCGGCCAAATGTCAAAAAGTGTCGAAATGATAACGCTAGAGGGCGAGCAAGCCTTTACGCGGTGCCCTCGCGCAATCAAAGTGAAGTTTACCTTACCGTCATCGGCGTGGCACGATGACGTGGCGGGAAGCGCGAGTCTTTCACGGGCTGTGCTAGCTATGTAGGTAAATAACTGCAGCAAAAACAAGACTCTATTGTTTTATTAGAAAAACATTGTAAATAGCCGGCATATCGACAGAGCTGCAGGCCGAGTACGATAGTGACAACGCCGCGACAAAACCGCGGTCCTATGTCAAAATTTCAACATTGACAACGCCATAGGGCGAGAACACCTTTGCGCGGGACCCTCGCGCAATCAAAGTGAAGTTTCAGCGTGAGCCGAGCGCGAATTTGTCGTTATTGTGCTAGAGCTGCAGATGTGTAATGTAATTACTTAATAACTAATAATTAAATTTGATTTGATGACAAACGATTATCTGAAAGAAATTTTAAAAAATATGTTGAATTTACGATGGAAGTTAAATTGGTGTAACTTTTTGACATAAAAATAAATTAGTTTCAATGCCTAAGTTTTTGTAAAACATAAAATAAATTCGTAGATCTTTGTTACGTACGTTTATATCATCTTAATTACCTACACAAATACAGCTCACGTCTTTGTCCCCTAGGCACAGAATAAATAATAGTACTAACGTCCATTGGTGTAGGCAGAGACCACAGATTGCCACTTGCTACGATCCAAACACACCTCTTTCGCTTCCTCTACATTCTTAATTCGTTTCATACACGCTCGTTGGAGGTACTCCTAAAACGGTCTTTTCCAAGTACGTCACCAATTTGGCCTAAGTACGTACGCGCTTTCGACCCTTCCAACTACATTCGCACTGTATATTTATTTCGTCAATCTTTTTTCACTCATTCTTTCCACATGTCCAAACCACTGCAATATTCTTTTCTCTATCTTCGTCTTCGTCATTCTTTCACACATCAGTCAATGTCACGCCACATGCTTCTCAAGAAATTTATTAGATGTCATACAATCGCAAAGTGGAGGCATAACATATTATAAAGTAGCTTAAACTTCAGCCCATATACATCCCCACTACATGTCTAAGTTACTTCTGACACCTTACGATTACGATTGTTCTTAAATTCTTTTGTACGGAGGGCCGCACATTAGGTTAACACACGCGTGCACTCTATGCTGTTGCGATAAGAGCGGTTTTGCAATGAAAATGGGGTAACCTGATGTGCTGGCTTCAGTACAAAGTGATTTTCACGGGAGGTTACTTTGTACAGAAGCAATGTGCTGTGTTCTTTGAAAAATGGCGCCCACAATGTCGTGATTTTCCCAATTTCTGTATTTTAATCATAATAATTAATATAGAGAATGAATGGCGAAGTCTCAAGAAAGAAGAAAACACAAAAACCCGCCTTGGATAACAAAAGAAAAGATGCGCGCTGCATACGTCATGAAAACTATTAAGGTGAGCTCTTCTCCTACCAAACAGTACTTACTTGTAATTATGCATACTTACTTACTACTCTATACTAAACTAGCCAACTATAAACTACCTTTCGGCCCGCGGCTTCGCCCGCATTGAGTTCGGTTATATCGAACTTTTAAATATTTTAGGACATAACATAGCCTATGTCCATACAAAACCTTATTAAAATCGGTTGGGTAGTTTATATAAACATTTACTTATAATTTTTTTTATTTATAATTTCTTTACTAAAAATATTAGCCAATAAAATAAAGAAGTGTGTTAAATAGTATAGCTGAATAACTACATAGTATTATAAATTAAAATGTCTTAATCCCTATTACAGAACTTGAGTCAGACTCAGATCTATACTTGAGTAGTAGTCGTCTTTGTCATTTTGATAGTAAGAGACAGTACATACATACGCTCACGCCTATAATCTCTATTGGGGTGGGCAGAGCATCAGTGATTCTAGAACCACAAAGAGACAATACTTAAGTATAAATCAAGACTTTGAGTCTCCTTTTGTAATACGGGGGTAAGTCATGTCATGACTCAACTGAAATAAGTCTCATTCAAATAAAAGATTATAATTAAAATAATTGTGATTGGCATGCAAAGAAAGTAAATTAAAATATTAATAGAAAAGTACTTGACAGAATAAAATTGGTAGGTAATGTTGCATTAAAGCTAAGCTTAGATGTTAGCATCAAAAACGTAAGAATCAACCGACTTCAATCCCACCAATGCCTACCAGCAGAAAGCCACAAACCAAAACGTCATCTAAATATGATGTATATGTGTTTTTGTTGATTTTTTAATAAAGTACTAAATCAATTTTATTTCTTCAAGAAGAAATAAAAAAACTACAAGTTTGTCAAAATAACATCGAACGGAGCATACTTAACATCAAGAAAGTAGACAGAGTTAGACTAACAGAAATCAAAAAGAAAACAAAACTCAGAGATGTGACCACAACAGTAAAGAAATTAAAATGGAAATGGGTTGGACAAATGATGTCAGATAGGAAGGAAAAGTGGACAGAAGATATCACAGAGTGGTACCCCAGAGATGGGAGAAGAAAAAGAAGAAGGCAAAAGTGTAGATGGGAGGATGACCTAAAAGCTACGGCAGGAGCTGTGTGGCGCAGAACAGCTAGGAATCGGGAGACGTGGGAGGAGATGGAGGAGGCCTATGCCAAAGGACAAACTGTTTTTGAAAAACCAGGATAAAAAATAATAAGAATTTGTAAAACTTATAATAACAGTGTAAAAGGCTTAATAAATAAAAATAAATAAATAAATCAATTTTGATGAAGTTTATATGGGACCACCTCAGGAGTATATTCTATTGAAAAAAAGATAATTTTAAAAATCGGACCATAATTAGCGGAGTTATCGCGAAACAAACATACAAAAAAATTACAGTCAATTTGAGAACCTCCTCTTTTTGAAGTCGGTTAAAAATACTTATTAATTAACTAAGTCACTACAGCATTATCTACACTAACTACGTCATATACATATACCATGTAATGTTGTCTGTATAAACATAATAGTTTCAATTTGCGTTTATCTTAATTCATAAAACATTTTCCATTTTAAACAACATTTAAGTTTGCTTAAAAAAATTACACACTGAAAAAAACATTACTAAGACTTGAAATGAGTAAGCCAAATAGCAAATGCTTTTTTCTTAATGCCAGAACTGAATAAACATAAATAACTGTGCAAGAATATACAGGGTGACCAATATCAACAGTGCTAACTACATATTCACATAACGAAAACTGAAGCCATCACACATCTCACTCCGACATGTGAAAACTATATTGTAAGAGAGAGATAGATAGATACAATGTGTCCTAGAAAGATTTGTAAGAATAGAACTGTAATTTGTCTTTTCTAGAGAACTCCAAATAAAAATAAAAATAAATGTATTTTGAAAAAGTTTTTTTTTATTACAAAGTCTAATAAAAGATTTTAATGCACTGCAAAATTTTTTTTTGGTCAATCTATTTTTTCAATTGCAAAGAAAAGCAGAGATATACTTATAAGGAATAACTAATTTTTAAATTTATTTATGCAACATTTTCAGTCATAACAGGAAATAAAAAAGTGATCAATGCAACCAATCTTTTTTATAAACATTCCAACATGCAAATGTGAAAAGTTCTACTTTTTTTTCTCGATTTGAAACTTCAAGAAGATGAAAAATGCTACACAATAATATTCTATTAAACTAATACAATATTTAGCTATCAGTACATTTTTTTTATTTACTTACAGGAATCCACCTTGATCAGGCGCAAGAGTTCTTCATATTAAACACTCAATTGGTTAAAATGTTTTATCAGGACACATTGTTTGGCTCAGTTTCCATTATGAGAGGTCTATGAAACATGTAGTCTTACATAGCAGGAGGTATCTGGCAAAGAGCTGTCCTGAGAGAACACCGGGGTGTCTAGTAGTGACACAGAGTCACTTCGTTCAGGATTACGGCACCTCTTCATGTCTACACATAATTTTCTATGATCTTCTGAAAACAGTCGCTGTCTTAATGCCATTTCTTTTAAGCCTAAATATTTAAAAACAAAACATATAGCTTTGGATACCTCATTGTCACTGTCAATTAGGGAGGTCCGATCCATGGCACTTATTACAAAAAAAAAACTAAAAATTCAACATTTCTAAACTATTATAAGAGAAACTCGTATTTTAAGAGACACAATAATTTGTACCAACCGGAGAGATCGGTTGCTTATCGCACGGTAAACTGTATTCTCTGAATTGACATTATAAGCCGTAGGTCATCTAAATAAGCATAAAGAAAATTTATGATTGTATGCAAATGAACTGTCGACTATTAGCAAAATAACGACGTTATATCAATTTCAACGCACGCATACGGCGACAACATGTGACCCAAAGTACTACCGCTACCACCAGCGTAAAATAACAATAAAAATACACGTACTTACAATTCGTATTTTGGCCTTTGAGATATGGAAAGGTTTTCCATAAAATTTAGTCAACTAATCAAATAAATTGCCCCATTATCAAAACTTCATTGGCTGGGCACTTTGCTTATCTAAATTACACACAAACCTACTCGATATATTTTTAAATACAATAAAATAAGCAAAACTCAACGTGAATAATCTTCACTGGACGAATTTGTCATTTTTGACATTTCTTTTTACAGCGAACTGAAGTCCGAATCACAGGATTCACAGGTCCGAATTAACCCCTAATCCGTATTTCCGTAAATGCATTCCAAAATCTTCGTTACCGGTTTTCAATGCAGCTGTCATAAAGTTAATATCAAGTAGCAACACTGTTAAAAAATAATCTACACGTCATCTGTGTGTGTTGTCAAATTTTCGTTTTTTGTGAGAATTTTGGATGTTATTTCGTCTAAATAACAATAATCAGAAATGGTAATTGTGCGTTTGAATAAGTTAATTATGAGCTTCGCCATGGTGCTAAAATTTTCTTATCTGTAACTTCAGAACTATAAAAATATGTTGTGTTTACTATGCGGCATTGGTGTCATGTTTTCAAGTGTTTTTGCGTGATTTCAGGTGCTTATAGCGGCTACAGTATGTACGAAATCTGGGAAAGGTAACCAAATTTCCTTTTGAGGCAGTAACAGTTTCAGAATGATGTTCCATTATCGTTGTTTTAGTAAATTTGAGTTTTTATAACCTCACATCACTTTTCAGCTTTGGTGTCGCGACAGTTCGTGGAAATGACGAAGGCTCGTATCGAGGGACTCCTGGCGGCCTTCCCAAAGCTCATGACGGGAGGGCGGCAACACACTTTCATTGAAACTGAATCTGTAAGGTCAGTCTGGTAATATTATTAACTTATCTTTTTTGAGGACAACTCTGTATAAAATTGTGATCACTTGGTGATTAAGCGCTCGTACTCCAATAGCGCTCGCTGATCTGAACTAATCAGTGAGGTTAATCAATATACACAGTGGTATAACCTAAGTGGCTTTTTATCATGAGTAATTCCTTGCTTCGAAAGGCATGTTAATCTAGCGGTTCTGGCTGTGGTTGACTGACTACAGTTGCTTAACCAAGTCAGGCAATTTTTGAAAATTCAGACACCAGGGTTAATCTAGTTCGAAATATATTTGATTATACCTACACTCTAAAGATAGAAGGTGATTAATCTGTCTATGTCATGATCATGTCAAGTTATGAAGTTGTTAGGTAGGTAACGATCTGTGGTTTGTTTGATATGTCTTTGAGTAGCATTCCTATTTGGTAACTAGAGAACAGTTTGTTTAAAATGAAACATTCATAATAATAAACTTTATTGCTCTTACATGTGATCATGGACCCAATATGGGCACAACTAAGTAGGAGAGAGGAGGATCTGAATGTTTTTAAAATAAACCCACCCATGTCACATGGGAAAACCTTGGTTAAACATGTCATTTTCATTCAAATAAAAAACATTGAAAAATGTTTGCATTAAGGCGGTTGCTGTGAAACCAAAATTGAAAAAGTCCCACTAGATTGCGCTGTTTTTACAATTGGTACATTTTGTCATGATTTTGTCGATTATTTCGTAGTTAAGTTTTGCATAATTTTTTGAAATTGCGGAAAGCCTGTATCTATCTTTGACGGTTATAGTAAGGATTCAGTTTATTTTAATGTTTTATTTTTCCATGTATTGCAAAAACATATAAGTAAAGTTGATTACGCACACATACATTCTAGTTGCGAGTTTCATTCATAAATTCCCACGTATTATCTGTCAATTTACTAGTAAGAGGCGTTTTATTTGTCAGATTATTAGGAATCTAAATACAAACCAAAATTTTGAGTTTGTGACTTCTCTAGCATATTGGTCACTTATCATTTTCAGTGTGTTTTTACGCTTAGTTTTCAAAAGCCGTTTTTCGATTCTTGAGCACCCAAAATTCAGTTCATTTACAATCTATGAGGTTAGGCAACCTTCTTAAGACTTGAAACATAATGGGTGACCGTTTTTGTGCTTCATAACACTCAAAAATAAGTGCAATAATATTCGAAAGTAGTAATCAAGGTTAGGTACCCTACCTATTCTAAAAGTTGACTGTGATTGGTGACTGTTTTTGTGCTTCACTCAGCAATACCTTTTCGAAGTTGTAGCGGGTCGCTAGAAAAATCTTTAATTTCAAAAATTAAATTTTTACCTAAATTTTAGGTAGGAAATTAGGATCGCGTTAGGTGTTGAAAATTTAGAAAGCCCAAGCTCATATTGTAATTTTCGCAAAATGGTCTATTCGTAAATTGTCTTATTCGCAAAATGTCCTTTTGTTAAAACTGACTTATTTTGAACTGAATTACGTCTAGGCGGGGTCCCGCCACGGGTAGGTGAGGCTACAGGCCAAGTCAGGCTGCCTATAAAGCGAGGACAAAGGTCGAGCTTTGCATAGGGCCTCAAAACTTCAAGATGGCCGACATAATTTTTTCTAAATATTGATATGGGTATCTTTTACTGTATTGGGGGTGCTAATTACGAAAATGACATTCACTTTGAAACCCAAGTTGACGAATATACGTTTTTACATAAATGTTGCCATAGATAACATTATTATAACAATAAATTTAAAATGACAGACATAATATTTGCAAATGAAAATACTGGCAAGTTTATGCCTCCCTGAAAGCATACCAACTGCGATCCGTAGGTCCACCTACCCAACAAGAAATGTAGCGTGAAGTGTATCACTAATTTGAAAACCCAATCTGCACACATCATGGCTATCCATGCCTGTCTAATGGACAATATCACAAACTGAAAAGAAGAAGTGAAAGTTTTACCCTGCCTACCCCACAAGAAATGTAGCGTGAAATTTAATAGTTATTTTTTTACCTTAGGATCATTTTCATGCATTCGGCGCATTTTTTAAGGATGTTTGTTGTCATTTTAAAGTGCTCGCCAAGTAATTACTACTAGGAAAGCTCCTGCAATAGTCACTGTTTTACTTTAAACGCGGTTTACGAGAAAAAAAGCCCCATTAAGTACATTTTTTTTGCATTATTCTGAAAGCTAAATATCTGCTTGAGTTTTTAAAAGATCTCGGAAGCTTGTGGAGCGATTTTTTTTTTTCGACTTTAATTTCCTGGACGACTGTGTTCTGGCTCCAATTTTGAACTTTGGTTTAAATTTAAACCATGATCCAAAATGTCAAGGTTCTTTTTAATTTTTTGTGGTGGTACCTGATATTGTTACTATCAATTACCGCCAAAAGTCATATAAATGTTCAAAAGAAAAAAAAATCGATGCCAGGTAGAAATTATGAAAAAAGTACCTAATAATATGCCTTGTAACTTCTAAACTACAAAAAAATCGTAGAAATGGGGGTGATTCGGATGCCCCTGGTGATGGTCTACCTCAGAACTTCCGCTTGACACTATTTTTTGGGACATCCTGACACTGTTTTGATATTTCGTTTGAATCTTTCGAACATCTAACGAGCAAGGAAGGATTTTTACACTAATATCTGTTACTTCGTTTTGTAGAACATATTTCGTTTTATAGAAGATTTTCTTCACAGAAATAATTTGGAAAATTGTTTTTTGTGTTTTATCGATAATCCATGTCTCCTGTGGTGTTACCAATGGGAAAAGGGCTTAGTAGAATTTTACTAAAAAATTGATCAAAATGACAGCTTGAATCAGGGTTTCAGTTTGTGCGAAGCCGTCCCATACATTTTCATGAAACGTTTTGGAAGACATATTTTATGCTAAAGCAGGTTGCGGTCAGAATGCTTTCAGGAAGGTATAAAACTTGCCAGTATTGCACATAAAAATTGCCCAAGGCCCAAGTCAATGACCCAAATTTTTTGCCTCGTTCTGTTCCTTTTGAAATGCTTTTTTTAAAAAATTTTTGCTTTAAAATTAAATTATTAATTGAATTATAGTCCATTTTATATTAAAAAATAACGGGTTGAACTCTGGGAGTGCCGTCAAAGTGAAAACTTGAACATTAACGTTGTGCATTAATATGGAAATAAAACAAAATACACAAAAAAGTCCGTTATTCTCTCAGGGTTCGAACTCTCGACCTGGGGCCTGATTTTTGAAATAATTGAATTCCAATTCGCATACGAATTGACAAGATTTGTATGAGATTCTCACGCGAATCTTGTCAATTCGTATGAGAATTGGAATTCTATCGTTTCAAAAATATATCTCCTGTTGCTTACAATCTGGCAACTTTTCCACTCGACCAAACGTAGATTAAATTCAGTAAAATAGTCTATCAGCATTTGCGCACTATGTGCGAATAATCGTTGACATCTGTCACAGAGATAATTTTACCATAGGGCTACCATCCGTCCGGGTTTCCACCCATTCTTCAAAGTACACAACGCTGCTAAAGAAGTTTTCACTTCAAAAAAGGTGACAACCCAATCCTACGCATTTTCGATCAGGGTCACGTGATATCTGACGATCTGACGCGAGTTCATCCCGAGTTTAACCATTTTTCCCCATAGTAAAAGTGCTCAACGCCGCTAAATAAGTTTTTACTTCAAACATAATAATAATAGCGTAAAACATAACATCAATAATATATATCTCGCATTCTGTACATTACGTAGCTTTAAAGTAGATAACGATACCTCCATGACGTTTCCGGGAGAAAGGTTATTTGGAGCCGATCATGATTTATGGTTTCAGAAATTTATTTCTCAAAAGAAATTACATAATTTGCTTACAGAGAAATACAATTGCGGGTACTTGCTTATAAAACAGTTCTGTACAGATATATATTACTAAACCCATAAGTATCTATGATCATATATCACACTAATACTTTGTATAAGCGGTGTATGTCTATAAAAACATATTTATGGAAATATCATGGATTCCAAATTTAAAAAACAATCAAAAATCAAAATAACATAGTAAGCCAAAGTTTGTACATAAGTTTTTTTTGAAAAGGACATTTTGCGAAAAGAATTTGAGAAAGGACATTTTAAGAAAAAGGACATAATGAGCCTGAACACTTGAGGATATATTATCTTATTTAATTATAAATAACTAGCTTTCTGCCCGTGGCTCCGCCCGCATGGACTGCAGGGTATTTCGTGCCCAGCTGTGGGATAATTCGTAACCTATGTCCTTTCCCAAGGTCTAGTCTATCTCTGTATCAAGGTTCATCAAAATCGGCTTAGTAGTTTAGGCGTGAAAGCATAACAGACAGACAGACAGAGTTACTTTCGCATTTGTAATATTAGTCGGGAAGTAGGGATTTGAATTAATAACTAATCATACTAGGTTATACAAAAAAAAATAAGAGACTCGTTTAGAAGTTGTTAAATCAAAATTTTATTTTCCAAAACTATTGCCCTTTATATCGTTTTGTACTTGACGGCGGATCTCTGTATTAGAGATTGGAAGGCACTCTTTTGGCAGCATGCATGTTTTATAAAAATCAGTCTTGATTATTGATACTAGTGTAGGTTGACAAATCTTTGAAACAACAAGTCCCAGAGCTCCTATCCCGATGTTCTGAGTTGACCCTGTATCTGTAATTAAATTATTTCTTATTTACCTACTCTAGAAAAAAGCAATGAATGAGCCTGAACAATGACCAATGCTCATTCACTGCAATGCGAAAGCTTTTAAAATAATTAGCGTATTGACAAACGCTCAAAAGCCACCCAAAGGTTTGTATTTATAAGGCGACCAGGCGACCTTGATAAGTAAACGAATCTTTAGAGGACATAATTTTCTATAAAACTGAAAAGTTTTCTCATAGAACCCATTTGAAATTCTCAAAATAAATTCGACTTCTAAATTCATACCTACTAAGTAAGTAAGTAAATCAGCTGATAACTCGAGTTGAATGGAGAGGCAAACTATTGTTTTCACATTTTGACCTGATCCCTGGGGAAAGCTTTCCAGTTCATTGGGAAAACAGAACGGGACCCTTTCTACAGCTAGGTACAATTAAAACAAAATGAACTTGTTGTAGATTACTGTTACTATAATTTTCACTTACTATATGGCTTACAAATACTTACGATGCATTTTTTGGTTGATGGTTTACGAAAAATATAGCTCGAGACAGCTTGGGATTCGGCCTCGGTCACGCGTAAGCTTTTTGGCAATTTGCTTATTTCATTTCAATGGCAATCGACGTTCTTAAAAAAACCATTTTTACCAATTTCAAATTAGAGGAAACACAAAATCTACAAAAATTATAATCATAACCTTAGACCATACACTCTATAGACGGAGCCAGGAGCGTGCTCCTTTTAGATAGCAATAGTTTACCCCTTCCCTGCACCCAACTATACTTCACTGTACAAAAGCTATACAACAACTTAACTAACGGAGTCTCTTTTCTCACAAATTCACCACAAAAACAAATAAACTTTATGCGCAAAATCTTAAAAACCGTAATGACTGACAGAAGCTGCAGATCAAACTCTTTGTTTGTCATTAATTGGAAATCGTTACATCAAAAAATGGGTTACGCAGAAAGAGATGGCGTTAAAGTAACCTATCTCTTACTACCTTGTAGGAACTCACATGCTTGCATCTCTTTCAAAAGTGCTGTGACGTCATAATTACTCCGTCTATAGAGTGTATGGTCTAAGATCATAACAAACAAATCAATGCCATTAACTTGACACATAATCTCTCATAATCATCATAATCTGTGACATTAATCAAAATGCGTTTGAAAAACATTTCGGATAAAGCCTTGTAAAAAAATGATAGTAAATAAATATTAAACTTTTTAAAGTATTATATTAAATATAGATTTAATTAAAATGACGCGATATTCAACTCATTTTATATTATTTTTTATTAAACAAAGTTAAACAGTATCACGTTTCAGAACGCCCAATTTATGTATGGATGGCGGAAAACATTTCCTATCGATGTATCTGTCAGTTTGTGTAAATATAACGCACACATACATAAGATAGGCAAAAATGTTAATAATTTTGAAGACTTATAATTTAAAAATGGTTTGATTTATTAATACTTTTATTCGATTGCCGAAAACTAGATTTTTCAAACAATTTTTCAAAGTACATAGTTTCGAGAATCTAATATAGTTTCAGTCCGGCGGCGTGTATTGGTGAAACGTTTTGTATGAAAATGACACCTCAGCAACCGCCTTAAGACATGGAAAATAATATTAACATAGATTTCATTTCTGTGTAGATATGTATACCAACCCCTGGACAAGCTTTATATGCTGCTGATCACCACAAAGGCCAGCAACATCCTGGAAGATCTGGAGACACTGCGGCTCTTCAGCAGAGTGGTGTGTAACCTTCCTTAAACTTTTATAATTCACTCTTTTGTGAAATTTGTTGCAACCCATTTTTTTTGTCTGGAACCCTTGAATACTGATGTGAACCAATTCCTTTCACTCTTTTGTGAATTATTTCCTTCCAATAATTCACACCCTTAGGTACACTTTCACTCTATTCTGATTTTTTTCCATGAGGGTTCAAGGAAATTCACAATAGAGTAAAGTATAAGGGTTTAAATACTTTCTATTGTGAATTTCCTTGAATAATTCACAACAGAGTGAAAGTTTACGGGTTCTAGGAAATAATTCAAAACAGAGTGTTCAAGGACATGATTCAAAGTATGAGAGTATAAGAAAATAATTTACAACAGAGTGAAGTATTGTAGTATGGGGACATAACCCAAAACGGATTGAAATAAAAAATATTTAATAAATAATTCACAATATACAAGGTGTTTCAAAAAAAAACAAAAAAATAATAATTCAAAATTAATTAAAATTTAGCTTATTGCATAGCTCTATTACAAATATGACAAGTATGTCATATTAATTATATGAAACTTTGATTTTGTAGATGTCAAACCGTGCAACTGATTACTAGAGTTGCGACTGTTTCACTTTTAAAATTAAATTTTGGAATTTCTTTTTTTTTTGGGTTTTTTTGAAACACCTTGTAGAAAAGTATAAGGCTTCAAGGAAATAATCCACAACAGAGTGAAGTATAACGGCTTGGGGACATAATCCAAAACAAAACAAATTGGAATTAAAAGGATCAGAAAACTATTTACAATAGAGTGTAGATAGATAAAAGATAGACAGATTAAACATAGATAGATAAAACATATACACAATTATTACCACATATTACAAATGCAAATTAACATAAGTGTATACATATAAACTTAATGCAACTTATTATAGGTACATCAAAAAGGAAAAATAAAATAAATAAATTGAAATGTGTGTGCTGTAGCAGCGCAAACCGGCCATATAGCTCAGCGTTTATATTGCTAAAAAGCAAATCGCTGCTTTTCGGCTACTGCCTGAGTGAGTATGAGGGTTCATGGAAATAATTCATAACAGACTCTTCACTGTCCAAGCTGTTATACTTCACTCTGTTGCGAATTATTTCCTTGAACCCTTACACTTTCCTCCATTCTGAACGATTTTTTAAATATATTTTTTTATTTCGATCCGTTTTGGATTATGTTCCCAAACTACAATACTTTAGTCTGTTGTGAATTATTTTCTTTTACCCTCATACTTCACTCTATTGCGAATTATTTCCTTAAACCCTAGTTCTTCACTCTGTTGTGGATTATTTCCTTGAACTCTTACACTTTCACTCTTTTTTGAATTATTTCTTTGACTCCATATTATTTCATTCTATAGTAAAATATTCCCTTAAGCCACAAACATTCAAACTATGGCCAAAATATAAGGGTTCCTATGCATGCAACCCTAAAAATGACTGGTAAATGCTATGAATATGCTTGCAGGTGCCAGAATACTGCAGTCAACTGACAGAAGCAGAGGTCCTGAACCAGGCGTTTAATCTGTTGTTCGCTTTCGATGAGATCGTAGCCCTGGGTTATCGGGAGAGTGTGAACCTGGCCCAAGTATGTATTTTATTTTTCATTATGAGATGGGTTAACTCTTGGCCCCAATCTTGACCAAGGTCATAGATGAGGTCGACGATGAAGCGAGTTAACCCAGAAAATGGCAATTAAGGCACTAGTACTCCTAAGCACCGATGTTAACACAGCAAGCTGTTTGGCGTCGGACTTCGGTAGGAGGGAGGTCGCGAACCAGACGGCCAGACAGAGCATACCACACCGCATAGGACCATAGCACGACACCTCAGATTCAAAACAAACTGAAGTGTCGTTGCTTAAGATGGATTACTAGGAGGCAAGTCTCATTTGTGTTTCCTTAGTCGCCTCTTACGACACCAATGGAAAGAGATGGGGTGTTATTCTCAACCGAAGCAGGGGGGTGTCACTCCATAGTATAGGCATGCAAGAACATAGGCATGCTGAGTATGCAGCGAGCGCGGGCTGACACTCAGCGCGCGTGAGCCGCAACGTGAGCGTGTTGAACAATAGTAGGTAGATTGTTGCACCGAGCGCAAAGTGAGTTATTAATGCACGAGTGTTATGTTGGTGCCCGAGCGCATGCGAGGGCACTAAATTAACACGAGTGCATTAATTACTCACTTTAGTAAGGTGCGTAATCTACTTTTCTTTCAACTACCGTTATAAAATATACCTATTCAAAAAATTACTCAAGTTAATGAAAGCAAAGTTCAATCTCATCAAACATTTACCTAAAACTTACAATTATTAAACGTGCAGTTATTAAAAGTGAAATTTGCACTTATACTTGGAACATTTATTCTAGTATTTGTTTGGTTTATTTGTGAATAATGCTTTTACACGTCTTTCTTTCTCCACTGAATAAAATGTTCATAAGCTTTTAAATATTTCTCCCGTGATTTTTGTGGCAGACGGTTATCAACAATATAATTTACAGCTGTTTTTATTATTTCTGGAGTAGAATTCAATCGCTATCGCTGTCTTTTTCCATTTTCTAAAACTTTTCTTGCTAAATCTGAAGTAAAAACTTATTAAAGTTTTACAATCGAATCGTACAGAATGCGCGCCATTTGTTTATTTTTTCTTCACCGAGTAGGTTTTATTCAGCCGATTTTTGTTGCCAGCCAGTATCCTTTCGATCTAATGCATACATTTAATATTATACTTCATGGGAGACATTAAACCTCTGTGGTAAATTTATATCTAAATAAAATAAAATAACAGTGCATTAATGAAAAACAGTGCAATAATGAGATTTCATACAATATTACTGCACTGTTTTGGCTCTAAGCAAAAAATACGTCTTTTGTGATCAGTTTTGTAGTGCTTAATGATAACATTACTACGTAGTTGAAAGAAAAATAATAAGTGTACCTACCTACTTATTAACAATATTAAAACCAGACAGAAACAGATTTTGCCAACACAATAGTCTGTAGATGTCTATAGTTAGTAGGTATGTAGGCTAGGTATCAAATAACATGATTGGTTATGTTAACTCTTCCTAAATAAAGTTACTCTTGATTTTATAAGCAGTGTTAAATTCTTAATTAATTTTAAGTACCTATAATTTTACCTCTAAATCGGCGGCGCGTGTTAACCCTGAGCTCTCGTCACGAACGCGGCATCGAGTCGGCGGTGCGCAATAGAATATGAACGCTAGCGGCCGACTATAAGATTCAATTTCTCTTACAAGCCTGTACCGCTTGAAATAGTAGGCAAATTTTTATACCTAAAGTTGACTTTTGTTAGGGAGTGAGACTTCTGTACGTTAGTACTATTATTTATTCTGTGATACGGCGTTGTATGAAACAGAAGGCTTACTTTAATTTATTTGTGGTATCCGCCTACCTCAATGAGACAAAATTGTGTAAGGTTATGTGTGCTTCTATTTTCTTAATGTCTCTCGGCAAACAGTGTGTCTCGTTCTTGTCTTTTGAAAATCAATGTACTTATTCGAAATACGAACATTGCCGAACCACTATAAGAAAATATAAGCACCGTATGTGTGTTTGTTATCCTGACTGAAGCACTATTATTAAAGCCAAGAGGAGAAATATCTTTGCTTGATTTATGCGAACTCTATTCAAGACGGGTATAGTCTTGAATGATGTAGATAGAATACGGGTGCTGGTCTAACTTATTAATTAAACAATCTTTGATTGTAGTAGTTTGAAATTCAGAAATATTTGAATTCAAGCAAATCAGCAAAGGATATTGTTCAATATGAGGTGAACGATACAATAATAGTTCCCCGGACCTATTTTATTGCAACGTAAACCACCCTCTCAACTTTGAAAAATCATAGTGCCATTTAATAATTTGCTTTATTTCTATATACTTGAGCTACTATTAATGATGTATCTTTAATTATACACACACCGGCAAATTTTTTCATACAATTAAGTCAACTTTAGAGTTTATAAATTGAGATTTTTAATTGATTATTTGCATAAAAACAGTGCAGTTACGCACGTAAAACGTATATTTTTAGAATTCCCCAGCTAAGTCGATTGTATGAAAAACAAAAGTTGTTTCGCTAAATGTGCCGGTGTGTGTATTATATAAATTAATAAAATTGCAGTTCACGTCTTAATGACTCATCAACGCCCAGCCTTGGGCTTAGAAAACTTGATCCAAAGGTTTCTTTTATAAGTAGACAAGGAATGAGGATTTAAGAAATTCCCACAGGAACGAAGTCCTGGGCATCCTTCTTCCTTCACGTCTAAGGGAGCAACAGATCAAATTGATTTTTTCGCACAGAGATAGTTAAGGACCGTGAGAGTGACATACGCTAGAAAGTGACGTAGTGACGAAATCGCGGGCGGCAAGCTTGTACTAATATTGAATGTTTTCTTCCAGGTCCGTTCATTTGTCGAGATGGACTCACATGAAGAAAAGATCTATCAAGCTGTGAGACAGGTATAAATAAATCATGTTTTATGTTATTTAATTTATTTTGGAGTAATGTCTACGTTTAGGCAAAAAATGAAATATTCCCATTTAAAAAATATAAAAAAAACACACATAAATTTTATGTGTTATTTGAGTGATACTGGTTCAGGATTTTGAAAATAGCTAAGGTTTTTTTTATCACCTTGTACATATACAGGTCTTTAGGTATCTCTCTTTCAACCTCTCGGGTGGTTAATCAGTCCATGAAACTGAACAACTTTCCCAAGGAACATAGGTCAAAATACGTCATACAATATACAAATAAATAATATAGTGAAAAGGTGCTGCCTTAGCCAGGCTGCTTTTCAGCCAGCACCTGAGGTGACTAACGACATGCATGTAGGATGCAGAACAACAATCACTGAGAAGAATAAGGATCAACGGTTGCAAGACTACTTATAAACGTTAAGGGAAAAAAAAAACAATATAACGGGTGTGACAATGTTAAGCTGTGTTAGATATTTTTATTTATTGTTTTTATTATGAGATGGGTTAACTCTTGACCCCAATCTTGACCAAGGTCATTGATGAGGTCGACGATGGAGCGAGTTAACCCAGAAAATGCCAATTAAGGCACAGGTACTCCCACGCACCGACGGAACACAGCAAGCTGTTTGGCGCCGGACTTCAGAAGGAGGGTGGTCGCGAACCAGACGGCCCTTTACAGAGCCTACCACACCGCATGAGACCATAGGACGACACCACAGATTCAAAACAAACTGAGGTGTCGTTGCCTAAGAGGGATCTCATTTGTGTTTCCTTAGTCGCCTCTTACGACACCCACGGAAAGAGATAGGGTGGTGTTATTCTCAACCGATCAACACAAATAACCCCGTGTGTTTGTTACGTCAGACCCAGGAGCGCGAGGCGGCCAACCGCATGCGCGAGCGCGCCAAGGAGCTGCAGCGCGAGCGGCTCGAGGCCAACAAGCGCGGGCAGCCGCCGCGGTCGCACATGTCCTTCGGTAAATTAACACATTTCTGCACATAACATTCGTGTTTATCTTTTTATCTAACATGCTTGAAAATTTGAGTATTATTGTGGCAACCTTCTTCGAGAAAAAAAACGACATTTCTGTACTGACCTAATACATGCGAGTAGCGGCCGGCAAAAGTTGTATGAAAATCCATAACCGTCGTGTTTTAGCGGCCAAATAAATTAATAAATGTAAACTCATATCTGTCGTGTAATTTAAAAAGGAAACGATATTTTACTCTGAAACATAGCAACTAAGGAGGTAACTTACCAAAAATTATATTTAGATTTCGAACTGGCTTTCAAATAGAAAGCTGTTTATTTAAAAAAAAAAAATGAACACTTTGCCGCGTGAAAAGTTATTGTTATTTGTTATTTATTTTTAAAAGGAATTTTTAGTTTTAATTTTCGCACATTATTTCAGAAAATTCCTATTGGCAGGGTGCAAAGCGGGGGGAGGGAGTAGCCTAAACGATCACAGCGCTCGCTACGGCTAAAATTGACATTATTGTCCCTGACTTGAACTGTCAAATCCATATTGCAGTAAACATTTTCTAATTGCTTTTGAGATAAATCTAATATGGTCCTAGTAAAATATGTTATTGTGAATGTATTCCCTAATATAGTAAAATAACACAAGATTTCATTAATTTTTTTCACAATATTTACTTACTTGACAGCTGTGACAATATTGTCCATAATGGCCACCTATCACGTGGCGCTGTCGTCGCGCACGGTCCCAATACAAGCCTTGGCCAAAACTAGCCATTGCTGGGCTTACATATCTGTGGGCTGAGACGTAGTACTATTTCTTCCTTGCACTTTCCCACTTCTGGTGTGGTCGACTCTCCTAATTTTGCAGCGCCAGGATATTCTGGGTTGTCGGGTCGGGTAATTTATTAATTTCAATTAATTTGGACATGCTGCTCCACCCCACCAGGTTTTATTTAACGAAATCTTTATATATAAAAAAAAATACTAATGTGGCCAGTGATTAAACCTTCGTGCGATTCTTGCAAAATTTGTATCGCACGAGCCGTAAACAAGGCGCGACGGGTTAAAACATCACATTGAAATTTTACAAAAGTCGTTAACAAAGCCTACTAATCTCTAAGAAGAGATATCTCCCGGCCAATCAAACATCATAAATAAATCCATAATAATAATAAATCATAATAAGTGTTATTATCTGTTGCCACAGGCAGTGGTTTCGGCAGTTCTTCTATTTCGTCCACATCAGCCCCCGAGCCGCTCGCTGAGAAAATACCCACCACTCCCGCGCGGGATACGTAAGTTATTTTTAATTGGTTTATAAACAAAGCTTCTGAATAAATTAATTATAATTCAATTATTAATTTATTCAGAAGCTTTGTTTTATAAGAGGCTATTAAAACCAAGGAGTGTGTTATAAAAAAATTTACTAAATTATTATTTAGTTATTTAACTAATTATTTATTTAATATTCTTATTAATAAATTAATAAAAATGCAAGTCTGCCTGCCGTCCCAATTTTGCAATGCCCGACGCGGTTCATATGTAAAGAAGCACATGTTTTAGACTAAGACCTTTTTGTATACTTTGTACATATGAATAGCAGATAATTGAATTGAAGAAAATTTTTAATTTTAGGGAAAGGAGTATCATACAGGGTGTAAAAGACAGCTTAGCAAGGACTCAGACAATCATTCTGAATGATTTTCCAGTGGAATTTTCAAGTTTTTTTCGTTTTTCAATATTTTTTGCTTACATTTTTTATCATTTAATCGAAAACACTCCATTTTGCAATAAAAAACAACCATAACAACGTAAAACACGAAAACCAGAAATGTATCGGGGATCGCGCGCGGGGCGCGGTTTCAGGATACGTTGCGTAGCGCCAAAGTAGATAAATAATGAAAACTACTAAACATGACGTTTCCGGAAAAAAATAATTAATTATAGCTGATGATAGTTATGGGTAGATTCCACCATTTGAGTATTTGCTAAGCTGTCCTTTACACCCTGTATACAGAGTAGTTTATTTATTCATTAATTTGTTAAAATTTATTTAAAATGTAATAGTCTAATAATAAAAAACGAATTTGAGAAGTACGGACGGCCGCAACTCAAGTTACCACACGCGTGCACTCTGTGCTGTTGTGATAAGAGCGGGTTTGCAATGAAAATGGAGTAACCTGATGCGCTAGCCTCTGTACCGTGGGCTCCTAGCACACGGCGTATTTTAAACGCGCAGACGACGCGTGTTTGGAACGCACGTTTCTTGCACCGTAGATGCCGATTTTTGCGTTTGTAGATTCAAATGCGCGTAAAACGCGATATAAACGCGCGTGTGAAGCGCGTACAAAGGGTCGGAGGAGGGGTAGAAGTGGGGCGACTACAGCGCGCTATATCTGTGCGTATACGCGCAGTAGAATCGCGTTTCACGATCGCCCCGTGTGCTTAGGTTACAAGGTTGCGTTCAAATCTCGATTGAAGCGCGTATAAGCGCGTCATTTGCGCGTCGTCGGCGCGTTTAAAAATGCCGTGTGCTAAGGGCCTTATGTTCGTGTTTGATACAATCCCGGCCCTTTAGATAGTCGTTATCAGCCCATATACGTCCCCACCGAGGAACACGGGCCTCTGCGAAACACGCAGGGGATTTAGGCCATAGTCCACCACGCTGGCCCAATGCGGGTCGGTGGACCGCTCGTCTTTCGAAAATGAATTTTCTTGGTCAGGCGGGTTTCATCACGATGTTTTCCTGCACAGATAAGCAAGTGATAATTAGAAATCCGTACATAAATCCGAAAAGACGAATTTAGTGGTACTGGCCCGCACCAGGATTTGAACCCGCGACCTTCCGATAACAAGTGTGGCTCGTTACCAACTGGGTTATCACTGCTTACTGCTTACAATGCTTATACTGTTTAAATGTTACCTTTAGATAGTGGTGAGAGCGATCCGATTCTAATATAGTGTCGTTTCAGCCGTGGGTCAGGTCGTTCGGCCATGAAGCTGGGGTCCCGCGGGACGGACGCCGAGTCGTTCGTGTCGCGGCTGCGGTCCGAGGGGGACACCGTCGTGTCGGGGGCCGCGCAAGATAGACATACGGCTAGTGATGTGACACACGTCGCTGCGCAGAATCAGAAGGAGTAAGTCATTTTATAATAATAAATAATTTTTATTTTTTCATAACCCTCAAACACACACAACACACACCTTCACTCACACTCACCACACTCACAGTCGCTTCTAAACTATTATTATTGTAATAGTTCTTTTGATAGCTCCACTTTTGTATCCTTCTCTACTGCTGTGACGATGGGAACACTGCCCATCGTCACAGCACAGGAACCCTGAAGTTCCTATTGTGAGCATTGTTATATGTTGAGCTATTTTTTACTGAATAAAATTAATCTTATCTTCCATGCTGGACTGGAAGTAAAAGAAAAACATAAAATGTGTCAGCTGCATTCTGTTCCCAAGGGCCATTCAAGTATTACGTAAGCACAATAGGGAGGCGGGAGGGTCTTTGCTTTGTTTATTTTTGATGACATGGGGGTGGGGATCTAGATGGTGATTCAGCAGTAGTTATTTTTATTTTTTTTACACAAATGGCAACCCACACATTGTCTATGCTTAAAAATGAAACGCATTTTCGAGGATTAGGAGTACCAGTGCCTTAATGGCATTTTCTGGGTTAACTGGCTCCATCGTCGACCTCATCTATGACCTTGGTCAAGATTGAGGTCAAGAGTAAACCCGTCTCATAATAAAATATGAAAAAAGTGTGCAGAAACTCGTAACCATTTTTTTTTCAGCGTACATCTGCGGTTCGAAGAGCGTCTGAACTTGGTCGCCGGGCGAGATGGGGACATACAGAGCTTTGAACTATCTGGTAAGTTAACATACATATTACTCGTATGTAGCCCGTAGCCCAGTGGCTTTCGCTGATCTCTACTGATCAGTGAAGTTAAGCAACGTATACAGAGGCAGGGAACCTGATGGGTGACCAAAGTGTTAATTTATCACGAGTGTTTCCGTGCTTCGGAGGGCAAGTTAAGTTGATGGTCCTGGCTGTTGTCGATTGACTACAGTCGTTAAAACCAACTCAGAGGCCATGTGCGGTTTGAAACTCTGACACCAGAGTTAGCCAAGATATTAACATCTCTACATACTGATTCAAATCCTTAACTTTCGCTAACTAATTTAAAGTCACCCGTTAAAGTTAACTTTAGCTTTAATTTATACCTAATATTAAATTCGAAGTTCAACTGAAAGTTAAAGAATTTGAGGTTTCACAAAATATTTGTTACATGAAAACCATTGATCTAAAATAAACAGCTAGACTTCCAATCGCGCTCAAAAAGTGTTCGCGGCAAATGAATGCCCATCACGCCGATTGGGCAGGGTGAAATTGAAAACATTCGACAAACTTTGAGCGTTGAATCTACCCGTGATTACGAACAAATTTTTCTATGGGACCAACTTTCATCCCTCAAAGTTTGTCGAATGTTTTCAATTTCACCCGGTAGTTGTTTTATTGTATATCGATGATGAAATCACTACTACAGCAACAATTTTGTTTTTAAATGTAATATGTTTGTTTGTCATTAGGTCTGCTGACTCTGCGTATATCCAACGAACAGTTCGGACGTATTCACGTACACGTCGACAATAAGGACCAACGGCCTCTGCAGTTACAGGTAACTTACCTCGTAACGTAACTAGTTTGCCAACTGTGAAAAGTAGCTAATTATCATTTATTTGAAAAAAAAGTAGTATTTCCTGGTGGTGGCCGCGCTATCTTATATCGACAAGCAGAAGTAAGTAAAAAATTCGTATTTCCATATTTTGATCCAAACCTCGTTTTACAGTAAAATAATCTCCCAAGAAAAAAAATATATCTATACTCACTCGACATTGGCCAAATCAAAAGAAAGAAACCCATAAACAGAAATTGAGTTGTTTTTAAACAAAAAAAAATTAAAGAGAAGTCTCGCTCCAATAACATCGTAGGACTAGAAAGCGTACATCATAAAATAACTTTTGTTCTACGACTTTTAACATAACGAACTCAATACATTTATTAAACATTTTCTTGTTTTTACTCCGCTATCCAACACTTTAAACGTCGTCGTGTGTTTATACACAACTAGTAAGTACCTCCGTAGCGACGCATCCGTGCGCTATCCATAATAATACATTATGCTACAAGTGTGATAAGTTGGATATTACATTAGAGGCGAGTTTTAGAGTTCAACGGAGCCGAGAATGTAATATCCAACGCGCACGCGTGTCATACGACGTTTTTCAACACATTTGCGAGGAAAGAAATAAATAAAAACTTTCCTTTGATATTGACGGCAACAAGCTATCACTTGCATGTTGCGCCTCGGAAAGTATTTCTGGCGGTGTACCCACGTAGGTTTCCTGTTCTACACTTGAAGAAGACATTTTTTGTGTTGTATTTCTGTTTATAATAACAATGTGATTAATACAAATGCCGTTTGTAAAAACCAAGTGAAAACATCTGAAAAGAGGCGCGATTATTTTTTTTTTTTTTCGCTCGCAAAATGAGATTCACATTGATAAGTATGCCATACAGCCAAATAATAAAAAAATCTTGACTATATATTTCACGTTTTAGCATAAATAAATGATAATTTTCTGTTAAATTTAAATGATTTAGTGGAATTATATTTTTATTTACAAATAGTTTGATATTTACACTTAACTTTAAATATAAAATAAGATCTGATCTCTTTGTTGAAATTAAGAAAAAAAACCCATTACGTACTAGTGCTTTATTTTTATTACTCACTGGCTGGGTAATACATATCATTATGAACCTTAAAACAATGAGATAAGACCCACTTTATGAGCAAATGTGTTGAAAAGTTATTTTCCTTTAAATAAAAGTAATATATTTTTTGTAAATATGAAAGTAAACTCTGACGAATTGTAAAAAGTTATCGTATATGGTGTTTGTAATCTAACCCTGAGAGTTTATTAGTGCAAGTAACCCTGTATATACTATACAGATGATGTATATGCAGAGGCTCCGTGCCAGCACCAACAGTGTCCTGGCAGTCATAGCAAATAGATTTCTCGAAAGTAGCTTCAAATCCTCGCAAGATTTGTATCGCACGGCGCGTAAACAAGCGCGCTACGGAGTACTGGATACATTTACTATTAAGTGTGTGTACGAATTGTATAATTCGCAATTTGTACTTGTCAAGTGGATAGATAGATATCTGAAATATTTTAATGTTATTTTATTCCCCAGACGCACCCAAACGTGGACAAGGAGCAATTCCGTTCGTCCGGCGTGATCGGCCTGAAGCAGCCGCAGCGGCCCTTCCCGCTGCACAGCGACGTCGGCGTACTCAAGTGGAGGCTGCACGCGCCGCACGACGACAAGCCGCCGCTCGCCGGTACATACTTCTATCTATACACTTGTATCTTCTATCTATACACTTGTATCTACACACTTCCCGCTGCATAGCGATGTTGGCTATGTGCAGTCCATTTACTTGTACTATTATGTATTTGTGTGTAAATAAAATAAAGTATATTGTATTGTTTTTTTGTTTGCAGTGAACTGTTGGCCGTCTGACGGCGCGAACGGCGGCTGTGACGTCAACATCGAGTATGAGCTGGAGCACGATCACCTCTCTCTGTCTGACGTCAACATCACTATACCGCTTCCGTGAGTTTACATCTTCTATACATATCAACATTGTATAGGGATATTGCACGATTTTTCAAACAAAAGAGGTATGTTTGAGAATCTATAAAAGCATACTCGAATCACATGGAAGGATATAATTTCCAGATGTGCAAGATTTTAATAATAAAGAAAAATACATTATTGATAATTGGTAGGTGGTTTGTATGAGACATTTGTTTCATACACGTAACTACGTCGATCTACGGGATCAGCTAAAAATGACGGGTCCGAAGGTCTTTGGGAACACTGTGAAACGGTTCTCTAGTCAGGAAATGATAAAGAACCAAAAATTAAAACGTGAAACGTTAGTTGGCAAAAATATTTGACCTAAGTTGGCAAAAATATTTATATTAAAAATTATCTGGACTACGAAAATCTGCGTATATTTTTTTGCGGGGAAATATAACACGCACCGTCCGCTTTTCCATCTAGTTTGAAATATATTTTCACTAGCCAAACTACGAAGTAACCGATTAAGATTTGATTTTGGTACAATTGGTACGTAGGTCCGGCAACCCTCAAGTGGTGGTGCACCAGTGGGAGGGCAGCTACTCGCAGAAGGGGCGCGCGCTGCTGTGGAGCATACCGCTCGTCAGCGCGCACCAGAAGAGCGGCAGCCTCGAGATGACGTCAGTATACTTACATTTTACTACGCGATACGACAACGAAATATTTTATTTTTTTCTTATTTAGATAACGGCTAGTGGGTCGGACTCGTAAGCGAGAGGTACCGGGTTCGATCCCTAGTGCCACCATGTACCGATGACTCGTTTTCAAAGTTATGTACGTACATTAATTGAACACTAACCGATGCTCTTACGGTAACGGAAAATATCGTGAGGAAACCTACACGTTCAGGAGACTGAATGTGTAACCATGATCCAATCCGGTCAGGTCAGGTTAGCAGGGTCACGGAAGTCGGATGGCAGTCGCTCTACTGTAATAACTTGACCTGCCAAATCCTGGATCATGGTCAAACTAGGAACAAGAAGAAAACGTTTATTTAACACTCAGACACACACGTTATTTACATAATCAATACAATACATAAAAAAATTGTATTGTATTGTATTGTATACCAAAAACATAATTACAAAGTCGCAAACCCACCGCGGCGCACGAAGAGGCTACGCACGTGTTTTAAGCTTTGCTTTGCAAAAAAAATTATGTGATTGTAGTTTACACTTTGTGTTGTTTCTTCTTGATTGAACTCCATATTATTACCAATGAAAGACATCGCATACAAATATCAAAGAAATAAGTGGAACTAGTGTAAAAATCATGTCTTAATAATAATATCTGATTGTGTCCACTGCAACCTACGAACACACTACGCTCGAATACGTCAAACGCCAGGTGATTATCTACTCAGTGAGTATGAAATTAAGACTCAAATTAGATTCTGGAGACATATTTTTGAACCGATAGAATTCCAATTCGCATACGAATTGACAAGGTTCGCATGAGAATCTCATACAAATCTTGTCAATTCGTATGCGAATTGGAATTCTGTTGTTTCAAAAATCAGGCCCCAGATCTAATCCATGTAGCTAAAATGCGCTGCGTGCGCCCGTACACAGCGTGCGTCTGCGCCTTAAGGCGACTACAGCACCCGATAAAGGCAGCGCACATAGGAATAGTGCCATCTCCGTCTCTCAACAGGCCTGGGCCGGCAGTGCGAACAGTGTCGATACACGAAGTTTACGGACTATGAAAGCGTGCGTGCGTAAAAACATGTTCGAAAGTTAGAAAAATGAGATTTATGGAAAGGTAACAGCTTATATCGAAAAATGCGTTAACTACTTATCGAGAGTGTTCAATCACGAACATTTTGATAGCAAATTCAAGTTCCTGTGTGCATTTTACTATCGTTTTTACTGCTTAAAAGATACACAATATTGGTATTTAGAGGTGACTTTGTGAGCTTTTTCTATCGAACCAAAAGTGCTGAATCATGTTTTCAGCAAACTACTTATCTAGTTTATGTCCTGAATATTACCGTAGTAGGTATTTTTTTCTTCGATTTAATACAGTGCGTCATGCTTATCTACGCATCATAAAATCGTAATTTAGGTGCTGTAGTCGCCTTAAACGTGTATGCCACAGTGTTACAAAGGGCCGTAGCTCAGCATATGTTTTGCCTTTCGACAGAACACTGATATTTGAGTGTTTTACGTTTATTTTTTCGTAAGATTCTTGTTCTTTGTCTAAGCGGTTATTTTATTTTTATATTTTTATTTATCTTAGGTCTACAGCTATTTTACTTATCTAATTAACAGTAACAATTAACTAAACATAAGCCAATAACAGACCCCTACATGCCCCTACTATGAAGTCCAAACACTTGAAATAGTAACCCTTTTGCAAAAAATCATCCTTCTAGGTCCAATGCTGTTGATGGATCAGTGAATCCTAGCCCAGTGGCGCTCGCTGATATCTTTTTTATTATTATCTTCATCAGCCCATATACGTCCCAATTGGATGTAGGTCAGGACAGCTGAGACATGTCGCCCGGGGAGATCTCGTATATTCAGGTCGATAGCAAATCGTTTGTGACGACAAACAAGCAAACTTTCATCGTTTGTGACGGTATACTTTCGCCAAAAAATCAAAAAAACATGGTTCAGCCAGCCGGATTTTGCACTTTTTGGAGCACATCAGATCTCAGCTCCTGAAGGGTTTTCGGGATTCGTTCCTGATCAAAAGGAATGTGATGCCTATGTGACAGAAATCCAAACTGATTTCATCTATTGTGATGCAATACTTTTGGAGAAATCTTGAAAAACAAGTGTCCAGCCAGCCTGATATCCGGCTGGCTGAACCACTTGTTTTTCGTCGATTTCTCGCTAACGCGTTTCACTCTGAACTTTATTGATCAAAGGTTTGTGATGGCAATGTGACAGGGTACCAAGCAGGTTTGAACGCCCGTAACGCATGCACTTTTGAGATATTCCAGAAAACTAAATGGTTCAGCTGGAAAAAGTCAGGCCAGCTGAACCACCTGTTTCTACCACTTCCAGGTGCGCTACACTCGAGGAATCTAGACCAAAGGTTTGTGACAGAGATGATAAATACGATGGTTCGTTTGTGATGGCTCAAAATGCAGCCCAAAAAAAGTTATAAGCGATTCTTTTTTTTCCAAACATTGATTAAACTAGGTGACCGTGCTTTCGGTATTCCAAGGACAGTCCCTAATTGAATTAAATATTGAAGCATTAATAGAATGAACAAGGCGCCGTGTAGATGACTAAAATTATATTAACAATTAAATTAAACAATACTATATAAGTCATCCTTCAGTATCACCTAATAAGGTAGGTACACTTAGACGATAAATTATATTGCGCAATGAGAACGAATGACTGCGTGCAATATTATTATGACTTCTTAATGCGGCGGTACTGGTTACGCACCGCACACAAGAGGATAATATCCAAGAATGATGAGCCAAAAGCCACGAATAAAAACAAGTCACTTGTGAATCAAGCTAAAAAATGCTACGTACGAAGGGTTTCCATCGCGGTTGATTTTTCCAACAGTTTGTCAATGACTTAATCGCAGTTGTCATGCCTAAAACAAACTGATTGGCTAATTTGTACATATTTATTATATTTAAATGTGGGACCAAATTTGTTGTTCATTTAACTTCTAGACATATTATTTTTAGATCAAAAGAATAATAGTATTTATTCTCTTAATTTTGTTACTTACATACACCTACTTACCTTTAGTATTTTTAGCGTGGGGCGTTCAGTGTTGGTAGTTGCTGTGGCCTGGCCTTATAATCAGAAAAGGTTATGTTATGAAAATACATATAAAATTAAATAACATAATTTTTTTAAATCACATTTTAATTAACAGTTTATAAAACATTATTCAATATTCACTAATTATGCATAACAATTTAAGTCTTAATTACCTTGTAATCACAGATTGAGAAAATATTAACTATTAGTTACTAAGGGCGGCCACATATACATTCTGAAACGAGTAACGAGCACACAAGAAATATCGACAGCGGCAATTAATTAACCAGAAGAACTACATAAATTCGATGAAAACTTACCTCTTTCTCGAGCGGCAATAGTTGATAATATCACGATAATATTATTTAAAAATTAGTGAAATTATATCCTCTTTGATATTAAGCTCAGTGTGGTGCGGCCACCATCACTATATAAGTTACTCTATGGCAACCATCCGACAAAAGAAACTAGAGAAAAAAGAATTTGCAAAATTGCAAAGATGGCTCCAAGTTTGTCAAATTAGGATTAAATAAAATATTATTGGCTGTGTTATTTACAATATCCTGATTGGTCGTCACTCCTCCAAAATGTTCGACCACGAACAATGTAGTTCCTTTTATTAAAAAAAATACACTAGGTTAGGACGGTATTACATAAAGTACTCCATAAATATTGTCCATAAGCGTGACTGACTAAATTATTTGGAGATTGATTGTATTTAAAAAGTTAGTGCCAAAAAAGCCCTCGTTTGCATAGCGGCGCAATATAATTTATCGTCTAAGTCAGGGGTGGCCAACTTGATTATACCCAAGATCTCCTGTTTACTAACGAAACCCTGTGCGATCTACCAATTACATACTTCTTGAAATCTTAATTGAAACAGCATAGTTCAGTACACAATCATGTAGTATATTTTTTTTTATATTAAGAGAAAATACTTATTTTTTTATTTTTTTGCCTTGCCACGATCGACCGATCGACCGGTTGGCCACCCCTGGTCTAAGTGTACCTACCTTATTAGGTGATATTGAAAGATGACTTACATAGTATTGTTTAATTTAATTGTTAATATAATTTTAGTCATCTACACGGCGCCTTGCTCATTCTATTAATGCTTCAATATTTAATTCAATTAGGGACTGTCCTTGCAATACTGAAAGCATGGTCACCTAGTTGAATCAATGTATGGAAAAAAGAATCAGTTATAACTTTTTTTGGGCTGCATTTTGAGCCATCACAAACGAACCATCGTATTTATCATCTCTGTCACAAACCTTTGGTCTAGATTCCTCGAGTGTAGCGCACCTGGAAGTGGTAGAAACAGGTGGTTCAGCTGGCCTGACTTTTTCCAGCTGAACCATTTAGTTTTCTGGAATATCTCAAAAGTGCATGCGTTACGGGCGTTCAAACCTGCTTGGTACCCTGTCACATTGCCATCACAAACCTTTGATCAATAAAGTTCAGAGTGAAACGCGTTAGCGAGAAATCGACGAAAAACAAGTGGTTCAGCCAGCCGGATATCAGGCTGGCTGGACACTTGTTTTTCAAGATTTCTCCAAAAGTATTGCATCACAATAGATGAAATCAGTTTGGATTTCTGTCACATAGGCATCACATTCCTTTTGATCAGGAACGAATCCCGAAAACCCTTCAGGAGCTGAGATCTGATGTGCTCCGAAAAGTGCAAAATCCGGCTGGCTGAACCATGTTTTTTTTTATTTTTTGGCGAAAGTATACCGTCACAAACGATGAAAGTTTGCTTGTTTGTCGTCACAAACGATTTGCTATCGACCTGAATATGCGAGATCTCTCCGGGCGACATGTCTCAGCTGTCCTGACCTACATCCCACTGCTGGGGCATGGGCCTCCCTCAATAACATGAGGGGTAAATGCCATACTCACCACGCTTGGCAGACGGGTTGGCGAGGGTTTTGATATAATTGCAGAGTTTTCCTTCTCTGTGTGCAGATGAACTTGCTTGCATATTTACCTTAGTCGCCTTGTACGACACCTTGGTAAGAAAGAGGGTATTCTACTCTGCCGGGGACTCACACGGCATCTTTTTTTATTTATAAGATGGGTAAACTCTTGACCTCAATCCTGACCAAGGTCATAGATGAGGTCGACGATGGAGCGAGTTAACCCAGAAAATGCATATTAAGGCACTGTTACTCGTACGCACTGACGGAATACAGCAAGCTGTGAGGTGTGAGGGTGGTCGCGAACCAGGTGCGATCTCAACCTGGTTAGCGCTTCATTGCTTATGTTAGGGCAGCAGGTGGCTTTCTAAAACGACCGTACTGTTGTCCACAGTGTGACCCCGGCCATCCCTAACGACTTCTTCCCTCTGTCTGTGACTTGGTCGTCGGACACATCTCTCGCCCTACTGACTGCTACCAAGGTGACGGCGGCCGACGACGGCGCTCCGGTCGACTACTCCTTAGACGTCACTTTCCATCCCGACAAGTATGAGATCGTATAACTTATTATGGCTTCTGTTAGCGAATTAAAATGTGAGTTTTCGTGTGAAAGTGAATAACTTTTCCCAAGGAACACAGGTCAAATGAAAATAACTTGGTCGGCGAGTCGGACTCGCGCACGAAGGGTTCCGTATCTATAAAAACGAGCAAAAAAATCACGTTTGTTGTTTGGGAGCGGGGGCTTAAAGGGTTGAGTACTTATTTTACTGGTTTTTAGTATTTGTTGATAAAGTGGCAACAAAAATACATCATCTGTGAAAATTTCAACTAAAAAAAGAAAGAAAGAAAATAATGTATTCATTGCCAACAATACATTACAGCAACAATTTAGGTCTAACCATCACGGTTCATGAGATACAGCTAATACTCCGCTGTCCGTCCGTCTGTCTGTCCGTCTGTGGTCTGTCACCACAGACAGACATCTCTGACTCTCTCAGATGTCTGTCAGACAGACAGACAGACGGACGTACAGCGGAGTATTAGTAATAGGGTCCCGTTTTCCACGATCCCAGGAATAGATCTCCTGGTGCTCTAACCAGCTGTGCGTGAGTTCAATTCCCATTCGCGCCGAATATTTTTCGTTCCCTAAAATTATTAGTGAATATCCCTCACGCGGGTAAGCGTTTTAAAAATACTAAGTAGATATGTAGCTTCAACATCCTTCTGCTTGGTTTTTATCAGTTTTCCTGAGTTACGTTCCACTATGGAAGCAAATAAGACGAATTCATGACCAAAAAAATTGTTTGTCCTTTAGTATTTGCTAAGATTAGGTGGAATAACCTTGCCTTTTTTATTACAAGCGAACATATCAAGTTATAAGTGATTATATTTTCTTAATAGTGGTTCGGCAAATTTCGAATTTTGAATAAGTTGATTTTTAAAAGACAATTCGTTTATTCTAGAAAACATAATACGTATTCGTTATTTTCTTTGCGAAACCGTTGTTCTTACTACAACACAGAGTGCACAATTGTGGTAACTTGATGTGCGGCCCTCTGTACATTGATCTTGTTTATTCTTTGTAATCCTACGTTTTTACAAAAAAAATGATGATACTAATCGACATAAAGTTATTCACTGTCATGGAAAATGCACTTGCTAAATTTTTGCTAACTAATTCGAAGTCATATTATATGTAATATCTATTTTATTTATACTTAGTAAGGATATTAGTTTTTTTGATGTTCATTATAAAAGATATCAGAATTTATTCTTTAGTTAATTATTTGCATATTAAGTTATGATCGCGGTTGAAAAAATTATGGATAAAATATAATTTTACAATAATATTATTAACATTCCTGCGTTAACAAAGTATTAAATGCAATATTTTAGACAGAACTTTTCTCCTTGAAGATTAGGTGCAGAATGATGTTATGAATGACTTATAACATCAATGTATTTTTATGTTAGTAAGGAAATTATTTATGAAGTTAAAATCCTTATTTCAACATAAACCATGTAAAGATAACATTGTAATTTCAATAAAATATGGTGTATAAATTGAAAAACTTGTTTTATTTTTTATTGTAACATTACTTAGAAATAAATTTGAAAAAATACACATAACATTACTTCGAAGTAACGTTATGCGTATTTTTTTAAAGTTGTTTTTATTGTTGTGTGTCTCCTGCTGTATTGGAGAGGATAAAGACCGATATTTTGGGGACTACTTCGAGTACGAGATGCCTAAATTTTCGCCGCAATACTACGACGAAGATGCAGTATTTCGAGGCAAGAAAGGTGAGTGTTAATGTTAATATGTGACTGGGTCTAGTAAAAAACTTTCGGGGTTGTCAATAAGAGCGATTTACAATAGCTCAACACAATAATTGTGAACCTTAACGACTACCTCTAAGGTTGTACCTTTCCATTTTTACAGTCACATATTTTTTATAAGTCGGGTGGTGGATTGATTGATATACTGAAAACAAAATAGTAGGGCCCAATTTGTTTTTTTTTCCGATAAAATTCAAAAATATAATTTCAAGTATTTTTGCGCATACTTAGTAATAAGGCCTATTAGTTTTTGTTCCTTATGCACCGGACGCCGTATAGTTAGGCTATATTTTTAATCATTTGCCTTGTTTATTTGATTTTATTTCCTTAACAATTACCCACAAACACAGAATAGATAAACATTTTATTTTAAATATATTGCAATAGGGCCCTTTTTCGTTTAGAGTAGTATATATTTATTTTTTATAAAATAAGAATCCGAAACAAAATTGAATTTGACCAAAAACTTGTCTGGAATATCAAACTTTTTTGTGTATCTCTTACTTACAAAATTAAATTTAGTTGGTATGTAGTTATAATAATATGGCGGTGAGGCTATGACGTCATGGTCTGGTATTTTAAAACTCTCAATTTGTCTAATTGAGAGAAACATTCATAACTTCCTTTTTTTAAAGGTATGAAAACACTTTCAAATTGGGTATTTATAAGGTAAAAAGCTTCGATGTCAAACATAAAAATAAAATCTACCACGGTTACGATTGCACCAGTCTCGATTGAAAAATGTCTATTGATCGTAAACAGCATAGCTAACACGGCCCGCGACAAACTCTTGCGTTACCCCACTCAGATGATGGTAAAACCACTTTGATCACGCGAGGACACTGCACCAAGCTTTGCTCGACCTCTGGCGTTGTCATTTCGACACTTTTGACATTTGGCCACGTTGTTTTTACGTTGTGCTTATGCTGCAGGGTGAAAGTGACACTCCTCCGGAAACGAAGACTTCTTGTTATACTAACGATTCTCAATACAAATAAAATATACATATTAAAATAATATTAATTCAATAATATATTTTTTTTATTATATATATATAATTATATATATATATATATATAATTTAACTGTTTTAAACATACTTATTGTAATATAAAAGCGTGATTGTAGTAAGCCTGTTGGCCCTAAATCATCCTTAAATAAAAGTACTTAGCGGCTATTTTGAATGTGAATTAGCCCGCGAAACCGAACAACTTTCCCAAAGAAACATTTAGAGCTCGAAATATGAAACAAAATTTTCGGCTCCATACAACTTTGCGGGCAGCTGATTCGCCTTTGTAAGAGAAGACGATAATTTCTAAATAATTTAATATAGGTTCCTTGGGGAAGTTGTTCAGCTTCATGGGTACAAACACCCTTTAAAGTTTCGCCAATTTTTTTTACAAAGAACTAACATTCCGCCCGGGACGTCGTTCCCGTGGTAATTCGGGAAAATTATGTAGTCTATGTTACTCAGGGATAATGTAGCATCCTAATGGTGAAAGAATTTTTAAAATCGGTTCAGTAGTTTTTAAGTTTATTCGTTACATACAAAAATACAAATCTTTTCTCTTTATAATACCTATAGTGTAGTGTAGATGGGTTCGCTCTTGACCACAATCTAGCTCAGGGCAAAGATGCGGTCGAGGATGTAACGAGCTCACCCAGAAGAAACCTATTCACTCGTACTTTAATGTCATAGTTTAAAGTTTTACATGTTGTTTTCGCCAGGAGTGAGTCAGTCCCCGCGTGCCCGTGTGACCGGCGCGGACGCACTCAAACAAACGTGTTGGTAAACTTTATCTTCATCATTACAATACACAACATACACTTACACCTATACTACCTATCAGGATAAGCAGGGGGCTACCATGGATTGTGAGTGAACCCGATTTCGACGAGTTGACATCGCATAGGTATCAATTTCATACAAATGTTACTGAAGCCGTCTTAACTAGTTAAAACTTGTTTTTACTGACTGGCTTTGTGAAAACCAGAATAGTCCCGTAAAATCACTTTCTTGTAAGAGGCAAAAACTACCTATTCTTCTTCCTGACAAAAGTTGGTAACTACGAGTAGCATAAAGCAGTCTTGTCGAAAGTCAAAGCTCGCAGGACAGATCAGGATTATGGACAGCAACTGCAGCTATATCTTTGGAATTGTAAATATTGTAATGGTCTTATTCAACTCACATTGGTAACATTTTCTAAACTATTTTTGGCACTGTTCCTTTCTTATCGTGTAATATATCTTATAGTATACTAGCTTTCCGCCCGCGGCTCCGCCCGCGTGGACTACAGGTTATATCGTGCCCAACTGTGGGATAAAATGTAGCCTATGTCCTTTCCCAGGCTCTAATCTATCTCTGTACCAAAATTCATCAAAATCGGTTCAGCGGTTTAGGCGTGAAAAGGTAACAGACAGACAGACAGAGTTACTTTCGCATTTATAATATTAGTAGGGATAGCTTTCCGCCCGCGGCTCCACCCGCCTGGACTACAGGTTATATCTTGCCCAACTGTGGGATAAAATGTGGCCTATGTCCTTTCCCAGGCTCTAATCTATCTCTGTACCAAATTTCATTAAAATCGGTTCAGTAGTTTAGGCGTGAAAGACAGACAGACAGAGTTACTTTCGCATTTATAATATTAGTAAGGATAGTAAGGATTATCTGTGTATAGTCAAGTTGCGGGGAATTAAACCTCTGACTTGGTTTAACGACTGTAGTTAATCGACAACAGCCGGGACCGACGTCTTAACGAGCCCTCCGACGAAGCAGGGAAACGCTCGTGATAAGTTGCCACTTTGGTCACCCATCAGGTTTGACACCACTTTGGTCAAATCGGTTGCCAAAGTGGTGTCAAAGCTGATGGTTTTCGTCATTTCGTTTGCAATAAACGGCGCTGCGCTAGACATGTGTTTCCTTATGTTTACGGCCTCCATAGAATATTGTAACTGAAAACCAATAACACAATTATTGACTAATTAATTTAAATGATAGTGAAAATCCATAACTGTTTAGGCTTCTACAATTGTGTTTTCCACAGTCTTCCAATCCCTGGAGGGCTACGGAGTGCAAGCCACGGAGGTGGCGGAGAGTACGTACCCGTGGGTAGCGCGGGTCGTGCATTCGAGGAGCCAGGTCTATCCCTACATGTGCACCGCAATTTGTATCGAGACGAGGATCTTCATCACCGCTGGTAGATGTCTTTCCAGGTGATAAAACAATGTGCTATATCATTGTCCCTTCTTCTTAAGAAGACGCCAAACAGCCTGCTGTGTTCCGTCGGTGCGTGGGAGTACCAGTGCCTTTATAGGCTTTTTCTGGGTTAACTCGCTCCATCGTCGACCTCATCTTTGACCTTTATGGTCAAGATTGAGGTCAAGAGTTAACCCATCTTATAATAAAAAATAAAAATAAATCCCTATTTTCGCGAGTAAACATAGACATAGACATATACTTTATTGCACACCATAGATAACACAATAACAGGACAAGGACAGAAAACAGAAATGTACAAAAAGGCGGCCTTATTGCTAAGGTAGCAATCTCTTCCAGGCAACCTTTGGGTAGGAAAAAAATGGAAAAAATATAAAGCAGAGCGGGTGGTGGTTAACAATTAAAAACAAAATAAAATAATAAAATATATTTATATTATATTACATAAACTACAGCTCTAATATTTAAGTACATAAAAGTAAAATTAAACTAAATACATAAATAATATTATATATACTAATACATATACAATATAATATTACTATATGTAAGAAAGAGACGTATGATAACAGAAAGGGTTCATTGGATACAGGAAACGGAGTTGAGGAAATGGGCTTTACACATTTAGGTATACATACATACACTCACGCCTATAATTCCTATCGGAGTGGGCAGAGCATCATTGGTGCTAGAACCACTTGATGCCACATTTGAGATATAAATTCTGAGGGTTATTAGATGAAACATGATGTACTTATAATAATGAGAGGTTTTCAGCCTTTCGTCAAATACAGGGTGACTTTTTATACAGTAGGTACCCAAAATACACACATCAACACGGTCTAGGGATATTGCACGATTTTTCATACAAAAGAGGTCTGTTTGAGAAGCTATAATAACATACTCAAGATACACGGAGAGCTATAATTGTCAGACGAGCAAGTGCTAAACCTGAATTTTCAATTCTAGTCCATAAATTTTGTTTTACTTGAAATTTGTGAAAACGTGACGGAAACGAAAACGAAAATGCACATTTTGCCTGCTTTTTGTATGAAAATAGTCGAATTTACGCAATTTTTTTTATCATTTTCGTCACGTTTTCACAAATTTCAAGTAAAACAAAATTTATGAACTAGAATTGAAAATTCAGGTTTAGCACACTTACTCGTCTGAAAATTATAGCGCTCCATGTATCTCGAGTATGCTTTTGTAGCTTCTCAAACAGACCTCTTTTGTATGAAAAATCGTGCAATATCCCTAGACCGCGTTGATGTGTATATTTATACGGTGTCAGTAACGTTGACAGAACGTTAAATAAGGAGGAAATATTTTTTTTTTTAATTTCAGATTTTTATATCCCTTTTTAACGTCTTAGAAGATGAATTTTGTAAAACGCAAAAACACGCGTGTCACAAATTGTGTTGAAGAGTACTATTAACAAGTTTCAACTCAATTGGACGATGTTTTTTTTTCCATACAATTTTTTTTTTCATGTTTCAGACGATCTAGTTTTAAATTTTTATATGAAACGATTAAAACAAAAAAAATACGGGTCTGTTTTTCATAAAATTTACGTACTTATGTACAAAAAATTTGAGGTCTGATTAAAAAATAACGTGGTATTTAACAGTGTGCCTGGAAAGAGTTGGAAACTGCTTAATTCTAAGTTTTTCTTTCACTCCCAGGTCAGAGTGGAAGAAATGTGATATTTTTTACGTTTTCAACATCATGGCTGAGCTATTTTGAAAAATTTACAAAAAATGAATCGAGAAAAGAATTCCATATAAGTAATTGTAATTTTATGAGAATCGGTTGAGAAATGGGACCTGTAGAGGAGAATAGCCGCGGACATACAAATATACTTACGAAAGTATTTTTGCCCAAGCTGAAACGAAGACGTTCGGTTAGTAAAATAAAATAATAAAATAAAAAATAAAATAACTGTGGAAGTATGTTTGTCTGTCCTTCCTTCACGTCGAAGATAAAAAGAATAGTTGGAGTGCAAGAACCAGTTGTCTGTTCCGAAGCGGCGGGCGGACCGGACAGCTAGAATATCCCATGCATTGAAAGAGAGGTTAGGCTGTAGTTCACCACGCTGTGCTGGGCCGATGCGGGTTGATGCGAATGCATGACTAATTTATTTCTCGAAAACTTAATTTTTCCATCACAATAAGACTGACTTTTCCTTCACCGCTAAGCAAGTCTTATTTTTTCCTTGATAAATTTAGGCAGTAGTGGTCCGAACCACAGGCTAAGCCACTCGCAGTTTCTCAACTTCCCGACGCCTTTGCCTTTGTCGGTCCACCTTGTTAAGTTAGGAAACATAATAAAAGAGAAATACAGCACAAAAGCGTATTACCATAAGCGGATTTTTTCCAATAAATGGAGAAAATTATTGAAGAATACTGCAACTAGAGTCCTTTTTATTAACCCCCGACAAAAAACAGGGGTGTTATAGGTTTGACGTGTGTATCTGAGTGTCTCTCTGCTGTGGCATCGTAGCTCCTTTTTTTATTTGAAAGCTGAAGTAATCTAGATGGTTCTTAATTTCAATACTCAATCATTTATTTGCATTCCATGGTGTTTTATAAAGATAACAGACAATAACATTTATGAGAACTCATGGACCCAGGACATATTAATCAAAATTGGTTCAGCCGTTTAAAAGTTATATTATAAGCAATCAAATGTCGAGGGTTATACTTACATTTTTAATTGTAGAGTTGTTTCAGCCTAAAAGTAGCCGAAACGACCGTTATATTCCACAACGAGAGGTACCCAGCCTTAGTATTTGTACTGCCTTCGACGCCCACCAAGCAAATGTTCGACGACATTGGTTTTATAGTGGTCAAAGGCCAGCGCTCCGATTGGCCAACGATCCCACTGTATAACGCTAAGAGAACTGACGATGACTTTGACTGGTTTGCGAAAATGCATACGGAAAAAGGAAATTATCTCGCAATAGGATATGTTACAGATAAGGTTAGTAGACTCTTTTCTAAGCTAACACTTTTACAAACTAACTACATAGCCAAATAATACTTTCTTGTAAGTATGAAATGTGTCCATGTATACAATATCTAATCTGTCTACTTCATGCTGTACTATGCAGTACCAAGTTTGAATATCCATAGGCGTATATTTCACATTTAATTTTCGCTAGGCCCGCCCCCCCCCCCCCCCGAAAAATAACCCTAGATACGCCAATGTGAATAAAAACCTTAAAAATGCATGCCCAAAGTCGAAGACATCACGAACATTAATTTAATGTAGATATATTATTTCTACTTACCCGTGAATATTGCATACATAGTACAGTCAACGGCACATCAGGTTACCACAAACTGTCAAATTTCCCCAATGGATAGTAAACTCTAATGCTTACAGATAAAATTCAAAATCGATTGAAGAAATTTGACAGTTTTGGATAGCATGATGTGCTGTTGTCCCTGTACAACAAAGGTAATCCTACTTAGTGAGTAATTAAAAAAGGAGTAAGAGCCCAATCGCCCTGCCGTCCCAAAGACGAGAACATCAAATTGCAAGTCTAATATACTCACGCTTTTTACAGTTCGTCCACAAATTGAAGACCCCACAGACGGTGTTTACGCTACGCGAACTGAAGATAATCGTCGATATACACTTGTGCGAAACAATCTTGAGCAAACTGGTTCTTTCGGGGTACTTTGTCCCTTGTTACCACTCTTGCAAAGTTGAACAATTCAAGGAGAAAGACCATCAGTGCCAGAAATACCTTGGGACTGAAGGAGCTGTAGTTTATGATGTGACAGAGAAGAAAGCGCTGGGCATCTCAACTTGGGGGCCTTCTACACCTTTACGTGAGTTACCTGTTGGTTTCTCAGTGCCAAACTCTAATGCTTTCTTCAACGATCTGGATTGCGCTAGGCTGATCAGAGAAGATCAAGCCACCAATGTTAGCAAAGGACACTATCAAAAATTGTGTAAAGATAAGAAATGATTACATTGAAAGTGATAGTGAAGAAACTGCTGAGATAGAACGGCTAACGTGGGGTCAGACGTGAAGAAGATTGAAATAATTTAGAGATCTCGTGATCAAACGAATTCTGATGCAATTTCTCAGCAATCAGAGTAATAGTAGAAAAACTGTCTACTTATTGGAGAATCAAAGATTCTGTTTAGATAAGAAATTTGGAACTGAAAGTGATACTGCTGAGACGGGGTTATTATCGTGGAGACATGTTATGAGTTTATGAAGAAGATAAATTTAGCTATCTCGTGGTCAATTTAACAAATTCTGAAGCAACATGTCAGTGATAATAAGAGTAAAAAGCTAAGCAAACTGTCTTCGTTATTGGAGTCAAGATTTCAAGAGGAGTTATTCATGTGGAAGGAAGAGAAAGAAGAAGCAAGGTCCCTGCTTTCCAAGAAGTTTGATACTTACGTCATTAACTCCTCTCTAGCACGCACAGGTTGTCCTATTTGTGACGTAGGCTGGCGGCATGTTAAGACGCTACCTGACGTAGTACTGGTTTGTAAATAGGGAAATTACTAGAATGAATAGAAGTGATGGCTAATGGAGAAATATTGGTGAAGTCAATTAGCGTCTAAATCGTCTACTAGTGGCAATCGACTACTGAATCTTAGGAAGAAAATAAAGTTACGGTAATGCCGTTATAAACACAAAAGAGAAACCAATGAATTTGGAGCTAGGTGACTGCTAAAGTATCTGCTCGTATTGACGTCACGGTACGTAGGTACTTCGGATAGTCTGTGCGGGTGTACAATAAATTAGTTAAATTTCAAATGTTACTTGTTTCATTTTTTGCTACCTACTCGTGTTTTTGCAGATTATTAGTTTGTGAAAGTAATAATTACTTAACATAACTCTGTATTTCGTCAAGAGACAACCAATTCTTACACTATTCATTTATTACAGTAACCATCTGATTCATAATCATAACTTTCAGATGCAGAGAAGTCCATCGAAGATAATACCACTTTAAATATCATACTGTAATTTTCCGTCTCGTTGACGTTAACAAGGACGGCATTACATTTAAAGAAGCTTTAACTTCTGTGTTAAACTTTAATGTACAGGGTCAACAGCACATGCTATCCAAAACTGTCAAATTTCTTCAATCGATTTTCAATTTTATCTCCAAGCATAAGAGTTTACTATCCATTGGGGAAATTTGACAGTTTGTGGTAACCTGATGTGCTGTTGACTGTACATTAGGGTCCATCCATTAATTACGTCACACGAATTTGATGATTTTTTGATCCCTCCTCCTCCTTGTCACAGTTGGTCACATTTGTAAGACTCTCCCCTCCCTAGCGTGACGTCACATATTTTGAATATTTTCAATTTTTGTAATTTTCTAATAAAAACAGTACTTAAAAAAGTAGTATTTTTTTTGGGAACTCAAAACTCACTATCTCAACCAAAGTAAAAACGTAAAAAGAGTGGTTGACACTGAGGAGGTCAAGTTTGTCGTTAATAGTTAACACGTTTTGATACTCATAACATATTTTGAAATGTGACGTCACGAAACTTAGGACCCTCCCACCCTCTTGTCACACTTTGTCACCTCCCCTTAACGTGTGACGTAATTTATCGATGGTCCCTTACTGTAATTGAACTTCTGTTTTTATTTATTTTTAAGTATGAGTGTACATATTTCGTATATACGACGGAAAATCAGTATTGAAATAAAATTACATAAAACGTGTAATCTTTAACGTAGTAAATTAAAACTACGCAAGCGAAGTCAAGCGATTAATTATATCTACGGAATTATGTAAATTCGCAAGAAAAGAAACACAGATTTTTTTTGGAGAAATAAGCAGTGCCTCTTGTGTAGTTTCTTTGTGGTCATTAGATAATAGGTAAATAAGCAACCGTCAGCAGCAAAATTTTGAACAGTCGGCACTACACTTTGAACTTTCGGCAGCAAATTTTGAACTTTCAGCAGCATTCTACTAATATGGCCAGTATTTTAAATTTGATAGTTTGTTTTCTGATGAAGATTGATTTGTACCAAGCGATGGCGGCTTCTAATCTATTGTTAGATAAATATTTGAGAGACAATGGCTTAAAGGACCTCCGGACTGTGGATGTCGGAGTGGAAGGGGTTAGAGCTGTGGATATGCATGAAATGCCACCAGAAGAAACATACGGCCCAAGTAAGTCGAACAAGGATTCTTATGTTGAAGATGTATGTTATTTAACTGTATGTGTTACAGGCACAGTGTTTTTGACCGTTTACAAATGGCGTTGTTATTTTACAATTTGTGTATAGGTCACCGTAAAATTGTCAAACCCGTAATATTGTAATTTCACTTAGTAAGATATTAATCTCTCGGTACATTCCCTCAAATTATTTTCACATTGACGGACTTTTCTTACCCGACGCAAAGGAGGGTAATGTGTTTATCAGCCTATGTATGTATATGTGGGTTTGTACCTTTGTGGCACTATTTAGACCGAACACATGGACCGATTTTGATAAATGATATGTCGTTTGATTCGTCATGACAGCGCGAATGTCATAAAAAACATGAAACTTTTCATTTTGATTGAAAAATCAAAATGGCCGATTTTGGACGCCATAATGTGAAAAAGAAAAAAATGAAAATCGACGAACCATGTCAAGTGGAGTATCGTTGAATAGCTATAAAAAAATCATTTTAAGGTTTCTCATATCGTTTTTCAATCAGAATTACCGTTTAGAATCTATAATATTTAAAGTTGGTTATGTGCAAGTGTGATATACACAGTTGATGAGGAAATCAATAAACAAATATAAATATCTGACCCTAACTAAAAAGTATAAAATAAAATAAATTAATTTAAAAAATTAAAAAACCCGACTGCTTATAGTAAATACTGAAAAGAAAAAACAAGTAAGTCCAGTAGTCGAGACTTTTGTTATTGAATATTATTGAATAACATAACGATTTTAACAGTCGGGACCTTACGGGACCCATCAAAAATCCAGCTTCCAAGAATGGGTCCCGACTAATTTAATTTTTTAAATTAATTTATTTTATACTTAATGTTGCAACCTAACCGAAACTAAAAAAGCCTAACCTAACTTATCCGAATTGCATGAAGGCTGCCCTTAAAAACGTGAGATTCTAATTTTACTATATCGTAAAGTCGCGGGAGACTGTAATATTTAACTAGTGAAATTTTACAATACAATACTCTTTATTGCACACAAAAAAAACATAACATAAAAACAAAAACAAATGTTCATAATGTAGTGTACAATGCGGCGGCCTTATTGCTAAAGAGCAATTTCTTCCAGGCAACCGGGTTGAACTATCGGTTTTAACAATTTTCCGGGTGACAGACAGATAAGATAACGTGAATGCTTGTGTTTAGTTTACCAAATGCTGGAGAACTACGAGGTCGAAGCGACCCCGACCTCTGAGGCGGAGCACCCGTGGATCGCACGAGTGGTGCACTCTCCCTACCAGTACTACCCCTTTGTATGCACGGCCATTTGCATCGAGCCGCAGATTTTCATCACCTCTGCCAGTTGCTTAAATAGGTACTCCCGTTTTTGTTAACCCCCGACAAAAAAGACGTGTGTTATAATTATAAGTTTGACGTGTGTATCTGTGTCTGTCTATGCTATGGCATCGTAGCTAAGCGAATGGATGGACCAATTTCGACTCGGTTTTTTTTTCTGACTTGATCGAGATTGATTCTCAGTCAGCGGTCGAATGTCGAGGGTGATACAACATTTTTAATTTTAGAGTTATTGTAATTCTAATAGCCATATACACACGGCAGCACATCAGCTATACATGTTGACCTTGACGTCGCCCTTATCTCGCTCATAATAGCGTCGGCGTTCGTAGTACAGATGGGTAACCTGACGTGCTGCTGTCTGTACACTGTAGAGGCAGGTCTACACTTTTATAAGTGGCAACGGCAATATTCGTTTGCGCAGTAAAGCACAACGCAAGCAGACCAAACCAAACGTGATTACTTGCCAATGAAGTATAGACCTTACTTATTCACTTTAAGGTTGTAAATCGACCGACGACCGGTTTGTTCGAGTGGGAGGCGCTGCCTCTTGATCGACGGGTCTTGGGTTCGATTCCCAGTCGGGGAAAATGTTTGTGTAGCATTTGCTGTCTAACTTTCTAGTTTTTTAATTATATTAATTTATATTCCAGTTTGAAAATAACGTACACATCTGTAATTTACGAAAAGATACATTTCAGAGCAAAAACGTTCGTATTGCCGTATCCTCCAACGAGAATGCAATTCGATGATATAGGATTCATAATAGTAGAATCAACCTCTTACAAAGGAAACTGGCCGCTAATAGAACTAGTTTATATCCCTACTTCGGAAAGAGACGACGGTTTCCAATGGTTCGCCGACTTAGGTTATGAAAACGATACGATACAGCATAAAGTCGTAGGATACGCTTCTGAAAAGGTAATGGAAAAACATTATTTATTTATTTTGCTCAGGTGACACATGGCCATATAAATATTGGGATTCAACTTAATGGGATCCAACTTTCATAGAGCCCACTTAATGGGATCCAACTTTCAGGGAACCCAACATAATGGACATCCAGCTTTCAGAAAATTCAACATATTGGAAATTCAACTTAATAATCCCTCTAGGTGACACAAGAGTTTTTTTTAAGTAGCCCCCACATTACAGGCTACACTGAGGAGTAACAGGCTACTTTTAAGTTGCGGGCGGAAAGCTAGTTTATTAAATTAAACGCACCTATTAAATCCCACAGTTCTACCATACGATGAAATCACCGACAACTGAGTTTCGGTTAGTGGAGCTGCCGGTAGTTGTCGGAATCGACATGTGCCAAGAAATACTTGGTTTTAAGCACATGAAAGGGTATCGAGTGCCTTGCTACCTGTCCTGCACTCTTCAGGAGTTCCAACGAGATGATCCAAAGTGCGGAAAGTACCTAGGAACCGATGGAGGCGCGATTATTAACTTCAGAAGCAATAAACTGCTAGGCATTGCAACTTGGACTGTTACTGCTAAGCGAGTGGAAGTCCCCGTGGGTTTTTCTGTGCCGAATTCGGAAACTTTCTTCGAAAATCTAGAGTGTGCTATGAGATTAAGGGATGACACAAAAGTTAATGTTTCTGAGGGATATTACCAAAGTTTATGTCCGAAAAGGTCACGTCGATGAAACCGAAAGTGTGTTCTAGTAAAATATGATCTTAAAATACAATATACGAACTTTGAGGGCTATAGCATAAAGCCGGCTACGGGTAAAAGCGACGGCGCCGGCGGCGGTAGCAAATTCTACCGTGCACTGCGAGCAATCGAGATTAAAAACTAGGTAGGTACCGCGTGCTGCGACCAAAGCAAGCAGATAGGATTTGTTTTTCACCGCTGCCGCCGCCGCCGCTCCTCACTGTGGCCAAGGTGATGTCGATTTCGTGCAGACGACTTGAATCGTAAATTGGCTTCTGCACAAAGTGAATTTAACTGGAGATGTAAACCACACGCCATCATCGTAACTTAAATCGAAATCGACGTCAGCCAAGCACAGAATTATAAATAATAGTAATGGAGGACAATTTCAACACAGAGCGATATGTGATAGAACTGTCGGCCGTGTAGGTACATTTAAATTCAGAAAAAGGTTACCATTTGCCGTTATGATGTTATTTATTACGCAATTACAGATACTACAACCCAAGTCTTAAAGATCGTATCCGGCCGTAACTTGTATTTTTTTGAGATAAGTGGAGAAGCGGCCGGGTACGTACCGGTACCGCGAATCGGGGCGGATGTTTCGAAGTGATGCTCGTGCTTCTCGGTGGGGATATATATGAGCTGATAAAAAAAACATGGTCGACAGTACTATGTAGAACTGTGTAAGGAGTATCCAATACTCATATAAATCTAAAATCGTGGTAAGAACCCAATTTAATTATGTTCTAAACTTATAATGCTCAAAATAACTGTGAGTCTTAATATAAACAATACAATGCATTAATACGAAGAAAAATGCTCTATACTATAAGCTACTTGTGAACAGAGATATCATCACAGGCCTCGATTTAAGCAGTGACTATAAACCGAACAGAGATATATATAATAACCTGTATATTGGACCATTTTTTAATATAATGGAATATTTGCCTTGGTAATATATATATGTAGGTCAGTGACTTGAATTATGAAATGAAAATGACTATTTAAGTATTACACTATTTAATATTAAGTTGAAATGTTCATGAAATTACAATTTCATTATTTCTACGGGACTTAAGATAAATTATTTCTTTAAATGCACTTAATTAAACTATGAGCTGTTAACATTAAAATTAAACCTAAATTCTGAACCTGAAGAAGCAAATTTGAATGATTTTGAAATGTCTTGTGTAAATGGAACTTTTTGACCATTGTCACCAGACTGTGTAACTAGTGAGCCACTAGACAGTGGATTTACTGCTTGTTCATATGTATTGTTAAGAATAGAATTATCACATGTATTATTGGAGTTTTCAGTAGTATTTTTAGGTGTGGTACAATCAATTTGGTGTGGCGGTAAATTAAAGTTGAACCTGAAAGAGTTGTCACCTGTAGACTGAATAAGAGATTTCCTCAAAAAGGTTGCCTTCGGATTTGCTGGTTTATCCACAATCTTCATCTTACTAGTCACTGAAATTAAGAAATAATTAAATTAAATTTTACAAGTGCCCACATCACATACAAGTGCACCGAGGGGCACGGGCCTTCCTTCAAAACACGAAGGGGTTTTAGGCCATAGTCCACAACACTGGCCCAATGCGGTTGGTGGACCGCTCGTCTTTCAAAAATGAATTTTCTTGGACAGGCCGGTTTCATCACGATGTTTTCCATCACCGTTAAGTAAGATCACTTAGAAATCCGTACATAAATCCGAAAAGACGAATTTAGTGGTACAGGCTGGCACCAGGATTTGAACCCGTGACCTTCGGATTACAAGTCTGGCTCATTACCAACTGGGCTATAACTGCTTTTATAATGTTTATAATTATAATAAAGAAATAATGACAACTTACTTTTTGCTAGTTTTTTTTCTTCTGCTAACATTTTTGCTCGATAATCCCCAAAGTGTAAGCGCATAAGTTGTCTTTTCCTTATAATAGGTTGGTTGTTATTCTTCAACACCTGTAGCACTTTCCATGCCTCTTGAACTGAAAGTTAAGAACAAAAGCTTAAAATTAAATTTCACAAACCACTTTTTTTAGTTAAATATCATTGGTAAAATTAAATGACAATGAATTGTACCATATTAGAGTAGTCAATAAACTACGTTCAAGCACTTGTAAGCTTCTAAAATGACAGAGCTAGGTATTTTGAGTACAAAAAACAATGTTTCTGAAATTCCTAACCTAAAAATTTCCCGATATTTTTTTTTCACAAAGAACAACATAATATGTGATTTGAATATTATTCAAAAATCACGTAGGATATGAGCTTACCTTGTTTTTCAGTAACCTTACTATTAGATAGAGTACGTTCTAACTCTTGAATACACCAACAAAGTTCCAATTGGAACTGTCTCACTGCCTCCTCGTTATCCATCGGTTCTGAGTTTTCCACGGGGCCGTTTGAGCATGGCTTTTGTTTAGAGTTGGATAGCATTTTTCCTTTTGGGTGAAGCTTCGTCGGTTTAGGCATATTGCTGAATATTTTCCAAATTATTTGCAGAAATCCACGTTTGTTTTGATTTCTTTTTATTGACGTGCAATTTTTTTTTTTTTTTTTTAATAATTATTTTCTGGCCTGGAAGCTAGTCCTTTTGGCCGTGCAATTTTTATTTGCTTCAGGTGTTACCTTAATAAAAAATCATTTTATGTGAAAGCCGCGACCAATAATCACCAGCCGTGACGCGAGGCAACCGCAACCGCGTTTGAGTTTGTAATGCCCCATCCAGACTCCATGAGATTACACGAACGAGAGAACTCGTGTCTCGTGTCGCCTCGTCTTGCCTCGCTGTTGCTCCATTTATGACGGTTTTTGGGACGCGAATCAAAAAGAACGCGAGGGAGGGAGTGAGGCGAGGGAATCAACCACACTCTCTCTCACCTTCGCTCAATTTGTTGTTAACTGCTGCAGAGTAAGGACGAGGCCAGTCGTGGGATAAAAGTAGTCTAAGTGTTATTCTGATGTCTTAACTATATTACTGCAAAGTTTCATCAAAATCGGTCAAATTTAATATAATATTGGTAGGCACATAAAGTAGCTAACGCAGTCACTTATATCATGTCCATCTTGTAGTAGTAAATCGAGAGTGTGGATGGCTAACACTCTGCAGCCTCCACTCGCCAAGACTCGTGCGAGTGCCTCGTGGAGGCGCCTCGCCTCGCGAGAGTCTGGAGCCACCATAAAATGGTGAAATGCGATACTAGCGACTTCCGGCTATGACATAACGTGAGGGTCGTTTTAAGTACCAAAATCATAACCTAGCTGTAATCATTTTCATTTGTCATTTCATTTCGAATTTTCGTGAGGAAATAGTATGCCGCTTGGAAAATTCGGGAAAATTACTCTTTCGTGGTAAATACCTGAATAATAGTTAAATTTTTCAGAGTTGGAATTAGATCTTTACTGTTTGTGTGGTGAGATTTAATACAATTACATGTTATTTATTAATCTTCATTCCGCTCACATTTTATTCTTGAATGATGAAAGAATTTTTTCCCTAACTCTCTGACCTGCCTTTTTTATATGGATTATTTATACACTTTTTCGTATAGATGATCAATTTATATTTTTCATATAATGTGCTAGTTCATTTTAATTTACTAGCTTCCCGCCCGGGACGTCGTTTCCGTGGGAACTTCGTGAATGAATCAATTTTTGAGTTTAACATGCTCAGTAAGTCGCGGCGGGGAATGATAGATATGATAACAACTTTAATTATTTATTTATTTATCGAACTTCTACTAAAAGTTACTAGTGGAACTGCTGCAACAAAATGTCTAAAAAGTGCCAAGTATGTGCACATTGTCTAGTCAACAGCACATAAGGTTACCACAACTGTCAAATTTCCCCAATGGATAGTAAATTCTAATGCTTGGAGATAAAACTGAAAATCAATTGAAGAAATTTGACAGTTTTGGATAGCATGATGTGCTGTTGACCCGGTACATGTTAGATTTAGAATGAGATTTAGAATTTAATTTTACTGTATCAGAAAGCTTGAGCTTTGAACAGTTACATTTAACTTTTTCAGGGTAGTGATCACTGTAAGCAGTCTCTCCATATTTGTGGTGTCCAAGAACAGTATAAATGACCGGCGTTTGGAGAATATGAAAATACGGGAACGAATGCGCAAGTGTAACCAAGGAGAGTACCCCGACCTGTATAGGAAGTGAAAGTCAGTGCATTTTTCTCATTTCTGTTAGAAAATAATTCTTAATAATACTGCAAACGGTCTTGGAAGTAGTTTAAAGTTTTGTATGTTCGAACACATTTTCATTAACTGTCGTGCGATTGTTTACGCTGCTTGCGATAGTAATCTCGTACACCAGGTGTACATTTGGCATGCGAAGGCTTAAGGTTTTTTAGACAAAGTTGCCATCAAAAGAAGACTCTAGTAAATTCAGTTTATATTTGATTCTATGCCCAATGCCATTATTTTTAAATTATGACTGGCCTTATGTTCAATTGGTAATGACCTTGCCTGTTGATCGGTAGATTGCAGATTCGATTTTCAACACAAATATTTGGAAATTGTACAGACAGCAACATGTTAGGTTACCCATTTGCATTACGAAAGCCGCATTACGATCGTGATAAGGGCGACGTCAAGATCAACATGTGTAGCCTGATGTACTGCCCTGTGTACTTGTGAGAAGTCTGGGTATTTATGAGTTTACAAAAAAAGTTAACAAGTGAAATATCAGTCTTGCTTAATTTGGGGTTAGATGGGCTTGGAATCATCCAATAAAGAAAGAAATTGCACAGTCTATTTGGCTATTTCCAAGTTTTCACTTTATTTTTTTCAGGGAATTAGCGTGACAAGTAAAGTGCATTGACAATATGTCGGTGCCTCAGCTGGACCCGGCGAAACTCCAACTGGTTCAGGAGCTAGAAATCGAGATGATGTCGGACATGTACAACAGACTAGTCACTGCGTGCCACCGCAAGTGCATACCTATCAAGTACCACGAGGCTGAACTCGGTAAGATTTTAATTCATTTTTTTATTACAAAACAGCTATATTTAACTTTATATCTAAACAGGTGCCAATAACAGATTTTATTAAATTACTATAAAAATTAGACACTATGTAATAAAGAAACATAGGCATAGGCCAGCTACATAGGCCAGCTAGTGCAACTGTGGCCTATCACTTTGTTGCATAACCAGTCTAATGATAATGGAAGAGAGTCTACCCACATGGTAGCTTAATGCACATGCTGATTATTGTTAATAAATGCTCACAAAAATTCGGAAAGCCAATTCACCTAACATAACCATAGTGAATATCTCTGTGTACCCTCGATAGTACCTTTCCGTCTATGACGTTTGCGTGGAAAAGTATGTGTCACACAAGCAATTATACACACAATAATTGTGAACCTTCATGACTACCAAAGTTGTACCTTTTAATTCTTCTTCAATTTTCAGTCACATGTAATTTTGGTTTCCAGGAAAAGGCGAATCAGTGTGCCTGGACCGTTGTGTTGCTAAATACTTAGACGTCCATGAGCGCATAGGCAAGAAACTATCCAGCATGTCATCTGGGGAAGCCGACGCAGACTTGACCAAGATAAACCTACCAGAGGGCAATAAGTAGGCGGTATGGCTTGCTTTATCGTTGTAGTTTGATATAACTTTAGCTATAAATCACTACACAAGAGTGCTTATATTACTTTTTAATTAAGTGATATACTTATACAGCTGATATAAACGGACTCACCATTTGAATAGTAGGTACTTCGGGTGACAAAAAAAATTGGGAAAACCTCTAAAAAATGTGTTTATTTAAAGAAAGATTGGCACTATTTATTTAGATGATAGGACAACAAGCGTATACTTGAAATCGGAAAGACTAAAATCAACATTAAACTCGAAATACTAACTCCATTATTATTGCGGCCTCTAGATGCAAGTTCTAGATTTACGAGAATATTACGCTGTTTTAAGAACAATATTTAGATTATTACACAATTTGAATCTGGCTTTAACATCAGTAGGTAATTAGTAGTTACCCATGATAAGACTATTCAAACCAATACAACTGAAAGTTACAATACAATACTCTTTATTGCACACAAAAAACATAACAAAACAAACAAAATGTTCATCATCTAGTGTACAATGCGGCGCAAAGTTATTCAAATTACAACGATAATATTGCAAGTTTCTCAATTATGGACCTCTTCATACATAGGTAGTTAATATTAAATTGTGTGTAGGTATGGATTTCCAGTTTGGAATATTCCACATGAGTGGGATCTGGTGCGTTCAGAAATGCATTTTATTTTGTTATTTTAGAATGGGCGATTTATTTTAGTGATTTTTATGCCTAGTTGACGATTGTTAGAATAAAACAAATTGAAAAATATTTTTAACATTTTATTTAATTACAGAAATTTACTAACTACTCTATATACGACTATCTACAAAAAAGCTAATTGCTACGATAATGTTATTAGTTCTTTGTTTTGATAGCTTTTAGTTGTCCGAATCCGTAGCCAGGGGTATAGTTTTTTATAAAGACGCCTAAAATAAGGATGTTGCTGCAGAAAAACACGACTCCTTTAATCCAAATGAATAAGAAAACTTCTTGGCTTTGGAACTCCAATAGGTAGGCGTAAAAAAGCCACATGCCTTGACTTATGATCCACAGTAAGCTACAGCGAAATGCATTTTGAAGTGACATTTTGATGTCGTGCACAACTAAAGGCAGTAAAGAAAGAAACCAGATGAAGTACTGTGAGGTCATCACACTATTATAACCCACGAGTACAATAGCTTGACTGAACAGCGCAAACGGCAGAGTTTTCGCATCACAACCAAAAGTCAGACTTATTATAAATAGAATTACAACTTCGAAGATTTGGGATATTACCTTGACTATATCAAAAGCCATCTCTCCTGCAGTTAAATAAGTGTAATAAAAGAGCACAGAAAAGTTGTGCCTTATATCTTTCCGGAAGAGGTGGTAGATGTAGGTTTCAAACAAAAAGTCGTATTGGAATATGTAATACATAAACCATGTAAGAGAAGCCAATGTTACGATGCAACTCGACGCAAGAATAATCTGCTTTTTATTGGGAATTAGCGATATAAAACCATCTTTGACAGCAGTTTTCCGAGAGATCTTATACTCTCCTAGGGACAAATACATAGGAAAGCAGAAAACTAATGGATAGATACGTAAATGGATCGCAACACCGAGCAGAATCCCTGAAATGGCGTATTTCTTCAGGCCTTTGAACACGTCGGTCTGTAAACACATGATAGCGTTTATAATGAAGGAACAAGACAAAGAGTCTGCATTCCCACGTGTGGATATGGCGATGCTCAAAGGATTGTAAAGCCAGAAATAGGCGCAGTACGACGATATTCTAGAAACGTCACGTTTGCTGTAATCAGCGAGTTGCTTTTCAATCAGAACTTTTATATCGATGGCGATCATAATGTCGATGGAGGCAAATAGAAACTTTCCAAAGCTTCGTCCGACGATAAGGTTAGGGGTAAGAAAAAACGCTATAAAAGGGCTGTATCTGTATGTGTGCCGTTTGTATGGTGAATTGCCGTTTAGGACATGCCGTGCCGCGTCTGTGAACACTTTATAATCCACATCAGTGTATGGGACGTCGAAATATCGATCATGGAACTCCCCGTACACAATCAGAATCAAACGTATCAAATGTCCAGCTATGAGGTGGTATTTGAAAGGCAAATCGAAGATTTTTTTTACTTTCTCCATTTTAGATTTTAGTTTTCATATCCTTGGCTACGGACTGCAAACAAGCTGTGAACTCTTTGAATTCTTTAGCACAATCGTCTTTTTTCACTTCCTCCGTAAGTAATACACACCGGCCGTACAGGGACGCCTGCTTCGAACACTTAACGAATATAAAAGGGTATTTTGCGAATCGTTCTCTCGCTCTAGTCACAGCTTCCATATTAACACAACAACGCACGATCTCAGTCCAGCGTGTCAGTGTAGCACTCAAAAATCTACTGCAATAATTTACTGCCCTTTTGATTCCTCCGCGATTCTCGATTTTAAAGTGGTTGGGGGCTCAGATACGTCGAAGATATCTTTCTCTCTGAAAAATATATCGTAGATAGGTTTGGAAAAAAATATAGACAATCCTATAACCGAAAAAGTGATTTGAAAAGTGCGAGGGTACTTATAAATCCAACTTCTTTGTCCTAATGTTCTTCTGCGAGGACGAGGTTGTTCCATAATTTTCTGAAAAGACACACGTGTTTTTTAATAATCAAGACTAATTTTGAAAAGTAGGTGCAGGACGGGGTTTGACGTAGATTTGGTTTTTCCAATCGAATGATAGTGCAGACAAGTAAAATTGAGTTTGAGATTTACTAAAGTTCCACTGGTATACGTAAGACATATTTCTAGACGTGGGTGGGACTTATGAGTTATGAGGAAAAGAAACATTAAATATTCGTCCCAGTATTTCGTCGCTTGACTTGATGGCACGATAGTTCAGTAGATCTCCTGGTGCTCTACACCAGGAGATATAATCTTAATGGGTTCAAGTCCCATTCGCGCCGAACATTTTTATTCCCTAAAAATTATTTATTAACATCTCTTATTTAGTTACTCACCACTAATTAGTGTTCTCGAAGGACTGGCCCGTACTTCTTAGGTTCGAGGTCGTATCCTGAACAAACGAGGGAGCGCGGTTTGTGTTTGAGACAGCACTGACGCATCGCCTCAAACACCTTGTCACAGCGGACCTCTTGGAAGCCGTTCTCTGGAAATTTTCGAAATAAATTGTCTTTTAACGTTAACACAAAATTATCGTAGTTTATACTTTGTGTCGTTGCTTCTTAATGGAGCTCCATAATCGAAACCGGTCGCATAAAAATATTAAATAAATAAGTGGAACTATAGTGTAAAAATCATGTCTTTCATTGGTAACAAAATTAACGTTTTCATTCAAATAGCTTTCCGCCCATGCAGGCCAATTACACAACTGCAAGTACTGCAACTGCGCTTGTGGCAGTAATTTTTGTCATGACAGTGATAGTTTTTTAGGGCTCGGACGGATTAACCGATCGACGTGATTTCTTGCATAGTTGGGGACCCCAAAAGTGACGAGACTACTTTTCCTCACGAACGAAGGCTGAAAGCTAGTTCCATATAAAACTAGGTTATTTCGAGCTAAGTATACAAAAAATCAAATGTCAACGACTCATCAAGGTCCAGCCCAAAGCTGAAATTTGGAAAAAAGGTTTTTTTATGACAAGCACTAAGGATTTTCCGAAATTCCCACGGGAACGAATTCCCGGCATTCTCTAGTTTAACATAAAATTGTAATTATTCCCGGCATTCTCTAGTTTTATCATAAAATTGTAAGTACCTACTTCAGGTTTAGCATTACGTTCTTCTCCGAGATCCAATCCATCTATTCACCCACTTTAAATTAGTTGGCGGAAATAAGGATGTGAATCAGCTCGTGAAACAGAACTGTCCCCAAGGAACATATGTCGAAATATGAAAAAAAAATGTCATCAACTCATCACTCCATATAAATTGTGCGACCGGCTGATTTGCATTTGTATTAAAATGCGTGTAACTTTTTAATTACGCATTGAATAATTGTGATTTTTTGAACTAACTAGCTTTCCGCCCGGGACTTCGTTCCCGTGGCACTTTTTTAGTTTTTTCTTTCATAAGAACCTTCTCCTGACAATAAGGAACACAACAAAAAAAGAATCATCCAAATCGGTCCAGCCGTTCTCGAGTTTTGCGCTTACCAACAGATTTAGTGATTCATTTTTATATATAAGATTTATACCAATATAATTAAAGGCAACATCTGGGTGAAATCAGATCTTCGCTAGGTGGTGTAGTTCTATTTGGGCAGTGCCGAAATAAGGCTTGCCTTATTTCGGCACTGCCCATTGAAAATGCTTATAACTTTTTAACGGAAGGTCTGAGCAAATCTGAAACTTGATGTCTCAATTCGATCAATGTTGGACTGATTCTGGGTGAAATCAGATCTTCGCTAGGTGGTGCAGTTTTTTTGGGCAGTGTCGAAATAAGCAGCTTATTTCGACACTGCCCAAAATAAGCACTGTCCCAAAATAAGCTTATTTTGGCACTGTCCCAAAAAAATCCTTTTAACTCATTAACGGGAGGGGGACCAATTGTCTCCTTTGCGAACTAATTTGGACCAATTGAGGACTGATTTTCTGTCTAATTGAAATCAAGATCTGACACTGGTAGTGCTGCAAAGGACTTAAGGCTTTTAGCCCTTATTTTAAGACTAGACTGTTAAATAAAAAGCCTAGTAGACTAAAAACCTATAAATCCATTTAGTACTTGCGGCTAGGCTAGGGTTACTATTCAAGCCTTTTGGTTATAAGCCTAAAGGCCTTAAAAAGGCCTAACCTTGTTTAAGACTAATTTAATAAAATAAGACGCTCAAAAAGCCCCATTCCCTTCCCGTGGGTGTTGTAAGAGGTGACTAAGGGACTACTCAAGTGATACACAATTTCAGACAGTCCCTCAATATTTGCCAAACGTGGCGAAAACAACCGTTTTTTATGGCCGATATCATGTGTGAATTTTATGTAGTTCCAATAATATTAGTTACATACGTATCGAATTGATAACCTCCTTTTTTGAAGTCGGTAAAAAGGCTTTTACTAAAAAATAATAATAAAGACTCAAACCCCAAAAAGCCTACTACTTTAAAAATGGCTATAAGTTTTTTAAAATGACGAAGCTTTTAAAGCCCTATTTTACTGGTCTAGTCCCAAAAAGGACTCGATAGGCTGAAATTTAGGGCTAAAAGCCTAGTCCTTTGCAGCACTAGACACGGGGCAGTGCCGAAATAAGGGACCCTTTGTATGGGAAACCGAAAACTTTTTCTAATGAACTTCATATAGGATCCTTGGGGAAAGGTCTTCAGTTTCACGTCACGGGGAGTGCTTATCACCCCCTAAAGTTTAGCCAACTAACTTAAAGCCGCCCCATATACCTAACTTTTTATGTAGGTCAGGACAGCTGAGACATGTCGCCCGGGGAGATCTCGCATATTCAGGTCGATAGCAAATCGTTTGTGACGACAAACAAGCAAACTTTCATCGTTTGTGACGGTATACTTTCGCCAAAAAATCAAAAAAACATGGTTCAGCCAGCCGGATTTTGCACTTTTTGGAGCACATCAGATCTCAGCTCCTGAAGGGTTTTCGGGATTCGTTCCTGATCAAAAGGAATGTGACGCCTATGTGACAGAAATCCAAACTGATTTCATCTATCGTGATGCAATACTTTTGGAGAAATCTTGAAAAACAAGTGTCCAGCCAGCCTGATATCCGGCTGGCTGAACCACTTGTTTTTCGTCGATTTCTCGCTAACTAACGCGTTTCACTCTGAACTTTTTTGATCAAAGGTTTGTGATGGCAATGTGACAGGGTACCAAGCAGGTTTGAACGCCCGTAACGCATGCACTTTTGAGATATTCCAGAAAACTAAATGGTTCAGCTGGAAAAAGTCAGGCCAGCTGAACCACCTGTTTCTACCACTTCCAGGTGCGCTACACTCGAGGAATCTAGACCAAAGGTTTGTGACAGAGATGATAAATACGATGGTTCGTTTGTGATGGCTCAAAATGCAGCCCAAAAAAAGTTATAAGCGATTCTTTTTTTTCCATACATTGATTAAACTAGGTGACCGTGCTTTCGGTATTGCAAGGACAGTCCCTAATTGAATTAAATATTGAAGCATTAATAGAATGAACAAGGCGCCGCACAGTGGTTCCAATTTCAATATTCGTGGACATAGACCCCGAAGTCGGAATTTCGACCTGATTTTTTTTTCTATGATAGAAAACAACATTTAAAACAACTTTTATTCTTTCACAATTCTTCGAAAAATTCATATTATTCAAGATATAAAATATTAAAAAAAAAATTGTATGGAGAAAAACATATTTCATTTTTTTTCTTCGCGTGCCGTAGTTTGCGGGGTGTTTTGAGGCATAGGCGTGTTAGATAAGGTGACAAGGAATATAAAAAGCATTTTATCTGGTACCGCAGAGTGCGGCTGCGGAAGAAAATGATGTTTAAAAAATTTAAATAAAAACGCGTTTTTTACAAAGATTGTAAGGTTTTTCATAATGGTTCATTTATTTTTTGTATTTTTACACTTTATTACATAATATAAGAGTGAAATATCCCATAAAATACTTTAAAAAATGTTTTTTTTTAAAATTTTAATTTTATTTTATTCATAATTTTTACGAAGTTTAGACCCTTTTAAGGAATAATTTGTTACTAGGCCTCGGTCTCGAATTTTGCGGGCGGCGGAGCGGCAGCGGCGGCGGCGCGGGAGAGGGGCGGGCAACGCATACCTGTTCTCGAAACCAGCGGGCAGATCGCGCGGCACTGTAGCGGTGTAGTGTTGTGTTCGTGGTTGTGTTGTCGACATTCGCAAACGAAATGTCTGAAAATCGGCGACAACATCTTTTTGATTCAAATTTATTCCTAACGCTCGATTTATTGTGGGCAAAAGAAGAAGTAGATCCCTACTTTATGGCAAGGAAAATAAATGGCGAGTTTTATCGAAATTATGAAGAACAGAGACAAAATCCCGATAAATTCTACGACTACACCAGAATGAGTGTAGAAACTTTTGACTATATTCTAGAAACTATCAAGAGTGATTTAGAGTCTGGAATTAATCTAAAAAGTTTTAGAGGTATATCTCCAGCAGAAAAATTATACATAACGCTTGGGTAAGTAAAACAACGAAATTGTAATTTGTAATTGTATTTATTGATAGTTTCAAAAAGGAAGTGTTGTACCTACTAATTTAGTAAATAGTTTGGCATCGGTATTAAGTTCCCAGATACAATAATTTTAATTAAATACCTACTACACATTAATCATCCTTAATTATTTATCTTTGGCGAAAAATATAATATAAAAACGTTTCGTAAGAAATAAGTAACATAACAGTTTGTCATTTATTTTTAAAATCACAGTTTTCGTTTGTACGACGATTAATTATTTCTACAATCACAGTTTTCTTACTCATTTACAGTATTTTTATTACAAGGTCGATATACTTAGTGGTCAGTATAATTCCACGCTTATTCTAATCTTAAAACTAAATCTTCTCTCTAAAATTAAAGTTCTCATTTGTACGACGATTAGTTACCTATTTAAATCACAGTTTTGTTATTTATTGACAGTATTTTCATTATAAGATTGATATACCTCTATTGTTGAGTACTATACCCATACATATATGATTCATTAGAAGGGTACGTGCTTTCATTTACACTTAACTCATCTAGAAGAGCTTGATTAATTTTTTGTCTTACTCTAAACTTTTGAACAGGAGTGAATTTTTCCATTTGTGGAAGCAAACTCATAAAAAAGTAGTAGTCATCAGACTTATTCTCATTTCTAGAAGCCTCGTTTCTACTTTGATTTGATAAATCATTTTCCAGCAGTCTTATCCTTTTCCTTTCCAATTCTAAAAATTCAGTTCTTATGTCATTCGCTGTTCTCTTTTTTCTTGATCGTTGTGACGCAGAAGCTTCTCTTGAAGGCGTAGAAATTTCTTGCGATGATGTAGAAGCTTCTCGAGAAGAAACAGGAGCCTCTTGTGAGGATGTAGAAGGTTGTTGTGGATAAATAGAAGATTCTTCATTATGACCGGTTGTATCTTCTTGAGAGTTTTCTCCAGATATGTCTTCTATCTCAAAAGAATCATTACTTATCTGATTACTTACTTCAGTACTGCTTAAATTACCCTCAGTAACATTTGGTACAACTTCATCTTGCAAAAACCTCAATTGAGAAAAATATTGCCAATTTGAGGGTTGATTAACATTTCCGGCATCTCCTGATCTAGGGGCAGGATTTTTTTTTAATTCCTTTCTATAGTGATCTTTTAAATTTTTCCATTTCTTCTTTAAATCGGTCACTGAAACAAAGAACGAACAGACTATTTATTACATACATAACTTTAACATATATATGCTTTAATTTTCAGGTTTTTGGCGAGTGGGCAGACTTTCAAAAGACTGTCGTTATCATTCAGAATGGGAAAAAACACGGTAGCCAACATAGTTTATGGCACTTGTAAAGCTATATGGAAAAATTTGGTACATTTACATATGCCAAAACCGACAGAAGAATTATTGAAAAATATATCGGAAAAATACTATGAAAAATGGCAATTTCCTAATTGCGTTGGTGCTATTGATGGCAAGCACTGTCGAATAAAAAATCCTAAGTTCGCTGGATCATCGCATTATAATTATAAACATTTCTTTTCGATGCACTTGCAAGCGGTCGCGGATGCTGACAAAAGATTCATTTGTATAGAAGTTGGAGGAAGAGGGAAACAAAGCGATGCAGGGACATTCCATTATTCTAATTTGAACCGTTTACTTCAAAGTAATAACTACAATATACCAGGTCCACAATATCTACCCACATCAGATATCGTTCTACCAATGGTTTTTATTGGAGATGAAGGATATCCACTCAAGACATATTTGATGCGACCTTATCCACAAAGCGTACTTAATGCACAAAATGAGTTATTTAATAAGCGATTATCGCGGGCTCGAAAGACTATTGAGTGTGCTTTCGGAATTTTAAGATCCAAGTGGCATATTTTCAGATCGCCCATAGAGACAAACAAATGTCATGCAAGATTACTCATCAAAACTTGCTGTTTGTTGCATAACATTATCCGAGATAAGGACGGTGATAATGACATTGCCTATATTACTGTCAATACGAATCAACAAACATTACAAACACGATTACAAACCAACGTCCGGACGTCTTATCAAGCACAATATATACGTGAAAAATTCAAAGAATATTTTGTAAATCATCCCATTAGCTACTAATTAATTTGTAAACCATAATAAAGATTGTATATAACATAATAAATAATTTTTATATTCACCTACCTTCAATATTCAGTTCGTTTTTTATTTCTTCCCATAATTTGTTAATTATTCTTCTATTTTTATGGTTCACATCTTTGCTGTTCCATATGGGTCTCCTCTCAAAGATTGCCGAAATAATTTGCTCTTGCACGTCCGAGGACATTTTGATACGTCACAAAAAAAATGTACAACACTATACTACAATGCAGACGCGGGACGGTCACCGCTCGACTGGAGTGCACCGCTCGTTGCCCGCCCCCGCGCCGCTCCCGCGCCGCTGTTTTCGAGACCCGGTCCATTTGACGATACGCATAAGATCCTGCCGCTCCCGCTCCGCTGCCGCCGCCGCCCCGCTGCCCGCGGAATTCGAGACCGAGGCCTTAGAGGACTTGTCAGCGGGATTAAACGTCATGGGGGGTCCGAGCAGGGTCTTTGGGAGCTCAAGTGGAGTTAAGGGGAGTCTTAGAAGTCCAAATTGCGCGCATTCTATTTAAAAATTCCTACTATTTGTAATAATCCCTGCAACAAAACCATTTTGAACAAATATCGTCTACGGATAGTGCAAAAGTTTGTATACCCGGTCATAAATGATGATGGTTATTTGTTCAAATACCTATAGGAGTTAATATTAGTTGCTCCACAGTCAAAACTGCTCCGCTGCACCTCTCGACATTGATCAAAGAAATAATTAGATAAAATTGTAGCCCTGAAAAGGGGTGTTTTGTAATTGTAGCCCTACAAAGGGCTGTTTAGTTGTAGACAATGCTATATCATGACAATAGCAGGGGGGCTGAAGTGTTTTCAAACTCGATAACCATAACTTCTTCTTCTTCTCTATTATCATCAACAGCATCGTTATGAAGTAATTGAACTGCTTCAGGGTGTAAATTATGATGGGCCGATTTCAAGAATTTAGGTCTAATATTGAAAATGTGTGGATCGGACAGAGCTAATCAAAAGTATTTGAACAAATAACCATCATCATTTATGACCGGGTATACAAACTTTGCACTATCCGTAGACGATATTTGTTCAAAATGGTTTTGTTGCAGGGATTATTACAAATAGTAGGAATTTTTAAATAGAATGCGCGCAATTTGGACCTCTAAGACGCCCCTCAACTCCACTTGAGCTCTCAAAGACCCTGCTTGAACCCCCCATGACGTTTAATCCCGCTAACAAGGCTTCTAAGTAACAAAATATTCCTTAAAAGGGTCTAAACTTCGTAAAAATTATGAATAAAATAAAATTAAAATTTTCAAAAAAAACATTTTTTTAAAGTATTTTATGGGATATTTCACTCTTATATTATGTAATAAAATGTAAAAATACAAAAAATAAATGAACCATTATGAAAAACATTACAATCTTTGTAAAAAATGCGTTTTTATTTAAATTTTTTAAACATAATTTTCTTCCGCAGCCGCACTCTACGGTACCAGATAAAATACTTTTTATATTCCTTGTCACCTTATCTAACACGCCTATGCCTCAAAACACCCCGCAAACTACGGCACGCGAAGAAAAAAAATGAAATGTGTTTTTCTCCATACAATTTTTTTTTAATATTTTATATCTTGAATAATATGAATTTTTCGAAGAATTGTGAAAGAATAAAAGTTGTTTTAAATGTTGTTTTCTATCATAGAAAAAAAAATCAGGTCGAAATTCCGACTTCGGGGTCTATGTCCACGAATATTGAAATTGGAACCACTGTGCGCCGTGTAGATGACTAAAATTATATTATCAATTAAATTAAACAATACTATATAAGTCATCCTTCAGTATCACCTAATAAGGTAGGTACACTTAGACGATAAATTATATTGCGCAATGAGAACGAATGACTGCGTGCAATATTATTATGACTTCTTAATACGGCGGTACTGGTTACGCACCGCACACAAGAGGATAATATCCAAGAATGATGAGCCAAAAGCTACGAATAAAAACAAGTCACTTGTGAATCAAGCTAAAAAATGCTACGTACGAAGGGTTTCCATCGCGGTTGATTTTTCCAACAGTTTGTCAATGACTTAATCGCAGTTGTCATGCCTAAAACAAACTGATTGGCTAATTTGTACATATTTATTATATTTAAATGTGGGACCAAATTTGTTGTTCATTTAACTTCTAGACATATTATTTTTAGATCAAAAGAATAATAGTATTTATTCTCTTAATTTTGTTACTTACATACACCTACTTACCTTTAGTATTTTTAGCGTGGGGCGTTAAGTGTTGGTAGTTGCTGTGGCCTGGCCTTATAATCAGAAAAGGTTATGTTATGAAAATACATATAAAATAATATAACATATTTTTTTTTAAATCACATTTAAATTAACAGTGTATAAAATATTACTCAATATTCACTAATTATGCATAACAATTTAAGTCTTAATTACCTTGTAATCACATATTGAGAAAATATTAACTATTAGTTACTAAGGGCGGCCACATATACATTCTGAAACGAGTAACGAGCACACAAGAAATATCGACAGCGGCAATTAATTAATCAGAAGAACTACATAAATTCGATGAAAACTTACCTCTTTCTCGAGCGGCAATAGTTGATAATATCACGATAATATTATTTAAAAATTAGTGAAATTATATCCTCTTTGATATTAAGCTCAGTGTGGTGCGGCCACCGTCACTCTATAAGTTACTCTATGGCCACCATCCGACAAAAGAAACTAGAGAAAAAAGAAATTGCAAAGATGGCTCATACTCATACTCATAGTTTATTGCGTTTCCACATTGAACAATAGATGTTACAAAAGAAGGTTAGTAAACATGTAGAACCCTGCTAGGGCACAGCAACTTAACTTAAAACAATATGGTACTTATATCTAACTAAAAAATAAAAATAGGAATCATAAATTATTTACAATAATAATATCTTATTAGTAATAATGTTAATTCACATGTAATTCACTTAGTATCAAAGAATTCATTAAGGGTGTAGTAACATTTTTTACATAAGTAATCTTTTAGGCTTCTTTTAAATGATGTGGATTATCTATAGCAGAGATGGAATTTGGGATATAATTATACATTTTTACACACATGGCATATGGACCGCTGTTTACTATTTTTAATAGTGAAAATGGAAGAGCAAGTCTGGTTCGAGGACGCAGTGCTGGTGGACGCGAGTAGATTGGGAATAGGTTCAAGTTTCTCTTTACAAACATACATGCTTCTAATATATATATTGATGTGAGGGTTAATATATCATATTTGATAAAATATGGCCTGCAACTTTGCATATTATCTATGTTGGCTAGAATACGAACACATTTCTTTTGGAGGATAAATAATTCTGTGATATTAGTGCTGTTGCCCCACATGAGGATACCATACTGGAGCCAGGCATGTGCATAAGCATAGTATGCACACATTGCCGATTTGAGGTCTGTATTCTTTTTTAATTCATATAGAGCGTACGTGAAGCGGGATAGTTTGTTTGCTGTTACATTTATGTGTTCCTTCCAGTTTAAATTTGAGTCTATTGTCATGCCTAAGAGTTTGTAAGTGTTAACAAGTTCTATTTGTGTGTTATTGTATTTAAAGTCGATTTTTAGTGGGGGTTTTTGATATGGGTGAAATTGAATTACTTTTGATTTATTAATATTTAATATAAGATTATGATCATTTAACCAGTTTATTATTTTGTGAAGTATCGTATTCAATGAATTATTTAAGTTAGATTCATCTCGGCAGGGAAAGACAATGGAGATATCGTCTGCAAATAATGTGCAATGACTATTTATTTCGTACGGCAGATCATTAACATAAAGCAAAAATAGTATACATCCCAGGACACTACCTTGGGGAATAGAGCCTTGCAAAACTATTTCTTGTGATCTAATTTTAGAAATTGATCTTCTAGAGATATCATAATGATCGATTTCAACGTATTGCTTACGGTTTTTTAAGTAGGAAGCAAACCAATCATGGGCTATGCCTCTTACACCTATCCCATATAATTTTTGAAGAAGAATGTTGTATTTAACTCGGTCATATGCCTTGCTTAAGTCCAACAATAATCCTATTGCGTACTCTTTATTATTAATTATCTTAAGTATTTCTTGAGTATATGTAAAAACTGCTTGGTTAGTGGAATATTTTTTTCTAAAAGCGTTTTGGTTCTCATTGAAAATTTTATACCTTTCGCAGAAAGAATAAAGGCGTTGACACATTACAGATTCTAGTATTTTTGAAAATGTTGAGAGGAGAGCTATTGGTCGAAAGTTACTGCAGTCTGTTTGAGGTCCTTTTTTGTGCACGGGTTTAGTTATAGATATTTTGAGAGAATCTGGGAAACAACCAGTTGAAAAGGACTGGTTAATTAAAAATGTAAGGGGAAGAACTAGTTCGTCCGCACATTGCTTAATAAGAGTAGGGGGGAATTCGTCATATCCGAAGCTACGTTTATTTTTTAACTTTTTAATAACACTATAAACTTCGGATGGGTCTGCTGGTCGTAAATAGAATGAGTTTTCTGGGGTAGTTACAACGGGCCTACCGCATGGTTCAAGTGATTGACCGTCACTGCTAGTTGGGCAGTTTCCGACAGAGGCAAAATAGGTATTGAACTCATTGGCTACTATGTCGGGGTCATCTGTGATTTTATTTTCAATTTTTAGTTTTATGTTATTTTTAGATTTTGTAGGTATTTTATTTGTTTCTTTTTTAACTATTTGCCACGTTGTTTTGATTATATTGTTAGAGTTTTTGATTTTATTTATGTTTTGTATCTTTTTAGAAAGTATAATAGCTTTTTTAAATGTTTTTTCATACTGTTTGAAATGTTCATATAATATATTACTATGAGTTTTTGTTATAAATATTTTTAAGAGGCGTTTATGTTTGCATGATTTTTTAAGCCCAGTTGTTAACCAAGTTTTTTTGTTTTTATTTTTTAATTTTATTAATTTTTTAGGTATAGATTCATTAATCTTGTTGTTCAAAATGTTAAAAAATGAATTGAAATTATTATTTGTGTCAGAATCTAAGGTTATTATTATATTCCAATCTACTTTTTGTAATTCTAATTTAAAGGATTGAATGTTTTTTTCACTAAATAATCTTTTTTCCATATACCACGTATTTACATAGTCCACATTTACATTGGGAATAGACAACAACACCCCCTTATGGTCAGAAAAACCGAGTTCTTCAACAGAAACAGTTAAATCGGCATTAATAAAATTAGTGAAAACAAGATCTAAGCCAGTGGATGAATCATGAGTAATTCTCGTGGCCTCCTTTACGTGTTGATAGAAGTTAAAGCTCTTCATAATATTTATTAATTTACGTGTACGAGGTGTCGGATCTAAAATATCTGAATTGAAGTCTCCACCAATCACAACATTAAATTTATTATACTTCTTATGCAAATGCCGTAAAAGTCTTGTTAAAGACTCGAAGAACAAATCAGGTTGTCTATTGTTGTCTGGCCAGTATATTGTAATTAATATAAGTTTAGATTTCGTAATTTCTATAGCACTTACTTCAAACAGAAATTCTACTGAAAATTTTACAATATCTTGACGCTCTGTAAATTGTAATGCATCGTTTTCTTTAAGAAATATGCACACTCCACCTTGTTCCCGACTTGATCGACTATAGAACGAGGCAAGCTTATATCCATCAAGAAATAAAAGGTCTGTTTTTATTTCTGTTATTAATGTTTCAGTTAGGCATATTGCCTGAATGTTCTTCTCTTGTGTAATTAATTCTAATAAATTACGTTTTTTATTTAAACTTCTAATGTTTTGGAAAAGTATGTTAAAAGTTCCGAAAATTCCACCGTTTATTCTGGGATTCAGAAATCATGGGCTGTGATTGTAAGGTCTGTCTCGGTGTCATAGAGGAGGTAGTAGAGTTAGGTGAGACACTAGTTGTCTGGTAATTTTCCTGTTGTATAGGTAGTTCGTTATTAGTTATTTTATAATCTTTGCCATCAATCTTTAGTTTATTATCAATTATGTTAGCACGGTGGCCATTTTTTCTTGCCTCTATTAAAATCTCTATTAATCTTTTTCTATTTTGTATTTCTTCACGTCCTAAGAATTTCGAAACATATAATCCTGTGTTTTTAAAAGCGTTTTTGTTGCTAATTATGAAGTTTACCATTCTTTTGCTTAATATTTCAATAACAATCGGTCTTCGATTTCCCCTTCTTCCAATCCTGTGAAATACTTCTATATACCCTGCTAAATTGACGCTCAGTATGTCTTGGAAAAGGAACACCAATCTATTATAGAGTTCATTTTCTGTTTCTTGTGTATATTCTTCCAGACCATATAAGACAACTTTTTTTGTATTTTCACATTGGCTCATAGCTTGTTTGTAGTTCACAGCATCTGGGGAATCATTCTTGAACGGTACTGAAAGGTTCTTTTGTATTTCATTTATTTCAGTTTGTATTTTGATATATTTTGCTTGTAGATCTTCTAGGGTTTTTGTAGTTTTGGTTATCTCTTTTTTAATAGCATTTTGTTCAACATGAACGGTGCCTAAGGAAGTGTTGGTCTCTGTCTTTATTTCTTCCTTAATTTCATTTTTTAATTGGTCCATGGCTATTGCTACCTGTGAAGCTATAGTGCATCTAATTTCATTAATTATTGACTGTCTGTTTCTTTCCAGTTTCAAATCCAGCAGTTTTTCAAATTGCGCCAAGGTAATGGTATCCGATGTAGTCGAGCTGTTTTGCAGGTCAGCGTCAACGTAAAGGGTATTTCCCAGAATTCGACTTTGCTCATCATCGTCATCATCAGAGCTTATTATGTGGTTCGCTTCAGGAGTAGCTTTTTTGGATTTATCTCTTATAGTTACATTGCAAAGTTCAGAATCCGAGTTACTGTTCTTAGTTAAGGAGATATTTTCTCTGCTGGGAATCATAGTGAGCTGTGATCGGATGGGTGTATTTGTATTGTCTTGTTTTGGCATCTTCGAGCGACAACTATGGCATTTCCATGTACGTTTGTGTTCTGCATTCATGGTGTTGTAGAACCGTTGCCAGGAAACGTTAGCGCATTCTAGGTCGTAATGATCTTTGCAATAGTTGCAATTGAGATATTGTCTGTCAGTAATTTTTTTCAAACATCCAGCACATTTCAATAAAGACGACTCCATTTGAAAAGGTGTTTACTAAAATAAAATTCTTCAATTTGTCTTTAACAAACAGTACTTAATTGCCGGCTTTTAAAATAATAATTCCGTTTTGTGCTTCCTTTTAGTTGTTTGGCGCCATCTATAATTCCAAGCCAGAATTTGTAGTCAAATCAATGTAGTCGATCAGTTTTTAAAGTATCAATTAGACAGGTGACTGGTAGTTGTGGCGTTACAGCAGGCGTTTACTAGGTGGCGCCACTGATGTTCTGTTTGTAGAGAAAAGTAAGCGAGCGGCTAAAACAAATTTGAATAGTTCAACGGAATATTTTTTTCACTTGAATTCACAGAATAATAGTGTTTTTACGAGGAAATTGTTTATTTCGTAACAGTATTACTATTAAATAGTTTTTCAAGCGGAATTTGTAGTCACTTATTCAAAATTAAGGTTTTTTAAACACTTAAATTGTCCGTTGTATAGATTACATAAAATGTTCTGTTTGCACATAAATAACGATACTATCACTTGTACTTTTATAGTCACTTCACAAATTAATGGGATAAAGTCACTTTTCTATACTGTCATTAATATTTATCACGAAAAACTAATTTTAATTAATAAATACGCGGAGCTAATGTTTTCGTTGCGCGACAGCAGCGTTAGGATTAAATAAAATATTATTGGCTGTGTTATTTACCATATCCTGATTGGTCGTCACTCCTCCAAAATGTTCGACCACGAACAATGTAGTTCCTTTTATTAAAACAAATACACTAGGTTAGGACGGTATTACATAAAATACTCCATAAATATTGTCCATAAGCGTGACTGACTAAATTATTTGGAGATTGATTGTATTTAAAAAGTTAGTGCCAAAAAAGCCCTCGTTTGCATAGCGGCGCTCTGTAACTACTAATTTGTTCTCATTGCGCAATATAATTTATCGTCTAAGTCAGGGGTGGCCAACTTGATTATACCCTAGATCTCCTGTTTACTAACGAAACCCTGTGCGATCTACAAATTACATACTTCTTGAAATCTTAATTGAAACAGCATAGTTCAGTACACAATCATGTAGTATTTTTTTTATTATATTAAGAGAAAATACTTATTTTTTTATTTTTTTGCCTTGCCACGATCGACTGGACTAACAGTCGCGATCGACCGGTTGGCCACCCCTGATCTAAGTGTACCTACCTTATTAGGTGATATTGAAAGATGACTTACATAGTATTGTTTAATTTAATTGTTAATATAATTTTAGTCATCTACACGGCGCCTTGCTCATTCTATTAATGCTTCAATATTTAATTCAATTAGGGACTGTCCTTGCAATACTGAAAGCATGGTCACCTAGTTTAATCAATGTATGGAAAAAAAAAGAATCGCTTATAACTTTTTTTGGGCTGCATTTTGAGCCATCACAAACGAACCATCGTATTTATCATCTCTGTCACAAACCTTTGGTCTAGATTCCTCGAGTGTAGCGCACCTGGAAGTGGTAGAAACAGGTGGTTCAGCTGGCCTGACTTTTTCCAGCTGAACCATTTAGTTTTCTGGAATATCTCAAAAGTGCATGCGTTACGGGCGTTCAAACCTGCTTGGTACCCTGTCACATTGCCATCACAAACCTTTGATCAAAAAAGTTCAGAGTGAAACGCGTTAGTTAGCGAGAAATCGACGAAAAACAAGTGGTTCAGCCAGCCGGATATCAGGCTGGCTGGACACTTGTTTTTCAAGATTTCTCCAAAAGTATTGCATCACAATAGATGAAATCAGTTTGGATTTCTGTCACATAGGCGTCACATTCCTTTTGATCAGGAACGAATTCCGAAAACCCTTCAGGAGCTGAGATCTGATGTGCTCCGAAAAGTGCAAAATCCGGCTGGCTGAACCATGTTTTTTTGATTTTTTGGCGAAAGTATACCGTCACAAACGATGAAAGTTTGCTTGTTTGTCGTCACAAACGATTTGCTATCGACCTGAATATGCGAGATCTCTCCGGGCGACATGTCTCAGCTGTCCTGACCTACATAACTTTTTTGTGTATATCGACATATAATTCGACATAGCCCTGAGGCCTAAAGAGCAGAGGTACAGTCAAGCTTGACACTTTGGACCGGCCCTGCATTGTATAGCGCGCAGTATAAATAAGAGGTCAGCTTAACTGGTAGTGTCAAGCGTGACGTGCTCTTGACTGTACACGAAATACCAGTTAAAAAAATATATAAAATAGTAGTATTTACTAAGTCCAGACTCCAGACTATTTGGTATAGTGCACAAAAACGCTTCCTAGCTTCTTGGTCGTGCTGGGAGGCATTTTGACAGCTCGGTGCAGTAGTTAAGTCACCGCTAATGATCTCTATAAATAGGTGGGTAAGTACCTATTTACTTATGTCCCTGTACGCCTTTTAACTGTATCATGACATTACGATGTGATGAATCTTCGATGGGTGGTTCTGTTAAAAAATATACCAGTAACAAAGTCCCGGGCATAAACTATCCATACTAATCTACACTATATATAATATTGTAGAATCGATTATCTATTTGTTCAGAAATACAATATTATAAATGCAAAAGTAACTCTGTTTGTCTGTCAAATAGTTCATGCCTTAACTACCCCAAAAAATTCTGATGAAGTTTTGTGCCTATAGTTTAATTAAGGTATGACAATGGACATAGCCTACATTACGATAACCGAATTTCACGAGGGTGAAGTTGCGGGCGCGGAAAGCTGGTAGTAAATAAGAGTAACCTCTGCAATTTATACATATATTTTATTAACAATATGATATAATCGACATGCGGCCTTAATCTCATTAGAAAAAGATATCTTTTATACATGATGCTAAAACCAAAACAATTTCAGAATAATAATAACATGTTTTACATAACATGGACTTTCTCCTAATTTACATAAAATAAGTAACTATAGTAGTTTGACTGTGGAGCAAAACAAGCATGTTTTGTATTTCTATCAATGTTCTGTATATAAGCTAGGCGTTATTCCACAGCCAAATTAACTCTTTTTAAACCTAATTTACTGTTTAAGCTATAATATATCAATAATAATATTTTAGTATTTAGTATACTTTTTACAGACAATAGTCTTTTAGATTCATCTTGTTTTTAAGTTAGTGTAAACAATATTGTTTTTCCATTATACAAACGGCAGCACATCAAGCTACACATGTTGACCTTGACGTCACTCGTAATGGCTTTTATAGTGCAAATGGGTAACCTGATGTTCTTCAGTCTGTACCAGACGTGATACGTGCAGTATTTGTTAAGGTTTCCGATATCCTGATACTCAATTGGTACAAAATACATGAGGCACTTTCAATTGAAATCAATTGAGAGTCGTGCTCGTGTTGCGTACTGATTGTTCCGAGCATCGCGGCGATATATCCATCAAATATAAACATCGACTCTACTGCAATGAAGGTGTGGCGATAATAATATAATTGATAGATAAAAAATCTCATGAGTCATTCTATCGCTAGATGGCACGGAGCGTAACTCACACACTAATATAATTAAAGGTTCACTACCAACTGCAAACGAGTCTCATTTACGAAAACCTCAATACCCTATCTTCCTTTTATATTACAAACAACTCCCTACAGATATCGCCTGTATTTATTTATGAGTCTCTACAAATAACTGGTTTGTTAATGACTTCGCCAAATCTAAAATGAAACGCTAACTTGATCGGAAACGTCTCAGAGACATCCCGTTTCACACTCCAACACCAAATTTTACAATATTCTATTTGTTAGTATTTTTTGACTCCATTAACCACTCTTAAATCACGAATTATGAATAACTTTGTAAGAAAACCACTATCCAACAACATTTTCAAAGGGTATTTACATACACTTTGTTAAATTAACTTTAGTGTTGCAGTAGGTGTATTAGGTCTGAGTTTTTATTAAACAGTTAAGATCTTTGGCAAAACAAGTTTCGAAGAAAAACTTTAGAAAATAGGTATTTAAGTCGCGTGCTTTTATGAGAATTTTTGAAAAATAAATTATTTGAAGTAAGCACGAAACAATGAATCTACCAGTTATTCTGCAACATTCTTACACTAACAATAATGATAACTAATTCAATGAATTGAAAATGTATGTAAAATCCCTCTCACTATTCAATCCTGTACAAAATTTACATGGGTTACATCAATTTCATTTGTTTAATACATATCAAGTTAATCGTGTATCTAGTAAAGCCGTTCGTATTTAGCAGCGTGTGTATCATTTAATAATAAATTTTATATTTATACATACGATAATACGTCACTGCGAATGTAAGGTAAACAAAATAATATACGTCTATATGAAAAGGCACATTTACCTAGGTAGGTACCTTATTGTATACTTTTTTTACTGACTGTGCCAAAACAGCTGATATTTTAATTAACCTAATAGCCGTATGTGGATTGTGGGTGCTATTAAAAAAAAAAGTGAGGTTTTTAACTAATAGTAATAATTTCAATATACATGAATATGGGCCGTCCACGAATAAAGGGGGGGGGGGGTTAGCAAAAATCACGAAATATCACAAGGGGGGAGGGTGTAGAATGATATCACGTGTATTTATTTTTAGTCTTAAACCTCACCACGTATCACCAAGGGGGAGGGGGGTTGAAAAATGCTAAAAAAACATCACGTGATTAATGGACGGCCCCATAGGGATTTGATAAAAAAGTTATTTTTACAAATAAATAACAATTGATACTTAGTTCAATGAAATGCTGTTTTGATAACCATGAATAAACAGAAGTGATAAACTCGATATTATGAGCTTGCTTTTATCCTATGATAAAATGAGGGTTTTAAAAAAGTAAATTGTATGTACATAAAACATTAGTATTCAGCTAAATATTAATATATTATTTTTAGGAGTAAATTAATTAAGATTCTTAAAATCAAGTTTGTAACAAATAAAACTAGTATTCCCATGACAACAGTTAGTACCTAACTTCGCGATTTGTTGAAGCTGCCAATAAAAGGCGAAAGAGAAACTTTTGGAATTTAGAACCAAGAAGTGATTTGAAAACTGCATGTGACGTCACAGCCACTAAACTTGTTAGTATTATTAGATTATTAACTTTTATTGCTCCAAAAGTGGGTCATGCTAGAATATTTTTAAATTTTTTCCAGGTGTTCCCAAGTAATTTACAGATGTCCTAACCTAGAACACATCCAATCCATGCAAAGGCGTAGCTAGGGAACCAAAGGCCCTGCTCAAAACCAATATTGGGCCCCTAACTGAACTGTTCCGTACCGTTCGGTTCTTTATAAACTGTTTCGTAAGTGCACTTTTCTGAATGTTTAACAATAAATATAACCTATTATTGAACAAGAAAAAAGTTAAATAATATGCAAGGGTATACAAAAACTTTTAAGGTGCTCACTAAATTTGAGGTTTGCTGGTCAGGGTCCGAGGGGCCCTTGAGTTTGGGGGCCCCGGTGCACGTCACCGTCTAGCCCTCTACATACTTCATACCTAATTAATAAAATCTGGCACAACTTGGCGGAAACCCATGCTCGATGCGATGAGTTATCACGGGAAATATCTATTTCCGCAAATAACGGTTAGCTTACCGCCTGCATTCCCGCACCCTTAACAAGTGGGGGCGAACGAAAACTGGGTAAAGTGTGCCAATTCGCAGTGGCTGGGTAACGTAGCACTATTTTTCTAACCTGTGCATATTTTTTCAGAGCACCCATTGAATTTTGAAGTGAAGTGGTTTTTGTTAAACCGTTTTGTAATGCCACACTGACGTCACTCACTACGCAAGCGGTATGACGTCTAAGTTTCATAATAGGTATTAAGTATACATATTTTTTTCACCTTCATCAACCTACACATATGTAAACTAAGTCCCAAAGTTGTGTACGGTCCTGGCACAGCTAACATAGACGCATGCCATAATTTCGTCAGTAGGTACAGAACAGGCAAAACGACACAGTCAAGACAAATTATCTCACGCCCATCCAGCCAGGTCAGTGCTTAAGGAGGACCTCATTTGGCCAGGCTAAAGAAGGACCTCATTTAGCCAGGCTAAAGGAGGATCTAATCATGCACGCTATGCACTTTGTGCATGGATTGTGTTCTGGGCTGACACTAGGGTTGACAAGTCATGACTTTTGATATCATCAGTTTTTTTTTTTAAAGGGACCGGGTCACTGATTGAAATCCTCTAAATCTAAATGCTCGATTGTGCACGTCAAGCAGTGCGTCCACACATATAGTAAAAAATATTTACTGTGAAACTGGATAGATATCTGCAATTTTATATTGTTCGACATCTAAAGGTAGGTTCTATGCAGACAAGCATCCTAATTTAAATATGCTGTGTACCGCCCTTCACAATTACTTATTTCAGTAGCAATTCATACACTTATGATTAAGAGCATATCAGCTAATTAGCATTCTAATAGACCTGATGGAATCATAGGAAGCAAATTTCTTTTAGCTTTACAAAATCCTGAATAACAGGTTAAAATTTTTCAGCTGATATGACACAGCAAGTTTAAACAACAATCTTTGTATCTGTTACGGCTACTATCCAAAGTGCAGTTCCACCTAGTTTTATCCAACTAAAAAATTATGATTACCTGGCTAACCTTAAGTTTATGTTCACCCCCATTTTTAGCCGTAACAAATCTATTTACACTAAGTTTCTGGTGTCTATTAGAATGATAAATGACTTTAAAAACTTCCACAGTCTGGCCACTTTAAACAATACTTTTTAAGTATGAAAACATACAGTTCATTTCGTCGGCGATAGACAAGTCAACCGCACATGTACATATTGGTTATTGACTTGGAGCAGCTTCCACACTTTCTGGTCGGTTTAGAACAGGTTTCTCCGCAATCTGAGGCTTTTCTGCTACTTGAGGCTTCTCAGCAATCTGTGGCTTTTGAGCTACAGATGGTGAATCACCCTTCTCACCCTTATCATTGTCAATATGTGTATTTAATAACTTGTCAGTTATCACTTCAGGCTTTTCCTGTTCCATTTGCGTAGGACCGTTTTGTTTATCACCATCAGCCATTGCAGGAGAAATTGACCTCTGCATATTCTCAGGGATAGTAGGAGATACTCCTCTAGCAGGACTTTCTTCACTGGAAGCATTCTGCAGTTTAGGCGGGTGTGATGGATGAGACAGGGTTTGTGGTACATGGGGGTTATGTAATGGTAACCTAGACTTGTCACTCTTTCTCCAAAGAGTAACTTCTTGCTGTTTAAAATAGCGTCGGTCTTCTGTGTCCATCAGCACCAGATTTAGATAATACCTGACAGAGAATTTATTACTTATGTCCCTCATTGTTGGAGTTAAATCATACCCAGCTAGGAATACTCTTATTGGAATACTCTCTCCTCTGACAGGAGCTCCATCCATTATCTCATACTTGGCAACGGTTTCATTCTCAGTAAATGTATTTGGTCCAGAACCTGTCGTCTCCCGCTTTATTATAGATATTTCCATGTGTTTGATTTTTATACGGACCAACAGGAAATATATCTTTCCTACTATCACATCCTTCAGGTGGTATTTTGATTTGTTATATTCAAACTCTATGTGCAAGCAGTCTTCGATACCCACCTCCATCTTGATGGAGTTCAGCACATCTGGATAGCTGCATAATGTGTGGACAGCTATATCTACTTCCTTGGTGATGTCTGTCAGGCGGCGAACGATCGTCGCTCGTAGGAAATACCTCAGTCTGACATTAGCCCCAGAATACACTTCGTAAGGTTTTTCCACATTAGGAAACTCAAAGGGGTATGAAGTGTGTTGCAAAAGGTCACCCGGTCTCGCGAGCTCCTTTACTAGCGATATAAATTCATGATGATTACCTCTGTCGTAGAACAATTCAATCTGACCTATGAGTTCGACCTTGATTCCCTGATGTTCCAGTTTAGATCCCGGCTTCCTCAAAGTGACGTTCACTCGGCCCGAAACTGTTTCTCCGTCGTAGTACAACAGGAGCTTCTCCTTTTTTCCGTCATCCGTTTTCACTTCGGCAACCTTCCGTTTGTCAGCATCATCGAAAACGATTTCGATATCCGCAGTTTGACCGAATCCGAAAAAGCTCATTTTCACATCAAACTGTTACACAAAGCTATGGACACTTTCTACGTGGCTTTTGAGACAAATAATAATGGTTTTTTTGAGCAAAACATTGAAAAACGGCGATGAAACGCCCGCAAATCCGTAAGGACGATTGAAAGGTTGAAGCAAAGATGGCGACTGGTTTCATGTCGGCTGTCGTAGAGGTTAGTAAATAAAATGTTAATAAGAAAAACTTACCGTTAAGGCATTTCTGGATTTCACAAGCAAACGTTTTGCATGGGTCCTTCGACATATATCAAGTGAAAGTGTATTTTAATAGGAAAAACACGAGAAATTCTTTAATTTCAGAAGTGTGTACAAGTGGAAAATTTTGATATGGTAACATTATATAGGCAATTTTTGTAGGTGGTCGAGGCATTTATAAAGACAGCTATAGTGAGGTGAGACAGCTCTACGCTCTACAAACTTGTTATATTATAGTAAGAAAGTAGATAAAAGTGTGCAGACTAGAGTGGAGTGTGAGCCTCAAACCATGAATATAAATAGAGCGCAAGTAGTGAAAAAACGAAATGAATAGTTCCATTAAACGCTACACACTCAAACTCAAAGGCCCACACTAAGGTTTTCCCTTGTGTCATGTCTCCCTTGAAACACACATAAAAACAAACACAAACACCGACGACCCGAGAAGAAACATCTGCTTTTTACACTATTCGCCCCGACTGGGACTCGAACCCAGGATCAAGAGACAGCGTCACTACTACCAATCGACCAAACCGGCCGTCTCAAGTCTCAACCATTGTCATCTCTCAGGTTCATAGCTCACTACTTTTGAATTGAATTGTGCCTTTTTACTAAAGTTTAAAGTACATATAGAGTAGGCTTTATATATTATTTACCATGAGCCACCCCACTGCGACACCCTCCTGATCCAATGCTGCCAACATTGAAATCATTTTTAGAAATTAAATGGCGGAGCCAAAAATTTTCTAACAAAAGCGAGCCGATATTTCTGTGAATAAATTGCTCAAATTCATATTGGGAACATGGAGCTTTCTCGAACTACATTAGGAATTGCAGTTGGGTTAGCTGGCACCTTGTTTTTAGGATACTGTGTGTATTTTGATCAACAACGTCGTAAGGATCCCCTATTCAAAAAGAAGTTGAGAGAACGTAAGTTATATGTTAAAAATGCTATAAACCAGTTGTTATAAATCTGTAATTTAGTTGTTTTCATTGTCTTTACATTATTATATACAATAAAAAAATTCTCTAAGAGTAAATACGTACATTTGTTTCAATAACCTCAAAGTTTTTGTCATGTTGCATTTATCATGATTGTTCCCACAAATATTCCCATGAATAATCGAATGAAACTATCTGTAAAAATTTATCAAATTGACATCAATTTCTCTTCAATTCACATGTTATAAGTTATGCAATTGTGGCATTGGAACATCAGCCAAACATGCTCTCTTTAAGTAATTGTATGCACATATATTCCATACATGATAAGATTATAAGCATAGTAGAATCTAGAGTGCTCATTAATGTTCATAGTATGCGTTTAACGTCCCATGAAGTTCAGAGATAGTGTAAATGTGTCTGTTTAAAAGAAGTTTACAGAAAATAATCATATTTTCAGAATAATTCTTGGTACAAAGTCGGCAGTGATCTCCTAGCTTCATGAATTAGGACCTAGAACAATGATCTCCTAAATTAATCAATTAGGACCTAAAATAATGAATGGTTTATTGTTTTAGGAAGACAAAATGCACAGAAGAATTCTGGGCGATCACGTACACTCGGTGGACCTTTGCCTGACATGAGTGACCATGAAGCCATGCAGAGGTTCTTCCTACAACAGGTTTGTAATCTTCTTACCAGCCCATATATATGTCCCCATTGAGAGTCACAGGCCTAATCTTAAGTTTCCATTTATTTTACCATGAGACCAATAAAATATTGAATTAATTTTATAAGTTCTGTTTACTCTAAAATTAGAGGTTTAGTAACTGAAAACAAGATTCTTATTTATTAAAATATCCCCAAGTTGAGTACAGTTAAGTCTAAAGTCAAAAATATGTTGTAAATAGAGAAACAGTAGGTAAGAAAAATAAAAGAGTATTAAATTAAAGACAGGATTATAAAAAGTGAGTAAAGAAGATAAGTAAATAGCAGAAAAAGATATGAAGGTAGTTCTTTGGAGCATGCATCGAAAGTTTATTAGAGGTAGAAAAAAATAAAATATACAGGGCTCTTTCAACCTCGGGTGGTTAATCAGTCCATTAAACTGAACAACTTCCCCAAGGAACATAGGTCAAAATACGAAAAAAAAAGTATTTTTAGATACTTATAGTAAACAGAAAAACGAGAAGAGCAAATAAGAGGAATAATATTTTTTCTAGTGTTGGTAAGAAAAGAAGAAGGAAGAATAAAAGTGTCACCGAGGATAAAACTAAGTTTCCAGTGTCTTCAGGGCAGTTCTTATTTCCCTTTTGAATAAATCAGTATGGGCTGCGAATATGTAAACTGAATTAAAATGTGTGTTGAAGTCACATACTAGTTTTAAGTTTAACACTTAAACACTAACTATTAGATTAAGTTAGTGTTTAAGTGTTATTAATTTATAATGTAAATATACTACTAATTACTAGGTACGACAAATGATTTACTTAGCGCTAAAAATGTACTAAGCTACAATCGATAATTTGAAACAATATTACGCTACAGACTAAATCTATTTATGCTATGCTACACGCCTATAACAGTTGTTAATTTTTCTTTACATATAAAAGATTATCATATATACAGGGTGTCCAGGAAATTAAGGATACCTCTTTACCAGCTCATGGGTGAAATCATGTCCTATTATATGTTTAAATTTCACTTTAGTAAAAGTCTCACATTTCCAAGATATTAATTAATTTTTTTTTTTGAAAATAATGTCTTCATTTAGTTAATTTCATGCCATTTCTACAAATGAATTTTTTTTGTAGATCTGTTTTTTTTTAAATTACCATAGATTCGTTGGCCACCTCAGTTCATTTTTTTCTTAAAATTTTAAGAAAGCCTCGTGAATAATGTGTAATGCAAAGTTTTCGTAAAAAATAATTCACAGGACTGATTTTGACAGCCTGTCGTGTAAAAAAAATGTACTAAGCAGATTGTGCCAATTACATAAAAGTTCCTCAGTTATTGCAGAATTTGAAATGGTATAATTGTTTACAGATACCCTTTAAAAAAAAATGAAGTAACCGTGTTTAGGCTCAAAGGTCGGATATTTCTGATTAAAAAAAAAAACTTTATCGAAATTAATTTACTCAGCACTTCCATGTTATTACCACAGTTTCAGCTTTGTAAACTAAGAATTCGTAAAAAAGGGGCCCCCTGTCACGAAATTAACCTTGAACTAGCTACCTGAGCGCCGCACAGTGGGCTGGATTACGGTTCTCATAGACATTTTCATCTGATTTTTTAGGTGTATTTTTTACTTGAATGTGCTTTGTAAGACTAAATACATGCATTAAAACATAACATTTATTAAATATCAACGTGTACAAATCCATCAGATTTTTTGTTTTGAAAATTTGTATGGAGCTGACATGAAAATCGGCAATAACTCAGCTATCACACAATTGCGCCTTATTTCCTCGTAGGTGAATTTTATATGGTTTTTTGAGTTTTTCGGCATACTACTTAATACGCGCACTAGTGCGGCTTTTTTTTTAAAAATGGTCAAAAAAAATCTAATTATTGATTATTAAAATATAATTTGTGACTATTTTAAACCTGATCATTACGTAAATTACTTAAACTATGACCAATGAATCATGTACTTCGCATTGTAATCATCTTTTACTTTAGGCTCAAAATATACATATAATAAAAAAGATAAAATAACATTTAAAAAAGAAGCCGCACCAGTGCGCGTCTTTTGTAGTATGCCAAAAAATCAAAAATAAATTATAGAAAAATCACCTACGAGGAAATAAGGCGCAACTGTGTGATAGCTGAGTTATCGGCGATTTTATGTCAGCTCCATACAAATTTTCAGAAAATAAAATCTGATCTAGTCATACGCATTAATATTCAGTAAACTTTATGTTAGAAGGCATGTATTTAGTCACAAAGCATTTTCAAGCAAAAAAAACAACACAAATAATCATATGAACAACTATAATACTATATACCTTAAAAATATATGTACTACTGTTGATGTACCTATTAAATAAATAAATAAATATGAAAATGTCTATGAAAGCCGAAACTGTGTGCCGCCGATTAACAATAGGAATAGCTTAGATACAATTGTAGAGAATCTATTTGTTCACTTAGTAAGGGACACAGGATAAGAAATTAAGAATTACAATCAGTGTCCTACTTGACTCTGCTCGGTTGTGATGTGCTTTCCTGTGTTTTTATCGGTTACTTCTAAAGTTTTTTGATGTGAAATTGGACTTGTTTTGCTTTGTAATTCGGTTTTTTTTATTGGTGATCTCGACAACTTCGTGTTTCAAAGGACAGTTTGCTTTCGAATTCGGTTTATGTTATCATGCCCAGGCACGTGTCAAAAATACATTCAGCCGCTGAAAAGATTTTCACGTGTAGGCTACGCCCATCTATTAAAAGAACTTTGATCAAAAGATGCAGAGCATGATTTAGTTTATTTGAATAAATAACCATCATTTCTTTCATTCTGTGTATTATTTGTATCTATAGCATAGAAAAACCCTTTCTTTAAATAATTGTATAAAATGTAAAACTTTCACTTTATTAGATTCAGATCAAATTATAAAATTATTATAAAAAGGAATAGTAAACATTTATACCATTTTAAAATTGGCAGTAACCGAGTCATTTTTGTAAGTAATTGACACAATCCCCTTAGTACAATTATTTATGACTTTTATGCAAAAGTCAGTCATGTGAATTAGTTTGTACGAAAATTTTGCATTACACATTTTTTTGCGAGGGTCTCTTAGCATTTTAAGAAAAAAATAAAAAAATTTGAGGTGGCCAACATGTCTATGGTTATTTAAAAAAAAACATCTTAAAAATAACTTCATTTCTAGAAATGGCATGAAATTAACTAAATGAAGATAATTTTTTCAAAAATATATTAAATTAGTTAATATCTTAGAAATGGTGGGACTTTTACTATACTGAAATTTGAACATATAATAGGACATTATTTCACCTATCAGCTGGTGAAGGCTTATCCTACATTTCCTGGACATCCTGTATACTGGGATGCAAATGCCGAACTATCTATTTCCTTAAATATATTTCTAAAGGCTCCTCTACACATCGATGCTTACTGGTGTTGTTGTTTCAGATCCAGCTGGGTGAGGAACTCCTGGCTGCCGGAGACCTGGAAGCAGGTGTGGAGCATCTGGGGCAAGCCGTCGCCGTGTGCGGACAGACGCAACAGCTACTTGGGGTAAATTACTATTTTATAAATATTTCCGAAGGAAAATCACGAAAGATGTTTTTTTTTTTTATAAATTCAGCAATGTCATTTTTAGGGAAAGAAACGTATTCGTCGCGAAGACCCTACGCCCCAGAATTAGATACGCGCCGAATATTTTTCTTTCTCTAAAAATTATTTGTGAAACGTTTTAAAAATACTAAATTCAGCAATGTATTCAAAAGCTAGCTTCAATACAGACAGATGCGGAAAGTGACTTTGTTTTGTATGTGCAGAAGAAATGTAAAAAAAATATTTGTTAGGGTCAGCTCACACCGAGATGCGACGTTGTGAATAGAGCTACTCAAAATAGAACTTTATTTAGTACATGAAAAGATTGCGAGAACACCGCGGCGCGCGGCGCTGCGTGGTGCGACGTGTTCTAAATTCTCACTTGTAATAAATAAAGTTCAATTTTGAGTGGCTCTATCTGCAACGTCGCGTCGCGGTGTGAGCTGACCCTTACATGCATATGAACCCTCCTCATAACAAAATTCTATTTATAATTGCAGGTGCTGCAACAAACGATGCCAGCCCCGATCTTCCATTTACTCCTCAAGAAATTACCCGAAGTGTCAGAACGTCTCCGAGCTAGCATGAAGGCCAACTCCCCAGCCATGCAGGAGGAGGATGTCGAGTAAAAACCCCAAAAACCCACCAGGTTATTAACCATAGCGGGTTCTCTGAATGCATCCTTGTGTTAACGCTACAGGCATTTTGTATAATTTGTTCTTTTTTTACAGTGTTGTCATTTCACAAAAATATTTTCTAAAAATTGAAGGAAAATTATACAATTTTTCTTGTGGGTCAGCTTGCTACATCTTAGACCACATTTATGCCCCAGCGCAAGATTGTGGTCAAGCGAACCTTTTTTTAATGAAAATTTATGAAACAAAAAAAAAGCATCGATTTTTGTATACTACTATTAGAATGGTTCTATAACTGCTTTGTGAAATGTTGACGCCGTTTGCAATCGGACAGATCACAATATGCCTGCGTTTATAATAACTTTCTATGAGTATGAGTTTCTTTCGAAGTTTTAAATGCCTTAGTACTAGTAATACTAATTCACAGATGGTGCCACGTATAAGTAAAATTAACTTACTAAAACAAATTTTTTTTTTACAATAGTTAAAAGACAGCAAACGAAAATGACATGTCAGCATGAAGGTTTGATCGGTGAATGCTGACTTTATGCAAAACATCCACTTTTTGATGTACCCCATACATTCTAGCGCACCAAGCTGACTTAAATGTTCCCTACTTCAGAGCGTACTATGCCGAATAACGCACCATGCCCACTTTTTTTTGCTTTAGTACTTAAACCTAGCTTCAAGACAATTTGTATTACTAATAATACTTAAGTAGGTGAATGCCAACTATAAGTAACATTGAATACAAAAGTGCCTTCATTTTAACACACTTTTATTAGCTTCACTTGTTACTTACCCCCTTATTCATAAACGTGATTTAACATGTCTTAATTATTAAGAAGAAGAAATATTTGTGAACGCTCCCGCGAGGCTCTTAATTGTCAGTTAACTTTAAATCACGTTTATGGATTAGGGGGTAAGGAAGAAACTAACAATGTAATCAAATTGATAAAAGGGAAAACCTTAGTTCGGGTCTTTGATTGTGTTGCGTTTATTTATTCATTAAATCTTATAATTAAAGCTTTCGCAGCGGCGCGATTAGCCCGTGCTTATACGGGGCGCGGAAGATTTTGGGCACTTTTAAAATATTCATAATAAAATATCTACTTACTTACTGATGTAAACTCAGAAAAAAAATCCCGGGGAAGTCTGATAATTTAAAAATCTTAACTTGGGCGATGACGGTATATAGTATTTCCTTTTTTACCAAAATTGAAAAAAGTTTACCAAGATAAAATAATAATTAAACAATTTCCGAATTTACCGCGATTTTTTTAGTGCATAAGTCATGAAAGTCATGAAGAATGTGGTTATTTTTAGATGAAAGTTTAATTTTCGATTGAAACTCATTAATTTATAGAAAAAACAAATACATAACATCAATAATAATTATAGTAGTAACAGTGATCGAATCAGGCAATATATATAATAAAGTTGCCTCTGTTGACCCTTGGTAAATGACATCTCGTCAGTCGTCTTACTATATGACGTATCTAACATTTTTGTCGTAACTTATTCATGTAGTTGTAGAACAGTAGAAAAAAATATACTTATGCCTACAGCTGGCTTTTGGCAGAATTCGTAATATATTATTATGTATATCCTTACATACATATACATTATGTATATCCTTACATAAAACTCACTCACTGAGTAAGTCGTGTGGTGTAGTGGGTACGGAAAAACCTCGAGGTCCTCTGAAGTCCGTTTCGCTTTTGTTTACGGCGCGTGCGATACAAATCTTGAACACACGGGTGTTCAAGAAGCGTGCTAAGTTTTAACCTTCTCATAATATACACACACCGGCAAATTAAGCGGAACAAATTATGTTTTTCATACAATTAAGTCAACTTTCGAGTTTATAAATTGAGATTTTTAATTGATGATGTTGTTAAAATTTTACGCTTAGTTTAGGCCAAAATGTTTGTCTGTTAAAATCAAATAGAAAACATGTATGTTTGAATGTGCCACATGGCCAAAAGATAACAATGCAAATACCTCTTCGTACAACTTCGTATGAAAAGTTTAAAGAGATTTTTTTCTATTGACTACATGAGAGATTTTAGGCTTTTTGTCAGTTTTTGTAAAAAAAACAGAGAATACCATTTTAAAAATTATTTGCATAAAAAACAGTGCAGTTATGCACGTAAAACGTATATTTTTAGAACTTCCAAGCTAAGTCGATTGTATGAAAAACAAAAGTTGTTCCGCTAAATGTGCCGGTGTGTGTATTTATTTCAATTACGTCACTTATACCTCCCAAACAGTGGATGACCGAAATCATATTGACTTTATATTGGTAATCTGTTGAACCTGAACATTTTACAACAAATGTTAGTCGAAGGAACTAGATTCTTCATTTTTTTTAATCAGCCCATATACGTCCCCGCCGAGGGGCACGGGTCTCCCTTCGAAACACGAAGGGGATTTAGGCCATAGTGCACCATGCTGACCCAATGCGGGTTTTAATTTTTAGTAACTTTTTGCTCAACATAAAGCAGAAATTGATGACTTAGAAAGAACTCCTTTGCTATTATTTTCAGAATTAAGATCGTTGCTTTAAATCACTGGCTGCATCGATTAGTAATACGGCTGACGATAAAATATCGCTTCTCTAATCATATTTTTAAGGAAGAAAGTCATTTGAAATGGCGGAACCGAGTTAGCAAATACTTGTAGAGGATTGTTTTGATTACTTACCTTTCTAGAAGGGTTGGTAGATAAATAATTAATCTATTTATATCTAACCCTTCTAGAAAGGTATGTAATCAAATTATTATGATGAATAATAGGACCATGTAGGCTTGTACAAAAGCGGTTTCATATCAAAACACCTATGGACGAAAGACATAATTTTAAAACACCTCATGTCATGATTGTTACACAAGTATCATTTGATCTAAGATTACTAATGGACGAATGACGAAAGACCTAGTCTTTTAGATTTGTGTTGGAGTTGCAGCATTTTTAGTCTTAAAAAAATTAACAATAGACAATATATTGTATTCAAGCCCAAGCCTGTTAAGGTCTTCTGAAATCGTTTTTAGGTTTTATGATGCGTAACCTAGAAGCAGACCCATTATTACGATAATATGAAAATATAATCTCCTCGTAGTCCAAAAGCTGTTATTTTCATGTTATTGTGTTACATAGCGACATGTCGTAATAGCAGAAATTTGTTTATCTGGGGCTGTGACGATTATACATATACAGGGTGTAAGAGATACCTTAGCAAATGCTTAAATTGTGGAACCTACCCTTAATATAGTAGTGTACAAGTAATTGTTTTTCCCGGAAACATCAAGTTAATGAGTTTTCGTTATTTACCTACTTTAGCGCTACGCAATGAACCGCGCCCCACGCGCGGTCCTCCTGCACTGCTCCGCTGTCAGAATGCCATGTACGTTACTCGTTTTCGTGTTTTAGTCTGTTATAATTGTTTTATTAATTGCAAAATGGAGTGCGTTCAAATAACTAAATTTTAAAGAAGAAAATTTTTAAAAACTCGAAAAAAAAAAGAAAAAATCGTGAGAAAAATTGTACTGAAATATCATTTAGAATGGTGGTCTGAATACAGGATTTTAGTTTTTGCTAAGCTGTCCCTTTCAGCCTGTAGCAGCCGTAATAGGTACACTGACACTTTTGACAGTGGAGACTATTAGTCTAGCGGCCTGTTTTATTTAATAATAGGTAAAATGGCAGTTACTAGACGAATCTTCCTCCGTATCGTGTAGTTATAATCAAGTGGCAAAGTTGACTAACCCTAATGTCAGTATGTAAACCCCTAAAGATTGCCCTTTCACGAAGGCGAAAAACGATACTGTATCCCCTTAGCCAGAACATTAATGGTAAAATTTTTAAGGATCGCCATTGATGAAGAAATTGCTTGCTGGACTATTGGGGGACTACCGCATAAGCGAAATCGATGCTGGTTGAACGAATGGAATGATGTACATTGCTGTGTTTGGTGCCTGTTGTTAATCAAGGTATCCTTTTAACGCGTCGCGCGCTTGTTTACGGCGCTACAAATCTTAACACACGGGTGTGCAAAAGAAGCAATCGACAACATTCCATTCGTTCATCCAGCATTGATTTCGCTTCGGTGGTAGGGCCCCTGATCTCAAGACCTGTCAAAAGTGGCTGTGTATACGCTTTATTAACAAACAAACTATCAAAACGGTCTGTTTTAAACCCGTGAATTAATGTTACGAAGTCTTCTATTATTGAACCCCTGGAAGACTTTGCTACTATGTTTTAGACCTTATTTTTATTACACTAAGGTGTATATTTGTATGTATCTTGACAAATTACTCCAATAAGTCGGATATTAACAAGAAATTAGTGAAATGTGATGATTGCGTTTGTATATCGAGACTAGCATCTTAGAAAATTCAATTGAAAGCTTGAACTAATTATTTTCAATATTAGAATTTAATAATTTAAAATTAAAATATTGTAATTTAATCTTTTGTCTTTGATTAGATCGAGCTTGATTAATAAATAGGTTTGAGTTGAAATTTTAAATTGCCAAATGCACATTGGCTGTGATACGATATCGCCTCCGCCATTTTGAGAAATCATCGCAATAATGTGTTGACTGTTTAAACACGACAATATGTAGTATATTATTTGTTAGTTATATAGGTTTTGTTTTGTGTTCACAACTGGTTAAGGATGCTTGCGTGTTTTGATTGAGATTTTATTGTGAAATAAAAGTATTGTACAAAAATATTAATCTTTAATTTTGATATCATCGTTTTTGATAACGGCTACCTTAAATAACTGCCGATGGAGCTCAAGCGAGAACACAGAATAAATAATAGTGTCACCATGTTAAGTATCAACCTAGCGCTCGTTGCCCAGCCCTATGACGCTCATTGTTCAGAATCGATCAGTTAAGGCAACTACAGCACCTAAATTACGATTTTATGATGCGTAGATAAGCATGACGCACTGCATTAAATCGAAGAAAAAATACTACGGTAATATTCAGGACATAAACTAGATAAGTAGTTTGCTGAAAACATGATTCAGCACTTTTGGTTCGATAGAAAAAGTTCACAAAGTCACTTCTAAATACCAATATTGTGTATCTTTTAAGCTGTAAAAACGATAGTAAAATGCACACAGGAACTTGAATTTGCTATCAAAATGTTCGTGATTGAACACTCTCGATAAGTAGTTAACGCATTTTTTGATTTTAAGCTGTTACCTTTCAATAAATCTTTTTACGCACGCACGCTTTCATAGTCCGTTAACTTCGTGTATCGACACTGTTCGCACTGCCGGCCCAGGCCTGTTGAGAGACGGAGATGGCACTATTACTATGTGTGCTGCCTTTATCGGGTGCTGTAGTCGCCTGTAACTACTCAACGTACACGGGATGACAAAGTGGCAATCACGAGCTTGCTCTCAAGATCGTTTAAAGCCCCTGACGCTCTGCCTTCCCCAATAGATTCCTTCTTTTAGTGTGATTTTAACTGAAGGTATAAAACAAACAGCTATGTTCGAAATCTTCACATCATCTTTTGAGTAGTACCCCATATGCAAAATCCTGGATCATAGTTAAGCGTACCTACCCGAAGAAGAAACAGGACGGAAGATTTTGTGTTGGGGAAAACATACCTAGGTACGGAAGGCCTCACATCAGGTTACCACACGCTTGCACTTTGTGTTGCTGCAACAAAAGCGGTTTTATAAAGAAATTAGAGTAACCTGATGCGCTGGCTAATAAAAAAATAAATTTAATCCCATTATCACCTTTTTAATCATTGAATAAAATTGTATACAGTCAACATCAATAAATTAACATTAAAATACCATAATTTAAATAATTAACTACATACCGCAAATTCATTGCGAGCAAAAAGTGAATAAGTAAGTACTTGGAATGAAAAGAGTAACAAGTGTCAATTCTGAACCAAAATAAACTAACTTTGGTTCACACTATATCTAATTTCGATAACGACATATCAATCAAATTATAGAACAGAATTGTAAGTAGGTAGGTAAGACGAATTGTTTTTCTTGATATTTCTAAGTTCCTTGGCAATGGGTTGAATTATACGGACTCAATTTTCTAATTTATATTTACCCAATAAAGTATATTTTAATTATCTCAGGAAACGATTTGAATTCAAAATTAATACATTATAATGGTCTTACACCTATGAAGTTACTCCAACTTTAAATTAAACTTATTATGCCCTAAATTGTCCTTTCCTGTTTTTCATTATTACTACCAAGTTGAATTAAGTGATTTATTTTATTGTATTCTTAAAGTTTGCATGTATTGTGTAAATGATAAACATAACCAATGGTGTTAAATATTTTTAAATATAAAATATGTATTGCTGTACCTTATGTAAATAAAAAAATAATGTTTGAAAAACTCAGTTATATTTTTACTTTTTAACCGATTTCAAAAATCGGTTCTAAATTCAATTGTATGTTTGTTAGGCCGCTTTCAAAATTCTTATTTTGTTCGAAAGAACTCCGGTAGTGGACCCATATAATTTTATCGAAATTGGTTCAGTGCTTTCTAAGATCATCACATCAATTAAACCAAACAAATACTCACCAACTAAAACGTCATCTATCTATTCTAGATTACGTTTTGGTTTGTGATTATCTGCTAATAAGCATTGTTGGGATTAAAGCCGGTGATTGATAACTTCATAAGTTTTTGACTTGGAATAACTTCTTACAAACTTAACTGTTAACAACGTAGGTTAACAACCATTTTTACGCTCTTGCCAAATCTTATACAAAAAAAGTTTGCCCTATTTATAGCAAAAGTCCACCAACCCGCATTGGGCCAGCGTGGTGGACTATGGCCTAAATCCCCTTCGTGTTTCGAAGGGAGGCCCGTGCCCCTCGGTGGGGACGTATATGGGCTGGTAAAGAGCAAAAGTTCGCGATCGCAATCATTTGTCTGTTTTTTACATGCTTACATGATTTCTTTATTATAATAAAATTAATAATATACCCAATAATATAATTTTAACAAATAACGAATAAAACACAACATATAGAGTTTATCTACCCCATTTCATTGCAAAATCGTTCTTAACGTAATAGCATAGAGTGCTCAATGTAATAACCAGCTACTCTAGCATACGCAATGAGACTTAACTCATGAAAGCATAGACTTTCGAAGGCAACACAAGGAAAATAGACCTTATTAGTATTTGAAGAAGTTTTCTTTTCTCTTGCGGTTGAATTTGGACATGCGTCCATTTAGCATTCAAGATCGTACGACAATGTCAATTGAAATGCAAACTTCAACTGTTATATTTAAGGTCATATTTTCATTGGCAATCAACTCTCATGAGAGTGACATCTTATTGGGTCAGCTAAGGCAGTTGCTCTGCCAGGCTCTGTACATACAAACTCTCATTACAAGAGAAGTAGGACTTTTTAAAGACTTAAAATCACTAGGTAATCTTTTAAAAGATAAAAGCAATGATTTCACATTACATACGTTTACAATTTTCAGTTAGATACATTTACCAGGACGGCTATGTATTATTTTACATACATGTAGGGTGTCCAGTGGAACATAACATATTCGTAATAATTATAATATACTGGGTGAAAAAGAACCTCCTAGCTATATTCAAAATCCTGAACCAGTATCACTCAAAGAACACATAATTATGAAAAAAAAATATTTTTTTTTAATTTTTTTTCAATGGGAAAAGTTCATTTTTTGGCTAAACGTAGACATTACTCCTACACCAGGCACGCGACGAGGGGTGCGAGTAGCGCTCAGTAAGTGATACTGGTTCAGGATTTTCAAAAAAGCTAGGAGGTTATATTTTATGTAAATATGTACAATACATTTGTTTAAAGTGCACTTACCTAGTGCTTTTAAATCTTTTAAATATAAATTATGATAGAGCTTGTATAGGGTGACTTCAAAGTAGTTAGCGAAACTGAAACTGAACAACTTTTCCCAAGGAACGATGAAATTCTTAAAAAAAATTTGGACTTTCTATACTAAGATAAATCAGCTGCAGGGCAATCGCGCTAAAAAAAGTGAATTGAATCGCAATTGGAACGTAGCTGGGGGGCTACCAACTAAGCGAAGCTGACGCTGGGTAAGCGAATGGAACGTTGTCGATTGCTTCTTTATAAGGAGACCTTGATTAACGACATGAACCAAACACAGCAATGTACATCATTCCATTCGTTTACCCAGCATCAGCTTCGCTTAGGTGGTAGCCCAGCTACGTTTCAATTGCGACTCAATCCACTTTTTTTAGCGCGATTGTCAAGCTGATCAATCACATAAGATTGGTCAGCAAATTGACAAAGCAATTTATTTAGACCTATGTTACTCGTGGAAAGTTGTTTAATTTCGTTGCTAACTAATTTTAAAGACATCCAATATGTCAATAATTATGAAGTTTTCACCGTAGAACTCCTTATAGTGTCTTGTGCCACCTTCATTACTTCTAAAGCACCTTTTTCGATCAATGAATTAGCTAACTCCCTACCTAGCTGATCACAACGCTTTATCACATCTATCGGTATATTTACATTTGTAGATAGACCACAGTAAAGATCTTTATTTTTATAGTCATTTACATCTTCACAGTTAAGATTACCAGATCTTTCTGATATTTTCTTGTTCAGCTCCTCGATAGGGTTGACTTTGGCAGTGGTTTCAGTTTCAGTCTTGAGTTTCTTCGTATCATTTTCTTCTGTTGGGCTGAGTTTGTGTTTGTGTGTTTTCCTGATGTGTGTGAATGTGTGTGTGAGTGTGTGCTGTATGTGCGTGGTGCCGTCGAGGCTCCACACTGCGCCTGTGATGGTCAGCGTGTGTTGTGCGTCGGTGCGCTTCAGTTTTGTAGAAACCCCCACTGGAGCACTGCAACCTCCACCTGAAGACGATATGTGGCGGTTTTAAATTAGTCTGCGAAACTTTTAATTATAATTTAAAAAACGAAATTAATTAAAATACACAAACATTGTTACATATAATGATCCATCCATAAATTACGTCAAACGAATTTCATGATTTTTTGACCCCCTCCTTGTCACAGTTGGTCACATTTGTAAGATTCCCCCCTCCCTAGCGTGACGTCACATATTTTGCATCTTTTCCATTTTTTGTAATTTTCTAATAAAAACAGTACTTAATAGAGATGTCATTTTTTTGGGAACTCGAAACTCATTGTCTCAACCAAAGTAAAAACGTAAAAAGAGTGCTTGGGACTGAGGAGGTTAAGTTTGTCGTTAATAGTTAACACGTTTTGATACTCATCACATATTTTGAAATGTGACGTCACGAAACTTATGACCCCTCCCACCTCCTTGTCACACAATGTCACACTTTGTCGACCCCCTCCCCACCCCTTAACGCGTGACGTAATTTATGGATGGCCCCTAAGCTGTTTACCTGAATTAAAGAAAATAAAAAATTCACAGATTTCGTGCCTCACACGACTATCGAGCACATTGGAAATGAATCTACGGAATTCGAAAAAATGTCGTTCTGAATTTTTGACTTTTTTCAAAAAGGTTAGGCTACAGGGCAAACCCTTAACCCGATCGTCTTCACCTTTTTCAGCCATAACTTTTTTCGTTTTTGACTTTCTCGAATAATTCTTTTTGCATCTTACAGCTCTTGTGAATACGGGTCTTTTGAACCTTTTTTGAATATCATATCTTCACAACTCTCCGAGATATAAGGGGATCGCACTTTTTCGTGAAATCGGAGCCTATACTGGAGCGAACGAAAAGTCACTTCCAATGTCAAAATGAAAACTTTAGGGGGTGGTTCTCCGCATGAAACTAAACATCTTTCCGCAAGGAACATAGGTCGAAATATAAAAAAAAATCGCCTCTCGATTCAACTTGTGCTATCAGCTGATTTTCCTTGGTCTGGGAAGTTGATAATTTTTTATTTCATATGGGTTCATAAGAAAAAAAATTCAGTTTCATGGGAAAAATCACTTAAAGTTTATCTAACTAATTGAAAGTAGTACCTACAAATAGAAATCATATTTTTCAATTATATATTTTGTAACTTACTGATGATTTTGTTGGATGCGTGTATTTCATAAGGGTTGGTCAAAATCAAGCAAAAATCTTGATCGCGGGCTTGCTTGAGCGGGCAAGCAAGCCTGCGGGCTTGGGGTTGAGCACCTTTGGCACACCACATGTCTAGCACGTTAACATTTCGGTATATTATCTACCTAAAGCGTTAATGTTCCAGCATTTACCGACCTAGTGTGTTCACATTCAAGTATATTTACCGAACTAGAACATTAACATTCCAGTATGTTTCCAAGAGGTTGTGCGGCTTAAGGACAGTACGAAGAGGTTATCCGTAACACATTTCACCGCTTTAGTTTGATACTGACCTAGTGTGTTAACGTTCCAGTATGTTATCTACCTAGTGCGTTAACATTCCAGTATGTTACCGACTTAGTGTGTTAACATTCCAGTATGTTACCGACCTAGTGCGTTAACATTCCAGTATACATATTATCAACTCAGTACGGTAAAACTCCAGTATTTTATCAACCTATTGCGTTAACACTCCATCGCTACTGTACGTTACCGAACTGGTGTATCAAAATAAAAAGTGTTACCTACCTAGTGCGTTAAGGAAGCTCCTTTCAGCCAGCACTCGGCAGTATGTTTCCACGTGGTTGTGCGGTTCCAATAAGGCCAGTACGCAGAGGTTATCCGCAGCACATTCCACTGCCAACGCACCTTGACCCACTGCGTACATTAGTTCCGAGCACGGAAGAGTCTAGAAACAAGATACATTATTGGATTACAATTAAGAATAATATACATATTTTACATTATATTTTCCCTGAGGTTATAAGATCAGAGACCAAAATAAGTATATATATATTTTTTAAAAGCACCTACTATCGCTTGAAATTGAAACTAATGACTAGATTTTTAACCTTAATAACCAGTATGGGGTGGGGGACGGCGCCAACAGTCTCTTAAAGTGGTTGCAGAGAGGGTTTTTACTAGCCCATATACGTTCCCTTCACCGAGGGGCAGGGGCCTCCCTTCGGTACATGAAGGGGAGGGTTTATTTACATAGCCTTGTAGGAGTTACATAGCCTTCCTCACCACAAGGGCGGTAAGCTATACAATAAATACGAGTAAATCCTTAATAAAAATTTAAGACCCACTGTCCACGCAAATCGCACGTCATAGGCACGCCATCGTCATTTGACGATAGCTTGCATCTTGCTTGCATCGTCCATAGAAAGCAACGAAACTATGTCTACGGAGCGGCTAAGTCGCATTATCGTCATGCGGTGCGCGCGGCAGTATGTCACTAGTCGGGCTGATTACGATGTGTGTGTTTAATTATAAAATCAACGCTTTTGTAACTTGAATGACGATATGTGGACAGGCCTAAGATGCGAAAAACGTAGACCGTTATTTTAAGCTTGCATGCATTCGTCAAATGACACGCCGTGGACTGCTTTACTTAAAATCTCCGTAAATTGGCTGAGTTTTAAATAAAAATCAATTTTAGAAATAACTGCTGAATCGAAGAAAATATACCTAACAAACAGCTACTATTAGTGGTTTGCTGGAACCACTAATGCCCTGCTTGCCTCGTTATGATTTAAAGGCGTGAGCGTATGTATGTATATACTGTTAGATTAAAAAACACCTTTTGCTTGGTGCACAGTCCTTCTAATACGATATTTAATAATTAACATGCAAGAACACATTATCTCCAAGTTATGCGCCAAAACGATCTGTCATAAAGGGACCGCCTAGAGCTGTTCCACACCGCGTGGACTGGTAGTGTTGTACCACTTGTAACGTCAATCGATTTTCTCTTAACACTACGTATTATTAAAGCTAACCTTAGAGATACGATGTGACCACCCCATCCTCTGCAAGCCAGCCGTGGCGAGTATAAGCGCAGAATACGGCGAGTCTTCCGCGTCTAACTTCCGCAATCGTGTGTTGAGATTGCCGCGGACATCTGATACCACTAACCGGGGGTAATTGCCGCGTAGTTGAGCGCAACGACGCAGCGATGATGTACCTAGCAAACAAATATTACTTTAAGTATTTATTTTCAGCAGTACCACGTTTGTAAAAGCCCCGGTGTGCCGGTTCACAAGTAATATTTTCGAATGGTGCTGTATAAAATATTTCTTGCTTTGTTAGCGCATCACATTTAATACGCGCTTGTCTGCTTATATAATACTATTCCTCATTGCCCTGTGGACTGGCACATTCGTAGAAATCGGCGCGCCTCAAAGCTAACGAATATTGCTGACGCTGCTTACAAATCATAATCTTTATATATAAAAAAATATGGTACAGTCAAAATATTTAAATTGACACAAAATAAGATCCTCACATTTTAGTGGCAGACTTGTATCTACCTAGTATGCCACCTACCTAGTGCGTTAACATTCCAGTTTGCTACCGCCCTAGCGCGTTAACATTTCAGTATGTTACCGACCTAGTGTGTTAATATTCCAGTATATTACCGACCTAGTGCATTAATATTCCAGTGTGTTACCCACATAATGCGTTAACATTCAAATATGACCAAGTGCGTTAACATTCCAGTATATTACCGACCTAGTGCGTTAACATTCCAGTATGTTATCGATCTAGTGCTTTAATATTAAGTAAGTTCCCTAAATATGGACCACCACATCGCTTTTCTTAAATAAAACTAAAAATGATCTATGCAGGTTTGTTTAATTTTAATTAGCCCTTACATTCATTAGCTATACAATCTAGGCATAACTATTTAAGCATAAACAGTTTTTCTAACAAAATTCTCAATTTTTTTAAAAAAGAACAATATCACGTTTCTGAAAAATAGTAGAGCTAAATGGACCACTAGGTTTTTAATATGGACCGTAGGTCTTTAAATTGGACCCTAGATAGTATTTTAAATTGGACCCTAGATCTTTAAATTGGATCTTGGTAGGTCTTTAAAATGGACCTTTAAATTTGACATCGCAAAATTTTTGGCAAACCGATCACACATATTTAAAAATTATAAGAGATAACAAAATATTATATCAGGTACTTATAAGGTTATGAGATCTAATAAAAACTTACACGATATAGAAAGTGATCCACATGGATCTAATCTTCAAAATTTAAACATTGAGATAAAAAAAATAAAAATAATATTCTAAAAATGATTAACTGTAATATTCACACATATAGTGTTTGTCATCAACTCCTGCACACTCTTCGTGTACCCAAGACTTGCAAGAAGAACATTCTATCCAAGGTTCTCCTCGAGTGTCTTCGGAAAAAAGACCTTGACAATAAAAACATTTTGCGTTATTACTTTGGCTTCTGTCAGGGCTTTCATCTGTATCATCGTCGACTAACGTCGAGGGGACGGTTTCACAATCTCCTGAACTTGAATCAGAGCTGGGCATTCTTCTAGTCTTTCTCTCCTTTTGAGATTTACTTGTCAGTTTTTTCTTGGCTTCTAGCTTTCGCTTGTTGTTCTTTGTTTTTCCGAATTTTTCCCTCTTGTCTCCTAATTCTTTTGCGTCATGAAGCTGTTTCTTTGGTTTTTGTTTTGTTAACTTTTTATTGCTTTTTTTCAGTTTTTTTATTTCGTCTAGCTCCTTCGTTAAATTTCTCTTTTCTTTTATGCTTCTGCTTCTTTTTTTTTCTTCGCTTTCAATGCTTCTGCTTCTTCTCTTTTCTTTATTGCCAAGTCTAATTCCAATTTATATGTCAAAAGCGTCGATTTAGTAGCTTTTCTACCTCTGTTGCTCACTTTTTTCTTATATTTCGGGACCGGGAATAATTGCTTTGGCGATAAATATGTAGATGAAGTAGACGGGCCAGCCATCATTTCATTTAACAGCTCTTTGGGTGGACTTGTAGTAATGTGGACAAAATTATCGTCATCACTTCTGAGAGTCGACTGTACTTTTTCTGGCAACTTATTGTAAATATTTTGTACGGATGCTTCCAACGCCAATGTAGACAACCTCCGAACTTGATTAGCAACATTACTTTGCAGACTAATGATTGGGTCCTCACCTTCTTCTAACGTTTCTCTATGCAATATAACTTCTCCAGCTAAAAATGCCTGTTGATCAATAGTGTTTGTAAAACTTTCTTCAACAGTAGTCTGGTCTGAATCACTATCATCGTATTCGTTTTGGGTTTCGTCTTGAACTGTAGGTTGATGCTGAACTTGTGAACTTGTCGGCTGATTTTCGTCATCTAAAAAATCATGGTCTTGAAATACCCTGTCAACCGGATAAATGCCGGTCACTCTAAAACCATTGATAGCGAGTTCTGCACGCTGCGATTTTATATAGGCACGACCAAATATTTCCGCAATATCGTAATGTGTTGCAGCCTGACTTTTGTTTCGGACCCATTGGCGGATTTCTTCTGCATAATATTTTTAAAAGGGCCCATAAATGTGCGGTCAAGAGGTTGGATTTTGTGGCTCGAATGTGGAGGGATAGACAAAATTTGGACATGATTGGCTCTAGCTAAATCGATTAGTTTTATGTTTCGGGTGTGACTGGCATGCCCATCTAATATCAAAAGTACGGGAGAATGGGCTGACGGTTTCGCGTGCTGCAAAAAGTGTTTAAACCATTTTGTGAAAAGATCGGTTTGAATCCATCCGGAAGGATGACAGGCGTGAATAGCACCAAGTGGAGCCCCTTTCATCAAATTAGGATGATCCCGTTTCCGTGAGAAAATCATAATTAGGGGAATAAATGAACCGCCGGCACTCATGCACATCACACATGTGACCGTCGAACCTCTTTCAGCTGAAGTTGCGGCTTCTATTTGCCTTTTTCCTTTTTGGGACAACACTTCTGGCATTTTTGATGGCACAACTGTGATGCCAGTTTCATCGACATTGTAAATGTTGTTTGGCGTATAGTAATTGTGTTTGTTCATTGCATCTTCCAATAATTTGAAAAATTCTTCAACGCTTTCTTTGTTGAACCCTTTCATTCTAGCAAAAGACGTGTCCGTAGGTCGTCGAAATGAAAGTTCTGGATGTCTTTGCAGAAACAATCGCAGCCATGTTTTGCCAGCTGATTAGAAAATGAGTGCTCCAGTTTATTTTTTTCGGCTAATTGATAGGCTAAAGCCCTTATATCACGCCTTGTTAGCCCAAATCCTGATGATTCCATCTGCAGAACATATTCAGCCAAATCTTTCTCTAGTTCAGAAGGAAAAGTTGATTTTCTGCCAAGTTTCAAATTCGTCACCTCTATTAACGGCTTTTTTTGTTGACAAAGGCGTATGAGAGTATTTTTTGGCACATTATATGTTTTAGATGCTTTAAGGTACCCCATTCTTTTCTCTTGTACAGCTAATATCGCCATAGTCATAGAATCTTTGTCCCATTGTTGTCTTTTACTTGAAGGCGTTGCCATATCTGAAATAGAATACCTATAGTTGTAAGGTGTAAAGTAACACACAAAATTTTATTAACCCGCTTTTATTACCCTTATCATTAAATGATTTAAATATGTACCTCTACTATTGACTTTCGGAGATGTCCAACTTTTAATCACATCGATGGTAACATATTTTATACTTGGATCAAAACTACTTCAATAAATTGGCAACAACTAATATTTTTAACGAGTTTCAATTATACTTATACCGTTTATAAAATGGACCATAGAACCATAATTTGGATCACTAGTCCATACTTAAAACTCCACTTGTAGTCCAATTTATAAAACTAAGTCTCAAAAATGTAAAATCAATGTATCAAAAAAATTACCAAGTATTTTTAGCCGCTAATAAGAAAAATGACTAATAATAACATATTGTTTTTCAATTGTAAACTATGAGCGTGTTATTATTATCAATAAATCAGTAATTATCTTACAAAACTTACCGAAATATTAAATCAATTTTGCAAAAATATCAAAATGGCGTCTACACAACACAAACGTGCACCGATCGTCAATGAAAGCGACGGGCGAAGTGCGGTGGCGCGGGGGCATCGAATGCGACTAACTTCACTCTGATATCAGCACTAACTTCACTCAAAAGCAGGTAGTCCATATTATGTGATTGGTCCATATTTAGGGAACTTACTCTAATACAGTGTGTTACCCACATAGTGCGTTAACATTCAAGTATGACCTAGTGCGTTAATATTCCACTATGTTACCGACCTAGTGCGTTAACATTCCAGTATATGTATTACCGATCTAGTGTGTTAACATTCAAGTATGCTACCGACCTAGCGCGTTAAAATTGCAGTATGCGATTTAGCCGATGCTATTTATAAAAGCGGTAGACCTGTTCTGTTAGTGGAAGGTGTAGGTAATTAACAGCGTTAATCAATAGATGCTGTTTAAAAACAATTAAAGCGAGTTAACCCAGAAAATTGGCATTTCCTGGGTTAACTCGCTCCATCATCGACTTCATCTATGACCTTGGTTAAGATTGGGGTGAAGAGTTAACCCATCTCATAATAAAATAAAATAAAAATAATAATTTAACAGTTTACATTAGTTAGCGAAACTTTAAGAGGTGATTCTCATATTGAAATTGGACAACCTAGGAGCCCATATGAAATTTTAAAAAAGCTTTTGACTTCTCATACTATAGATAGGCGATCAGTTGTGCGTAGGCGAAACTCGACCAAACCAGTCGTCAATTGAAAAATAGCCTCACCTATAACTGATCCTTCCGGTAATGATTCTAATGTGTGCTCCTTGATATTTTCTCTTAGAACTAGCGCGTCTCTTGGGTCTTCTCTGAAAAAAAAACACCAATTGAAAGTGTAAACAACCAAACATTAGTTTTTAAAAAATAGTAAAGAAGTAATGAGACGGAAACCCTTCTACTTATATCTAAATGGAGTCCATAACCACAGCTGGGCCACAATCGAAATTTTAATGTTTGACTATGCCAAGAATTTCTCAAAATTTGTCGTATACGATTGGCAAAGAAAACAGAATTTCTCGGGGCCGCGTTTAAAAGTTATCGGGGGTTGTTTGGGGCCCAGCTGCAGTGACGTCACTGCAGCTGGGCCCCAACACCTGTATCTCGAAGATGGAACCATGTAGCGGAGATCTGACTACGTAGATAATTTCTCGTGAATTTCTCGAGACAAACGCCAAAATAAGAAAACTATCCGGTCTCGCGGTCAAAAGATATTAGACATTCGTTGGGGCCCAGCTGCAGTGACGCGTCACTACAGCTGAGCCACCTAGATCTCGAAAACGGGATGACGTAGGGGAAATCTGCTTGCGTAGATAATTTCTCGAGTATAATCATCTAAAAATCTGAGTTTCTCGGTGTCCCGTTCTAGAGAAAAAAAAAATTCTTTTTTATCGTGAATAGTCTAGGAGTCAGATGGCCAAAGTGCGCACAGAACTGTTATTTTTAATATTTGGCGTGATTTTCTTTGGTCAGAGTATAACGTTAATAGTTTTACAGTATTAAGTGAGAGACAAGTCAACAACTTCAATGATGTTAGTATCATTTTCATATTACTTAAATGATTAACTCGATCAGTATTATATGTACAATATTTTGACGTCGAGCTCTTAGACTACCCGAAGTAAAATGTACACTCGCGTACAACTGTCTTTCAAAGTAAGAGTTATTTTTTATTTTTATGGCATGGATACTAGCCCATTTAGTCAAGTCGAAGTTCAGTGGTTTATGTTAGACCACTTGATTCACTTTCACACTTTATAATGAGTTCTTTATGAAATATGGTACGACTGTAATGAGTGAAGTACAATAATTACATTAAATCATAGATTAAAATAAAATCATAAAAAATGAAAGTTGAAGCACACTCTCGGGAGATGTCAGCACGGTTAGGGTCAGCTCCCACTGCGACGCGACGTTGCGAATAGAGCTACTCAAAATTGAACTTTATTTATTACGTACAAGTGAGAATTAGAACACGTCGCACCACGGAGTGCCGCGCTTCGCCGCGCGACGCGGCGTTCTCACAATGAAATGTTTATCTTTTCAAGTAATATAATAAAGTTCAATTTTTAGTAGTTCTATTCGCAACGTCGCGTAGCTGTGGGAGCTGACCCTTAGGTAGTTCATAAATTGAGTTTGGCTTATTAAGAGTTATGCATTTTAGAAGCGATACGAAGCCGCATAACACAGTAAACTGCAGTGCATACAAAACGAGGGCAAAGAAAGATAAAAACGTTTGATTTATTAACATTATTTATTTTTTCTTTCCAAGGTAAAGTATTTTTTGAGATCAAATACAGGAGGACAGCTTAGCAAATACTTAAATGGTGTAATCTACCCCTAACTATCATCAGCTATAAGTAATTATTTTTTCCCGGAAACGTCATCTTAAGGAGTTTTCATTATTTACCTACTTTTGCGCTACGTAACGTAACGTGAAACCGCGCCCCGCGCGCGATCCCCCCGCGCCCCGCTGCTATAGGAGTGCGATGTACATTGCTGGCTTTCGTGTTTTACGTTGTTATGATTATTTTTTATTGCAAAATGGAGTGTATTGGATTAAATAATAAAAAATGTAAGCAGAAAACATTAAAAAACATGAAAAAAATTAAACATTTTCCAGAGAAAAACTCCACTGGAAAATCATTCAGAATGATTGTCTGAGTCCAGGGTTTCAGTTTTTGCTAAGCTGTCTTTTACACCCTGTATACTTAATTATTTACAATACCTAAATTAATCGTGCATCTTGCCTACGCACCAAAGCCACCAGTTAGTTTTTTAACAAAATAGGCGCTATATGTTTGTTTATTGACTTACATAGACATAGACATAGATAACATTTATTCACTAGACAAAACACAATTAAACAATTAAAATAAACACAATAAACCACAAAGTTAATTAGTCAAAGCATAGCGTAAAGCATAGCATAATCAACAGTGTTGGTTCAGCGAATAGGTTCTGACTCAGCATATGCTGTTGAGAGTCAACAGCGCTGATTTTCTGTCAGCACCTTATTAAATAAAACGCGAAGCGAGCACGACACGTACACCCACTAGTCTACTAGCATAGATAACATAAATATAAATATATAGGCATAAATAATGTGATATTATGTATGTAAACATATGTAAAAAAAGAAGAACAAATCGTTTGAGCATAATTTCATAAGTAATAATAAAATAAAATATGAAAAATAAGCGTTAATATTGGGAAATAAAAGCAATATAAATATATTAGGTATATAATATTCTTTGAACAGATAAAAGATGATTACGATATTAAAGCTTGAATCGTTGGATACTACTATTACTTAATAAGTCTTATCAGTCCTATTTATTTGTTTATTGTGGATATTGCTTATGATTGAATATACGTACTGTTGGTGTTCCTATAAATAAATAAATAAATTACTTAACACTTACAAAATAATAGTTTTAAAAGGAGAGACTAATTTAGTCAGGCAAACATCGAAATTCAATTTCATGAAATCGGGGTTTGACCAGTCAAACTACAAATATGTATTAGAATGTCTTTGTTTGTTATATTATATTAGTTGTATTTAATAAAACGTCATTTTAAAATATATATTTTTTTAAATATTGCCTTAATTAAAATAAAAAAGTTGTTTAATAAAACGAAATTTTTTAATTTTAATGTGTATTGTTTTAATATTGTCATAATTACAATAAAAAAAATTCATTATTCTCACATGGCGAGGCATTATGACATTTTAGAATTGTACATAATTAAATATATTACTTATTAGTACAGTACAGATCGACGTTTGACCGAGTCTGCAAGTCGCTTCTAGGATCGACTAGGCAAAGCCCGAAACAGATTATTTTACTTTCGACGTTTGACTGAAAAGTTAGGTAGTTTTTTTTTGTCAAACCCAGGATAAACCAGTCATTCCGGGATATGCTCTTCGCAGAATGAATATCATAACTGACATTAAATACCCTTATGGGAACAGTAACATTTGGGCTTACAATATTTAATAAAATTATTATAGTTTAGAGCTCACCATTGATTGTATTTATTATACCTACACGATACTAAAGGAAGAAGACTTGTTGTAAACCGTGACAGACGGCTCTGTTTGCTTTATTGTATTTATTTATTATCATATTACTGGAATTAAATTTTCTTCATTTCACTTTAATCGCGACTGTACCTTTCTATGAAAATTAAATAAAGTCGTTTTTCTCTAGAACGGGACACCGAGAAACTCAGATTTTTAGATGATTATACTCGAGAAATTCTCGAGAAATTATCTACGCAAGCAGATTTCCCCTACGTCATCCCGTTTTCGAGATCCAGGTGGCTCAGCTGTAGTGACGCGTCACTGCAGCTGGGCCCCAACGAATGTCTATTATCTTTTGAACGCGAGACGGGATAGTTTTCTTATTTTGGCGTTTGTCTCGAGAAATTCACGAGAAATTATCTACGTAGTCAGATCTCCGCTACATGGTTCCATCTTCGAGATACAGGTGTGGCTCAGCTGTAGTGACGTCACTGCAGCTGGGCCCCAAACAACCCCCGATAACTTTTGAACGCGGCCCCGAGAAATTCTGTTTTCTTTGCCAATCGTATACGACAAATTTTGAGAAATTCTTGGCATAGTCAAACATTAAAATTTCGATTGTGGCCCAGCTGTGGTTATGGACTCATCTAAATGATAAACACACACACACACATATACACACGCACACACACACACACGCAAACTCGCTCAGAAACACACACACAAACACGGAAACGCATAGATTAACTCTTATTACCTAGTCTTTAAGTAATAATAATAGCAAGATAATACGTGAATAATTTCTTTTATCTTTCGATTTCTTTCTTTTAGGCTTTGCCCACATTGTATTAACTTTAATAATAATATCTACGTGTTACTTTTATTGATTGTTATATTTAAGTTGCTAAATTTTTTATTTAATTTTAATTTATTTTATGTTTTTATTGTCTAATTTTTTGCACGCCAAAATTATACTAATAAATTTATTAATTTAATTATTAAGTTAGATAAGCCTGAAAATAACTTAATTAATTAATTATCTAATGTGTACTCGACCGGGTCAAAACAATGTTAAAAACTCATGGTAACCGTTTTAATCCGGCCGCCGCGCTACAAGTAGGGCTTTCGAATACCGGATTTTTTGAATACCGGTATTAATACCGAAAAAAAAATTCTCAATACCGGGATCCCGGGATACCGGTATTGAAAAAAAACTTTTTTTTTCAGATTTATCATTCTTTCGGAAGGTGTTTCTGTAGAAGGTATTTTCTCCACTAAATAAAACAAATAAGTTTGTCATGCAAAACTATTTATTTATGTAATGACATTTAAGTAATAATATTTATTACGTCTCACTCAGACAGATCAGTCTTTTTGAATACAATAATTCGTACTAAAAAAATTATGATCGAAAATTTTGGCCATATAACCAGTCTCTATTTAAATTAATCATATTAATAAAATTGTGTTTAATAGACCATTTAATACCCCTTAAATGAAAGTAATAAAATTAATGATTTACTAAATTTTATTTACAAAAAATTACATAAGAAAAAAACTGCTGATCTCGCCATAAAACAAAAATAGAAAACATTACATTTTTGAATAACATTACGAATTTTTTGAATTTATATATTTTTCCTCGTGCTTCCATTACTGCGTTTACGCGTTTCGGCATACTGTACATCAAGTTCCTGATACGATTTTGGGGAATATTCTCCCATTCCTCTGTGAGAGCAATTGTGAGCTCACGATGTGTGGTTGGGGGAGGGTTTCGTTGTTTTACGAAACTCCCTAGCTCATCCCAAGCATGCTCGATCGGGTTGATATCCAGGCTGCGTGCTGGCCACTCCATAGTATGGAGCCCATACGAGTAATGTTCATCTCTTGAAGATAGTCATTTGCAATCTGACCTGTGTGAGGTCAGGCATTGTCATGCAAAAAAATGGCATCCTCACCCAAATTGACCATAAATGGACCAACGTGTTCATTTAGGATTTCTTCCACATATCTGTGCGACTCTCAGAAGAAATTCCGGCCCACACAAGTACAAACCCACCGCCTTAGGCTACTTTTTCTTCGATGCATGCTTGCTTGAACCTTTCCCCTGGTCTTCTATACACTCTGTGTCTTCCATCATGCTCGTAGAGCATACATTTTGATTCGACGGAGAACATAACTTTTGACCAATCTTCAATATTCCAATTCAACTGGTTTTAGGCATACCTTCTTGAAATACGATACCCACGCTCCATTTTAGAGCCGTTTGCAGGTCTTAGTGGTTTCAAGTTAGCCTCAGCAAGTCGTCGTCTTACCGTCCATGCCTTGGGTTACTTCCTCCGAGGCGTCGAAACTGATTTGTAAGTTTAGTACTTGTGAGAAAGCGATTACGAAGCATGGTGTTCACCAAATATCGATCTTCTTGTGCTGTGGTACGTTTTTGAGTACATAAGTATCAAAATTAAGCGTAAAATAGATAAAAAATATTAGATCTCATATAAGTCATAACTTACATTTTTATGTCGTATCGTATCCATCCAGTTATAAAGCACGTACAACACAAAGTCACAGATCAGAGCTAGCCAAAACACTGCTATGATAACGCGTGCAATTCCACTGCTCACTGTTTGATGACTAACTGCTTCGCCTTGCACCTGAGGCGGGGCGTGTTGGGAATTTTCCCTCCGCTACCGGGCGCCGTGGCGCTAGTGTCACCTCAAACTGGCAAAGACTCTTAAAATTACTTAATTTTGTTGTAATTGCCACTAAGTCGTTAAGTTATTAAAATATCGATTTGGAAATTTTCGAAATAATACAATTAATGTGTTTCTGCGGCAGTGATTGTCTTTGCAACGAGTTTTGTACTAAAAATAAAATGAAATAACTAATACCGGGATCCCGGTATTAGACATTTCAATACCGGTATTGAAAATGTCTAGAAAAGTCCGGGATCCCGGTATTAGCCAATACCGGGATCCCGGTATTGGAAGCCCTAGCTACAAGCTACGCTTAGTGCGGCAACCACTGTTTCTCATGTACCCACTTTTCAATTGATAAAAATAAATTATTCTTATTCTTCTTTTGTTCGAAGCCAGGTATGCCTGCCAGCCGCCGTATTGATAATATCTATTTATATAAATTGATTAGGGACACTTACACGACCATAAAATAGAAAGGACACCACACCATGTCCTAAAGCCTCACAAAATAACGGTAGGTATGCCAGCCTTCGAACAAAAATCTGCTAAACCCTTTTAGCTGAGCAGAAACAACCTCAGAAAAACCAGAATAACTCAGAAAAACCTCGGACAGACGGACATGGTAAAACTATAATATAACAGAAGAGTGGATTGTTCTGTAGTGCTCATGTGTTAAAGTTGAAGTCTCAGTGCTTGTGTCCAGCTGAGGCCTTAGTGAGTGTGTGTACAGTCACGAGCAATGACATAAAAACACCCTTAAAATTAAAATTGACGTTACAACATTAGATGGTATAAATAAGTATGCTAAGCGGTGTCTTATAAAGGTAATTTACAAGAATGGTTGATAAGATTGATAGGGCCTTAAGCGACGGGCGGAGCGGGGCGGCGGCGGCGGCGCGGGGAGCGGCGCGTTCAAATGCATAGGTTTGTATTGAAGTGTTTTCGATGGCAGCGGCGCGGGGAGCCGCGACGAACAAAGAAATCGCTGTCATCGAGAATACGGCCTAAGAGTTAAGATATTTTAGAAAATGTGACAATTTTATTAATGACAGTGACTGTACATAGCAAGCGGAATGGAGTACATTTAATTAGTGGTTGGTTTGTGTGTGCCAAGGGCCAGCTTACCTTTCAAAAACTGCCCCAATGGCCAGTCCATCAGGTAGCGAAGTTGGCAGATCCTTCAGTGAATGCACTACGAAGTCCACTGCATTGTTTCGAAGAGCATCCTCTAAGTCTTTTGTAAATAAAGACTTCTCGCCAATCTTTGGCAGCGATATATTTAATATTCGGTCTCCTAATGTTGTCATGGTCACTAAAGATGGGGGAAAAGAATAAGGATTTCAAAATAAGTTTTATATAATTAACATGGCATGTAGCAATCTATTGAGGACGATCAGCAATGCACCATGGTTTACCAGGCACAAAGAACATCATGAATATCTGGAAATTGAAACTGTAAAGGAAGCCATAAACACTTGGTAAAAAGTACAAAACAAGACTGGAAACCCACAGAAACCTCCTAGCAAGAAACCTGCTACAAGCAGAAGATATAAGCAGACTAAAGAGATGGAATGTCCTACAACTTGACCAGAGAGTGTCATTTCTAGAATGAAGAAAAATAGGCATGATGATAGCATAAGAATAACAAAATAATAGTATAGAAGCGAATCTCCTATGTGGGTGCGCCAAATGCCGCCATTTGCGTACCTACAGCGCCCTTTCCCCTGCATGCTCAGTTTCTCATTTAATGTAAAATATGGAGATACCTGTATAAAAATACTAGCTTTCCGCCCGCAGCTCCGCCCGCGTGGACTACAGGTTATATCGTGCCCAACTGTGTGATAAAATGTAGCCTATGTCCTTTCCCAGGCTCTAATCTATCTCTGTACCAAATTTCATCAAAATCGGTTCAGTAGTTTAGGCGTGAAAGACGGACGGACAGACAGAGTTACATTCGCATTTATAATATTAGTAAGGATTGTAGTGGTAAACATACATCCAAGTGGTAACCCTAGCGGCGTCCGCGGACTACTGCGGGGCGTTACAGCAGGACAATCGCGCTAAAAAAAGTGGATTGAATCGCAATTGCAACGTAGCTGGGGGCTACCACCTAAGCGATTGCCCTGCTGTAACGCCCTGCAATAGTCCGCAGACGCCGCTAGGGTTACCACTTGGATGTATGGTTACCACTACAATATTTTTATATAGGTATCTCCATATTTTACATTAAATGAAAAACTGAGCTTACACCGAGTATTATTATTGATTTTGTTCTCCACCTTAGCATGGACTAGAGATAATTAGTCCATGACTTTAGTAATAGTACGCACGTTTTTGCTTTTTTTGATCCCGTAGTTATTAGATCTAGTGTTGCAACCAATACTTTATCGTTACCTTAAAAAACAGTAAGAATATCGATAGGGCTATCGATAGCCAATAGTTTGCGCTACTATTGATGACAGACTAAACTATTGATAGTATCGATATTATTGAATTCTAATAATATCGATAGTATTGATTCAAAACTAAGTGATAAGTGATATGGGCTCCCATTTTCCGCATTTTCCGCAAAACTATCAATACTATCGATACTATGGAATTCAATACTTTCGATACTATTAAATTAAATACTTTTGATACTATTGAATTATAATACTATCGATAGTATCGATACTTTGGTCTGTCATCAATAGTATCGCAAACTATTGGCTATCGATAGTCCTATCGACATTTTTACTGTTCTTCAAGGTCAACTATCGAAAGCTAAACTATCGATAGGTAGTTATGCAACACTAATGAGAACCTCACTAATTTTTGATTCATTGAGTTTAATCCCTACAACACCTTAGAACAAAATCATCATAAATCAAATGTTTCGAATTTTGATGTATAAAAATACCCATATACACAACAATAAGTCGGCATCGCGGCGATTAGGTAGATAGCGGCGCGCGGGAAGCAGTCACGTGCGTGCGGGATGCGGTGCGCGCCCTGACTGGACTGGCGTCTCGGTTCAACAGAAGTCAAACGGTAGGCAAATAACATGGGCAGGAGTTTTGCTTCTATACACTCGTATTATTTATTATTCTTATGATGATAGCTAGATCTGATAAAGGCCAGGAAGGTCGAGAGAAAATCTTAAAAAGGAACCTTTGTTCCAAGAATTCTTTAGTATTTTGAAACACATTGTATACTTAGATGCTGTGTTCTCCTTGAATTATTGGAGCATTAATCAATTTGTTATGGACGTTATTTAATGTTATCAAATGACTCGACTGTTGGAGATATCAAACTAAATAAATAAAAAATAAATGTTATTTTATAACAGAAAAATTGTCTTTGGATTTTTTATTTTCCCAAGCCTTTAATGACATTTTGGTAAGTGCGGGGAAAATACCTATTTCTAACTTCAAATTAGAACTTACAGACCCATTGCTATAATGGGCCTTTTTGTAATTCAAATGACACGGCACTTCAAAATTTGAATTACCATTTCCTCCTATGTTTTCAGCTTCTAGTATTACTATTACATAGGAGGCAATGGTAATTCAATTTTGTTATGCCATTTTCGAATTATAATAATTTTCCACGTCAAAAACGTACGAGTCACCGACTTCAATCCCAAAAAGACAATTTTTTCGAGAGTTTCCCTCAATTTCTTCAGGATTCCACCATCAGATCCTGGTTTCCTTACAATGGGACCACCCTTGGGATACTCCCTTTCCAACAAAAAAAGAATAATCAAAATCGGTTCATAAACGATGAAGTTATCTGCGGACATACATTAAAAAATATATATATATATACAGTCGAATTGAGAAACCTCCTCCTTTTTTGAAGTCGTTTAAAAAGGCCGGGTGGGCATTAGAAATTCGGATCCTGAATTTGGGGTTAAAAAGTGGTTAGGGGGCAGGGGGGAGGGAGGGGGAACCCCCCCCTGCCACTCCCCCCCCGCGGAGATTCTTAGTTTTTTTTTAAGAATTTTTAAAAATTGAGGTGGGCATTAGAAATTCGGATGCATTTGAAATTCGGATCCCGAATTAGGGGTTTGGGGGGCGGGGGGAGGGGGTGGGGAACCCCCCCTGCCACTCCTCCCCCCGCGGAGATTATATCGGGGCAGAAACTGTAGGTTAGGTTAGGTTAGGTTTGTTAGTAGCCTAGCCTAACCAACCCGTTAAGGGTTGGTTAGGTTAGGTTAGGTTAGGACTGCGACCCCCAACGCACGAGCCGAGCGAGCGAAGCGAGCGTGCCGCGGCAGCGGCCGGCGAAGTGCCAGAAAAGACTTTGGTTGCGTTAAACGGTAAGCACAACAACATAACCTCAATTTTTAAAAATTCATAAAAAAAAAATAAGTATCTCCGCGGGGGGGGAGTGGCAGGGGGGTGTTCCCCCTCTCCCCCCAACCCCTAACTCAGGATCCGAATTTCAAATGCATCCGGATTTCTAATGCCCAACTCAATTTTTAAAAATTCATAAAAAAAAAAATAAGAATCTCCGCGGGGGGGGAGTGGCAGGGGGGGGGTTCCCCCCCATCCCCCCTGCCCCCCAACAACTTTTTAACCCCAAATTCAGGATCCGAATTTCTAATGCAACCCCAAAAGGCCCAATGAAATGTAATAATGAATATAATACAATAAATGTTGAGATCATAATCTTCCTCTTACATAAACATATACACATAGGGTATATCCCTGTATCATTTTGTTCTTGATTCGTATAATGCTACATACTATGCATTCTGAGAGTCAAAAGATGGAACCTTATCATCTTACCTATTTTAAATTCTTTTTCAGGGTGAAGTTTCTTTAGTGTGTCTATCACAAAATTGGTCTGGATCAAAGCAAGCTGGAAAGACAAGGAAACGGTTTTAATGAGGGCTTTACAATTTCATAAAAATAATAAAACTTACCTGATGTGTACATAAGAGGTTCATTTTTAATCTAGTTTTAGCAAACGTTAATCAAGTTTGCGAGAAACCGCAAACTCATTGTACTATACTAATAGTTAGAACTTAGTATTATATTAAGTATAATGTTTTGAACAGTACCTAAGTAAAATGACTTATGTAGAAAAGAAAATCAATGTACGTACCTCGCTCTTCCTCGAACCGACACGAATAACATTATTTCCTTCGCTTTCCATTTCAATTTAATTATAGGAAACGATTTATATAACTTCAAGTCAGGTACAAACTTTTTAAGGTTATGTCATAAAATTTCATAAAATTCAGTCGGTATTTAACTGCAAACGTACACTAATACCCCGTGCCGTTCATCCCTTGTCACTAACACTGTAGTGGACAAGACGATTAATGAGCAATTAATTAATAAATTCAATTATAATCACGAAAACATCAATGACGGCGAGAAAATGACATTGATGACTTTATTTCTTTTAATAGTTAAGGTATTGGCAGGGCGCAGGGTGAAAAAAAAGCGCGGGAAACTTCGGTTCGTCCGGTCGTGTTTTTTCTTTCAATTTTGTTAATTAATGATATTTTAAGGATCAGATAAGTTATTTAGTGTAGTATTGTATATATTTAATCTCCTATTTAGTGTAAATATTAGTTTGTGTACATATCTTCATATCTGGTAAGTTTTTCAATATTTAATTAAAATGGGAGACGAGCCTCCGGATCCCGGAGGCACGGTGCCCTCAGTTGGATTAAATATCACGTATGATGATCTCAAAAATATTGATTCATCATCTGCCATGGACACGGAAGACGGTATCCAAAAATCCGCTAGGAAACGTGTGCGGTCACTGCACAAAGTTTGCAAACACTGCAACAAAAAAAGAAAAAAAAAGGATGGAAAAGAGAGCCACGCTCATTGTAAATGTGATATTGAGGAAAGTGAAGAAACTTTTAAAACTCCGGTGGTTAGTAATATTGGTCCAGTTCAGTCGAATTCCCAGCCACCCGTTATTGAACCATCATCAAACACATCTATCAACCAAAATAATTCCCAGCCTCAGATTTTAAGATACTATGAACCAACAGATTTGGCCCCATATGTTATTCACGTTCAGAAAGTCCAATCTAGCCCTTCTGATCAAACCACACTCCATCCAATTCAGTTTGGCAACTTTTTAAAAAAGAATAATTTCAGAAATATTGTAAATGGCAGTTTAAAAAGGATAGGCAGAAACAGAGTATCCCTGGCTTTCACTACTCACACCGATGCAAACAATTTTGTAATACACCCCAGTCTTGTTGAGCAAAATTTAAAAGCAATTATACCTAGCTTTAATATAACCCGAATGGGTGTTGTACGTGGTGTCCCAGCAAGTTGGTCTGCTGAAGAGGTGTATGAAAACATTTCTGTCCCAGTTGGTTGCGGTAGAGTTCTGAAGGTAAGGAGAATTAGTAGAAAAACAGTAGTTGATGGCAAAATTTCATTTAATAATTCAGAAACAGTAATATTAACTTTTGATGGCCAAGTTTTACCTAAAAGAATTTTTATGTGTTATTCAGCTCTACAGGTTGATTTGTATGTATATCCTACCATACAATGCTATAAATGCTGTCGTTTTGGTCACACTAGTGTACAATGCCGCTCCAAACCACGCTGCTATCAGTGTGGAGACCAACATCTTGGAGAATCTTGCGATGTTGAAGAGCATGAATATTCTTGTTGTTTGTGCTCTGGTAGTCACAAAGCTACTAGTAAGTCCTGCCCCGAGTTTATTCGACAGAAGGAAATAAAGGTCACTATGGCCCAAAATTGTGTTTCTTATGCTGAAGCTTCAAAATTACATCCTCCTGTTTCCAGATCCTTTGCCGATGTCGTTGCTAATTCCCATGTCAATCCCAAACCTTCTTCGTACAATGGACCTGTCGCCCGTAATGTTCGCTCTCCTTTAACTTCTCCTAGACCTCAAAGTTTAGGTAGCTCATATAAAAAAACTGTTTCTATAAAGCCGCGGTCACCTCCAAAACAGCTGAGTGGATATGATCGCGCAGCGCACGCAGCATTTGCGAAAGAATATGACATGACCGCGTCATCCTCTAATGGCGCAGCTTTGAATCACAGAACAAAAGAATCTAGCAAACAACCATCTGTAGCAGAAATCTTGATTAGTCTTGAACAGTTATTATCTAATTTTAACTCAATTCCATCAAACAATTTACCGTCCAACGTTGCCCATTTTATTGTTAACACTCTATCCTCAGTTTCTTCTTTGTATTCTATTTATGGGTCAAAAGGTCCTACAATGGAACTGTCGCAGTATTCGTCATAAAAAATCTGAACTTATCTATCTATTGAATAAATATGATCCCTCTATCCTTTGTCTTTCTGAAACTTGGCTTAATCCTGAAATTTTGTTTAAGGTTTCAGGTTATGTTGGTGTTAGAAATGACAGAGATGAAGAGGGTGGCGGTGTTGCCATCCTCATTAAAAAAAATATTTTTTTTAACTCTTTCTCCCTTCCTCCTTTAAGCAATGGCATTGAAGCTTTGGTGAAGGGGTAGAGTGTAGCACTGGGATGAAATCACAACTCCGTAATGACTGTTCACAACTGTTTATTGCTCTACCACAATATTCACCAATTATTATTTAGTAATACAAAAATATATCTGAAGAGACGTGTGGAGCGCGTGAGGGCCACGAGAAGAAGGAAGGAAGCGTGTGAATGGAAAAGTGTAGAATGAGCGAAGAAAGAGTGAGACAGATAGAGCAGAGGAGAAAGAACGAGATATGCTCGTTTGCATTAGTGACATTTGAAATATGCTGCCTTTACACACTATTGTGGCTGTACGCCACATCACCCCCCTACGGAGAATGATGAACGGTTGCAATAAAAAAAAATAAAAAAAAAATTACATACAGAAAAGAAAAACTTAAGTCTATTTTTCGAGTGGAAAAAAAAATGTCAAATGAGCATATGTTTAAGACATAAAACAATGGTATACAAGTAATGTTTTTAACTAAATCGTACAATTAAAACTGTACGTACAATATAAAAATAAAAACTACTCCTTAAAAACTACTCTTATGACTAAGCTAACACTAAAGATTCAATCTATCCCTAAACCTAACTCTACGGCCAGACCTAGTGGTGATGGGTGGACTATCTGTCTGCGCGGAGGGCACAGAGGACGTAGTGAGCGCAGAAGGCGCGGCGGGCGCAACAGGCGCAGGCGCTTCGGGGTCAACGACCGGCACGGGGTCAGCGACCTCCGTGGTCGGCGCGCGCGCGGCTTGGGCGGCCGGCGGGGCGCTGGGACTACCGTCAGGGTCTGGGGAGAGATAAGCGGGTTTAACGCGGTCTATACTCACGGTCGATTCCCTGCCAGCAATATCGATGCGCAACGTTTTTTTGTCGCGTGACAAAACGAGGTACGGTCCGGTGTACGGCGGTTGCAGAGGACGGCGTACCGTGTCGTCACGCAGAAAAACGTGTGTAGTGCTGGACAAATCCTTAAAAATAAATGTCGAGTGCTGAGAGTGGCGCGAGGCGGGAATGGGGCGCAAATCGGACATCTTGGTACGGAGGCGAGCGATAAAATCGTCGGTTTCGATATTTGGAGCGCTGGCTACCAGGAACTCGCCAGGTAGGCGCAGCGGCTCTCCATACAAAAGTTCGGCCGAGGAACACTTGAGATCCTCTTTGAGGGCAGACCGCACCCCGAGGAGGACGAGAGGTAGTGCTCGGTGCCAGGTGTCACTGTGACACATGAGGGCGGCCTTCAATTGTCGGTGAAAACGTTCCACCATTCCGTTTGCTTGGGGGTGGTAGCTGGTAGTTCGTACGCGGTTGGATGCTCCCAGATGCATTAATTTGCTAAACAAATTTGACTCAAACTGGCGGCCCTGGTCAGTAGTGACCGTAGTGGGCACGCCGAAACGAGCGATCCAACCACGCACGAACTGGTCGGCTACTTCTTCGGCCGTGATGTTCATCATGGGCCACGCCTCGGGCCAGCGGGAAAAACGGTCCACTGCCGTAAGGCAATAGGTGAAACCTTCTGACATAGGAAGGGGTCCAATTATGTCTAGATGGACGTGCCTGAACCTAGACGTCGGCGTCGGAAAGGTCCCGAGAGGCGCCGAGACGTGGCGGGAAACCTTACTGCGCTGGCATGCGACGCAAGAGCGCGCCCATGCGCCGCAGTCCTTCCGCATGGAGGGCCAAACGAAGCGGTCACCCACCAGGCGCGCGCTCGCACGCGCACTCGGGTGGCTGAGGTTGTGAAGCCGCTGGAACGCAGCGCGGCGGAATGATGCGGGGAGATACGGTCTCGGCTTGCCGGTGGATGTGTCACAGGTCACCCTGATGTCTGTGCCTGGAATAGAGAGCAGTTCGAGTTTTAGAGAGGAGTCAGTGCGGCATTTGGCGAGCTCTTCATCTGAAGCTTGGGCCTCGGCGAGTGCGCTGTAATCGAGCACTCCAGTAGCGGAAACTGCCTCTATCCGAGACATGGTGTCCGCCACTATGTTGTCCTCTCCTTTTATATGAACTATATCGGTAGTAAATTGGCTTATAAAGCTAAGTTGATTGAGCTGGGCCGGTGGAAGCTTTTCTCGCTGCTGCCCGAACGCATATACGAGAGGTTTGTGGTCAGTGTAGACAGTCACGTGTTGGGCTTCCAGTATGTGTCTGAAATGCTGAACGCTCTCGTATATGGCGAGCAGCTCGCGATAATAGGCCGGCCACTGCGTTTGCTTGGGTTTTAGCTTCCTGCTAAAATAAGCCAACGGTTCCCAGGTGTCGCTGTTCTTTTTCCGCTGTTGAAGACAGGAACCGATGTGGGTGCCTGAAGCATCTGTGAACAGCCCGAGTTCAGCTTGGTTGTCAGGATGGGACAACATAGTAACAGTCGATAGGCTATCCTTGCACTTCTCAAAACTTCTTTCCAGTTCCGGCGTCCATGGGAAAGGTTTTTGACCCTTACCATGTGTGGCAGCAATGGCATCGACAAGGGGAGCTTGGAACCTAGCAGCATCAGGCAAATGTCTCCGATAAAAATTCAGCATACCCAAGAATCTGCGCATCCCTTGCACAGTTTTAGGTGGGGGAAAATCGCGCAGGGCCTGGATGCGGTCTGCTGGGGGAGAAGTGCCTTGCGCGGATATGCGATACCCGAGAAAGGTCACCACTGGCGCGCCAAGGACACACTTGGCAGGGTTCACGACGACGCCATACTCGTGTAGCCGCTGGAACAGCAAGCGCAGATGTTCTGCGTGCGCAGCGTGGCTCTCTGAGTGGACAAGAATGTCGTCGACGTATGTGAAACAAAAATCAAGCCCCCGCACCACCTCATCGATGAATCGTTGAAACGATTGGCCAGCGTTCCGCAACCCAAAAGTCATAAAGGGGAATTCGTACAGTCCAAACGGTGTTATTATTGAAGTTTTACAAATATCGCTTGGGTGGACTGGAATCTGCTGGTATGCCTTGACCAGATCGACTGTGCTGAACACAGAGGATCCGGCCAGGCTCTGAGTAAAATCCCCAATATGACGGATCGGGTAGCGGTCTGGAATGGTGCGGGAGTTGAGACGGCGATAGTCGCCGCAAGGTCGCCAGGTCGCATCCTTCTTGGGCGCTAGGTGTAGTGGAGACGCCCACGAGCTGCTGGATGGCCTCGCAGTGCCAGAGCGGACCATAGCGTCGAACTCCTTTTGCGCGATGCGGAGCTTGTCCGGGGCGAGGCGGCGGGGACGGCAGGTGACCGGCGGACCATCAGTGGTGTTGATATGATGCACAGTTGAGTGCTTGATCACCCGGTTGATGCCAGGGGGTCGAGTCACCTCCGGGAACTCGGCGAGCAGGCGCTCATAAGGCGAGTCACCGCTGCAGGTGACTGCCCGGACACTCTCCTGGGAGATACTCGCTGCTGAGGCTGCCACCGACAGCTTGGTCGTGCCGTCAATCAACCGCGTATGTCTGCAATCAGGTAGTAGGTTGTAAAAACTAAGAAAGTCAGAGCCTAAGATTGGTGTGCTCACGTCGGCTATTATAAAGTTCCATGTGAAATCACGGCGCAGTCCTAAATTTAAGTTTAAAGTTATGCTACCATAAGTTTGAATGTTGGTACCATTTGCAGCGCATAGGTCGTAACCGCTGCCCGTGATACGCCCTTTGACCAATCGCCGTGGATAGCAACAAATGTCAGAGCCGGTGTCAACCAGAAATCTCTGGTTGGTACACCGGTCGACTATAAAGAGGCGACGGCTGGGTGCAGGGCGGTCGGTATTCGCCATTACCGACCGCTGTTGGCGTTTCCCGAGTCCTTGGACCAGGAACAGGGGGCATTGCATTTCTTGGCCTTTGCGGCAAAGTGGTTATGATACCAACACAAATCACTATTAAATTGTGAGCGACTACGGCTGCGGCTGTGACCTCTGTTAGGTCGGCGCTGTTGGGAACGACTACGGTTTTGTGTGTTGGTGGTGAGTGATGCTACCACCCGAGTCAATTCAGCGACTTGATTTTGTAATGAAACCAAAGCGTTTGGTTCTGGTTGTGGAAAAGGAGGAGACACCGCACAGACCTCGGTAGGCAGGCCCTGAATGTCTATTAGGGTATCTGCCAGTTCCGAAAGTTCGCCTAGGTCCTGCAGCCGCTGAGCTGCCAGCACTATCTGGATCTGACGGGGCAGACGGCTGCTCCAGATCTGCCTCATCAGATCGTCAGGGAAGGTGGGGCCAGCCAGTGATTTCAGGTGACGCAGGAAGGACGAAGGTTTTCGGTCCCCGATAGCCTCTTTTTCCAAGAGTCGTCGGATTTTCTCTTCATGGGAATCTGAAAACCGTGAAATTATGGCCTTTTTGAGTGTGGTGTAAGGATTATCCGAGGGAGGTTGTGTGACGATGTCCTCCACCTCTTTAGTGCAGGAGGTGTCGAGGTGGGCAATAGCAAAACTGAACTTAGTGCTTTCCTGCGTTATTTTGTTAATATTGAACTGCGCCTCAAGGCTAGCAAACCACAGGGCGGGTCTGTCTTTACAAAAAGGCGGCGTGCGAATTGACACCCTGTTTACAAAATGTGTCCCTCCAGATGCATCGCGGGAATCCTCCCCATCACCACCAGTGGCCATTATTATTCACAGATCGGTTAATATACTCCAAACAAGATGCAAAGCTTACATACAAGAGGTTATTCACAAAAAGAAACCTTGTTTACAAAACACAAACCAAAAGAAAAACATACGCACAATCGACAAACACAAGTTAATATGCACAAAAACACACAATTTGCAGCCCTCAGGTAGGCTATTATTTGCTAAGACTAAGTTTATTAGTATTTATAGCAAGAATGATAGCGAAAAACAAAATGTATTACGTAAACACGAAAACAAAACAAAACGAATGTCAGTTTGACTTTGACAAGTGTTAGTTCGTTCCAAGATGGATGCAAAAAAAAAAAAAAAATGTTAGTTCTCAGTTTTGCCACACTGGAGTTTGGCGCTTGTGCCACCGGATGAGTGAAATAAAAAAAAATGGAAGTACATACCACGTGGGATGATAGGATGCACAAGCACAAAATGGATGCACTTTTAGGTTATATGAAACTATGCACAAACTTGGGTGCGTGTACAGGAATGGGCCTCCGCACACGGGATGACCGTCGATGGGCCAAACGGTCTGCTTGGCGGTCACACCGGCGTTCCTGTCCGGCACTGTGGGTGGGGCTTCGCCCCCACGCTGACCTCCAACTCCGCAAACTTGTCCAGGCACGCGGGCATAGGCCTCCGCGTGCGAAAAAGCTGCCGTAGCGCGTAGGCACAGGCCTCAGCGTGAGTTCAGATGCGGCGGGCGGCACGGTCGGTGGCGCGTGGCCCGCGTGGGTATGGTCCGATGCGCGCGCGTCGGTCCCCCCTGCCGGGGCGCGTCGTTTCGTGGGGCGCGCGGCGCGCGAGAACGGCGAAGGCGTGCGGGCTTGGGCCTCCGCACGCGTAAAGATGGTTGCTGGGCCTCCTCTCAAGGCTGCGCGTTATAGCTTGTAGCCAGCGTCGGTGTCACCAATTTGGTGAAGGGGTAGAGTGTAGCACTGGGATGAAATCACAACTCCGTAATGACTGTTCACAACTGTTTATTGCTCTACCACAATATTCACCAATTATTATTTAGTAATACAAAAATATATCTGAAGAGACGTGTGGAGCGCGTGAGGGCCACGAGAAGAAGGAAGGAAGCGTGTGAATGGAAAAGTGTAGAATGAGCGAAGAAAGAGTGAGACAGATAGAGCAGAGGAGAAAGAACGAGATATGCTCGTTTGCATTAGTGACATTTGAAATATGCTGCCTTTACACACTATTGTGGCTGTACGCCACAAAGCCATTGCAGTTGTTGTAAATAATATTTGTATAGTCTCTATTTATATTCCAGATCCTTCGGTTACTTTATATAATGAATTAAATCAAATGATATCTCTACTTCCTAAACCCTTTCTATTACTTGGTGATTTTAATTGCCAACACCAATGCTGGGGAAGTCATGCTTCTAACTACTATGGAGAGGAAATGTTAGATATTTTAGACTCGCAAAATTTATGTTTGTTAAATGATGGGTCTCCCACTCGACTTACACGGCCTGGTGAAGGTCCTAGTGCACCTGACCTATCCATATGCACCCCAGATCTAGCAACTCTCCTTTCTTGGCGTACACACGCTTCAACTTGTGGAAGCGACCATTTTCCTATGATTATAGACTTCCCCTCTATGTGTACTATAAACAAAAAACCAAGACCTCGTTTAAGACACCGTCTCCCTAAGGACTGGTTATTTTTTTCTCAGAAAGTAGAAGAGAAAATTCGCTTACTACCCCTAGTTAGTGCTGGAAATGGTTCTGAATGTTCTGAGGCTTTTTCGAAAATTTTGATCGAGGTTGCTGACGAGATTTTTCCTATTAAAAATAATAAATGTCGAAAAATCCCGTTCCCTCCATGGTGGGATAGGGAGTGTTCTGAGATTATAAGAAAAAGAAAGATCGCCGAAAGTAATTACTGTCTTCTCATGACGACGGAAAACTATGAGACATACACGATTGTTGCTGACGAAACCAGAAAACTTTTAAAGAAAAAGAAGTTTGAAGGTTGGAAAAACTTTTGTGCTTCAATTAGTCCTGATGTTTCTCCGTCTGTTGTTTGGCGCAATATCAAGAGATACAGAATGGCTCTTAATTCTACTACTTCTCGTGCAATATCATCTGGGCTGGCTAACCAGTTTTTGGATAGATTGGCTCCCCCATTTGTACCTGAATCTTCTTCATTATTTCATCTTATTCCCCCTTTTATTTCTAATTCTAGTCTTAATTCCCCTTTTTCTCTTTCAGAGTTGAGGGGGGTTCTATCATGTGTCAAGGATTCGTCTCCTGGCGATGATGGAATCCCTTATTCCTTTCTAGTAAATTCTAGTGATTCCGCCCTTAATTATTTTTTGGATGTTGTAAACTCCATAATGGTTTCTGGAACTATTCCATTGTCTTGGAGATCTCAGACAATTATTCCGATATTGAAACCGAAAAAGCCTTCTTCTGATGCTGCCTCGTATCGTCCCATAGCCCTGTCATCTGTTTTGGCCAAGCTTGCTGAACATTTGGTAAAGAATAGGTTGGAGTGGTTTGTGGAAAGCAATGGTCTGTTAACTTCTGGTCAGTTTGGATTTAGAAAAGGTAAAAGTACCCTGGATAACGTTAGTTTATTTGTATCTGATATTAGATTAGCCTTTTCTGTTAATGATTCCGTCCTTGCTGCCTTTGTAGACATTAGTGCTGCGTACGACAATGTTCAAATCCCTATTTTACATAAAAAACTACTTACCTTGGGCGTCCCTTCCATCCTTGTCTCCTTCATTATTAACATGTTAACTGAAAGATTTATTCATTTAGATCTTCAAGATGGTACTCGTCTCTCCAGGACTGTGTGGAGGGGTCTGCCCCAGGGATCTGTTCTTAGTCCTATCTTGTATAATATTTATACATCTGACTTGGAGTCATCTCTTTCCCATTTAGTTAAAGTTGTTCAGTATGCTGATGACTTACTTATATACTCTTCTGGTAATAATATTCATACAGTTAGTGAAAAGTTAGAATATTCACTTATTAATTTAAAAAGTTGGCTAGATAATAATTCTCTTGATTTATCAGTTGCTAAGAGTTCTGTGGTTTTGTTTACAAGAAAGCGGATCCATCCTGTCATTACAATTAAATATGGGGACTCTACATTACCAGTAAATACGAAGGTAAAATTTTTGGGAGTATTTCTGGATTCCGGATTGACTGGAGTTCCTCACTCTGATTATTTAGTCTCTAAGTGTCAACAAAACTTAAATATTATTAAATGCCTCACTGGCGTGTGGTGGGGGGCACATTCTTTTTCCCTTAAGCTGGTTTTTAATGCTCTGATACGAAGTTTGCTGGATTATGGTACTTTTGTGTTAGAACCATGTAATATGTCTGCTTTGAACAAATTGGACAAGGTTCAATCAAAGGCATTGAGGATAGTCTTGGGTGCTATGAAATCCAGTCCCATAAACGCCATGCAGGTGGAGGCAGTAGAACCTCCACTTCATTTGAGACGCCAGTTCTTATCTGACAAATTCCTATTCCGCCGTCTGCAGCTCTCCGATCACCCCTTATTAAACATATTAAGTCGTCTTTCAGATGAAATTAATACTTCTGCGTATTGGCAACATAAATCATTGCCATGTTTAATAAAAAGCTACCGAAAGTATCTCAACTTACAGGTTCCTATTTCAAATTCAATCCGTTTTCCTCCTTTTTCAGTTCCTTACGAAGCTTTAACCCTTATTCCAGATGTCCGTCTTAATATGGGGGTCTCCAAAGGTGATTCTGAAGCTTCCCATACACTTAATTTCTTAAAAGACTCGTTATTCCATGGTTGGCACTACATATTCAGTGATGCGTCCAAGCATTCTCCAAATGGTAATGTTGGAGTCGGAGTTGTACACTTGCAATATAACATTGTACAGAAAATTAAACTACCTGTAGAATGCTCCGTGTTTACAGGGGAATGTTTTGGTTTGTTCAAGGCTGTTGAGTACGTTATGTTAGCCAAATTGCCAAAAACTGTTGTGTTTTCCGATTCTATGAGCGCTCTTCAGGCGCTATCTAGATTCCCCTTGAAATCAAATTCTGTGCCGCCTGTTATTTTAGACATCCGAAACCTTTTGCTGAAATGTTTTTTAAAACAATATGATGTAGTCTTCGCCTGGGTGCCGGGCCACTCTGGTATTTCGGGCAATGAGCGAGCTGATCGACTTGCAAATGAGGCCATAACCTGCGGGGATTTAGCTCATTACAAAGTTTATGCCAATGATTTAGTTGCTTTACCTGGTGTTCATCTCAGGGACTCCTGGGCTGAGCTCTGGTCTACCAGCGCCCAAATTAAAGGTAAAAATTACTATAATATACAACCGACAGTTCCGAACAAAGCATGGTTCTGTAAAATCAGGTTGGGTCGGAGGGCGACATCTGTCATCAGTCGCATGCGATTGGGGCATGTTTGCACTCCGGTGCACCTGTCGAGGCTCGGAATTGTGCAAAATGATTTATGTGACTGTGGAGCGTTGGGTGATTTGGACCATATATTTTTTATTTGTCCTCAAAATGATAGTTCCTCACTTTTCCAGAATCTTGTTTCAATCGGCACTCCTCTTCCTACATCTATTAACGTCCTCTTGTCCACTAACAATCCTTGTATATATAAATGTATTTCTGTTTTTATTGAACTTAATAATATTAGAATATAAGTATTCTTGTAGTATATATTGTTCTGTAATATATTTCGTTTTCCATATAATAATCCTTTCCTGATCCTTATTGTTTTTTCCAAATTCCGTTCCTTATCCTATTTTTTCCGTGTATTATAAGTTTCCTCGTTTTTGTAAATAATCTTAACATTTGTCATTGGCCTAACGCTAACCGCGAAGTGCCACAAAAAAAAAAAAAAAAAAAAAAAGGGCGCAGGGTGCAAAGCCTCAATAAATAAATGATTATGGGCAGGCAAAGAAATCTATGTCCATACAGCCGTTTTTAAACATTGTCCAAGTTTATGGACTAATGTCGGAGATTATACATCATTTTTATTGTAAAGTAGTTGATTTGATCATGGATCTAATACATCAGGATAGAAATCTTCGAGCTCAAACGCGGGCCGAAGAAGAGATAGAGCAACGAGGCAGAACGTCTCGTTCTAGTAGGGTGACAATGCGATTACTCGTATTATACTTTTTTTTTGGGAGTGCAAAGTATACGTAACAGACAAATACAGGCTTCCATTTAAGGATAGAAGTTTTCCTGTAATTTTATTTTTATATAACAAACCATCAGCAACATTTACGTTACTACATTTTTGTTATGAAACACCAAATTATATGATAATATACAAGGAGGACACAGAGTAGTGGACATCGGGAATGTGTAGTTAGGTTGCGAAAAAATAAAACAAAAACTCACCTTTCGTCTGAATTTTGATGTTTGAATTTTAAATGGGAGAGGGTTTTGCTTTTTTGAATCTTTTTTCAGGTGTTGATGCCTGTCCTAGCAACGACTCAATGCGTTTCGCGTTTTCAATTCAATTCTTTAAAAACTGGCGTTCATTATCGTAATTTTGTCAATGTCTGAGGGTTTTGATCAAAATTAAAATATTGAATGGGAAGTCGATAATGTCAAGTTAAGAAACCCTTTATGGATTATAGAATAGAATAGAATAGAAAAAATCTTTATTTTATAGGACATTCAGGATGCCACTTAAAACAAGTCAAGATTACATGAAATACATACAAACAAACATTAAAGGATTTAAATACATACATACGCATTCGTTCTATTGACCCTACTGACTCTACGCCTATTCGCAAAGGTGCAGTCTTCCCCAGAGAAGAACAGGCAAGAAACTCTGAGGGTGTTCCTTTTAATCGCACTAAAATTTTTCCATTTTCTAATTTTAACTAATTCTGAAATAACTCTAGAGCTGAGCAGTCATTCCCATGGCTCCATGTCAGTTAGGTCATCAGAAATTTTGTAATAGCCCTTTTGGTAATTAAAGTTTTTGTTTAATTACTGTCTTAAATTTCTCTAAAGGTAAACTTTGAATATGTACCGTGACACAACTTTGAAATTTCACTCTCAACGCGCCCAAAGAAGTTTCATTTCAAAAGCTCAAAGTTTGAAAAGGATGATGATGCCAACTGTACGGATATCAAGTCTGTGGATGCAAAATTAAGTGTAAAAAATAAGTGTAAAAAAAAAAAAACTTTACTTGGACGGGGGCGGTTTGGAATGAGAGCGGAATAAATTAACCCTGGATAGTGAGTGGGACCTGTGAGCGGAGGGTCGTGGGTTCGATTCCAGGTTGAGGCCTGTATCACTATACATTCGTCTTTTAATTCGTATTTAATAGTTATCACTTGCTCAGCGGTGAAGGGAAACATCGTGAGGAAACCTGTACCCCTAAAGGTTATTTCCGAAAGACGCATGGTCCACCAACCCCCATTTTAGGCCAGTGTAGTGGACTATGGCCTGAATCCCCCTTCACTGTTCGAGGGAGGCTCGTGCCACTCGGTGGGGACTTTGCATTTAAAACTATAACTGTTAAGTAGTATTTTATAGGTCTACAAAGATCTTGTGGCCGACGGGTGACAGTTGTAGCTAGAAGAACTTGTATTGTAAATAAAGGCGTCACCATGGAAACCGCGGGCCAAAAGATCTTTGTAGACCTGTAACGTGTATTTATGGTGTGTTGGTGTGCGAATATAAATAGTAAATAGTTTTTACCGTTGGAGGAATAGTAGGAATTGCGTTCACTTTGAGTAACTGGCGGGAATTTCCAGCATAAAAGCAAGTTGGCACAAAGTGCCGGCTGCATACAACGGAATTTTTTGTTATCTTTTGTCTAATCTCAACGCTTTTGAGCCATTTTTGTCTTTGTTCTGAATCTTTAGGCACTCTGCAATAAAATAGCACAGCATTGTTGAGAACCTTTCTCCGCCAAACACAAGAAATCATGGACAACATAGTAATAGATTTATAAGAAATTTTTTTAGCTTACTTGTGAAAAGATATGTTACAGCCACCATACGATTCACTTGAACAAGTGTGAACACAACATCTTTTTACCATTTTGTCAGTATTTTAATTTAAAAAACTGGTATAATCCTTGCCGTTACGAATTATTTTTATACGATTTAAAGCATGCCGGCATGACATTACGATGACACTTTACGGGATGCCAGTAGTAATAAATGGTTTTAAAAAAATTTACGTTTTCTTTTGGTAATTTAGGAAAAGATATGTACATTTGGTTGTGTGGCCCATACTTTTTTGCCAATAATTCTTGAACTATTGCGTCACAAATTATTTCAATATGCAAATATGAAGTCTTTTATCCATCACTGAACGAATCTCTCGGAGTTTTCATCCTAGGATTAAGGGCCACACATCCAAATGTACATGAAAAGATGACGAAGTTATTATGATTACAATTAATTTACATCAATTTGAACTGAAATTCATTTCAAATGCAACGTATTTCTTCGTTATTAACTTCATTGTCAAAGCCAGACTTTTTTGATTAATGAAGTTTTTTAAATTGGCAAGAAAAAAGAAAGAGACAATCCGCCTCGCACATCGGTGTCCCTTTCGGCTCTGATAGAGGCTGTCGGAGAAGCAGTCGAAAATGTACCTTATTGCTATAGCTTTAAGTTTCATATTCTTTAATACGATTTTTCTAAGTAATCGGTCCTTTAAAAGAGAAAGTACTAAGTCCATGGATTTGATAGATAAAAAAAAAGATAAATCTAAATAATAATCAAATTAGTTTGATAGAAATTTGAAAAAACTCGCTGGTGCCTGTCGTGTCTGACCGATTTTGGCCTTTTAAACAATTAGGGTTCATTTAAGTGATAGAACACTCTCGTTTTAAACGTCTGAAACTCGTTTTTATCAGCGCTTATTTCTAGTGGGTAAATAAAAGATATTAATTACTGATTTAAGTAACAAATCACTTTAATTAGGTTGTAAGGAATCACTTTGCCACAATAACAATGGCCAACTGATGCGGAAACTCAGTATACACAAAAATCCCAGTCTCAATGGAAAGTTAACTATTGTAGCGCTGTCCACGCAACAAATTATAAACATGGTGTCATAACTAATAGCATGACCAAGGTGCCAGAAAGTATTCTTGAGACGATAAAAAACTCGCAAAAAAAACCTGGCTAGGTTGTTTCATGTTAAATCTTTTTAGGTGGTATCAATATTATTTTACACCGCCATTTCAAAAAGTTGATATAAATAACATTAAGTTAGAATCAACCGGTTTCGATCCCAAAAATGCCTATTAGCAGATAGCCACAAACGAAAACGTCATCTAAATATTATGTTTTTTGTTATATTGTTGACTTTTTTCAAAAAGCACTTAATCAGTTAATTAAAAAAATTAAATAGGACCACCTAAGAAGTATTACCTACCAACAAAATCGATTCATAATAGGAGTAAGTAATTGCGTAACACACGTACAAAAAAACCCAGTCGTACTCCCAAACCAAAACCTCCTCCTTTTTTTGTAGTCGGTTAAGAATCAGTAAGTACCTAGTGTATAAATACACTAATTTCTTCTTGGAACTCTGGTCGTCCTAGGAGGTATGACACGAATATGCGTAGTGTTTAAAGTTGTAAATTCAAAAACGAATTATATAAATGCAAAAATTTTAAAAAGCCTACGATGTAGTCTCGACTTGAAAACCAAGTCAATATTCATATCTTATTATCATGGATTAGGTACTATTCACTATCAATACTCTAGTCTTACTTAAGCTTCTGATATCATAACAAGAGAAAAATCACCGAAGACATAGTTACATGAATATAGAACAAAAGGCAGGTTAAATTAACACCTAGTCTTTTAAAGCTTAAAATAGAGAAACGAAAAATATATGGAGTGAATTTTAATTAGCTAGCGAAAATTATTCAAGTGTCATGACATGACACTTGAATAATTTTAAGAAACTGATGATTTCATAACTTTCTTCAAGAAACCCTTAATATCCTCTCATACTATGACAATCAGTTCATCGCGCAAGTCGTATGAACACGAAACTTTTTAATTATTTAGATATCTACGTGGAAAGTTGTGGAGTTAAGCAGACTAGTCCACATCGTCAATTTTCGATAACTAATCAAAAGTCACCTAATAATAAAATAATAAACAAAAAATGATTTGAAATTAGATATAGGATCTACAATCATATAATTTCGGAAATAGTCAAAAAGTAGTGTAGTAGTGGTTCACGACAATTTTTGACAATCATCAATTAATGTTTTGAGGAAGCAAGCAATTTGCACAGTTGCAGTTGTTATATCCATTTAGAATAGTGACTGCATTTTTGTAAAAAAGAAAAATATACTTAAACCTTCGCGTGCTTTTTGAACACATGGTGTACGAGATTTGTATCGCACGTGGCGTAAACAAGCACGCGACGTGTTAAAACTATTTTGAAAAAATGTTATCGAGAACGTACGTAAGCTACCTTGAACCCGGTTATGCTAAAAAAAATCGATTAAAAAAAATAAACAGGCGCCATCTTGAATTCGAAGTGGCAAGTTTTTACTCGTAACGTATACGTACAACTGCAAAGCATTAATGCTTCCTCAAAACATAAACGCTTCACACTCAAAGTTTTGATGTGCCCAACTAATGTCATGGTCAAATGACGACATCATTGACGTTGTCGGCGGCTACTTCTCAAGTTCCTCCTATTGGATATAACTCTGGCTTTTGGAGGGCTTCCTAAAATTAAAACGAAGATATTATAAAATCTTGATACTGAAGGTTCTCTATTCAAAACGGAGCTGGGCAGAAATAGACGCTAAGGAAACAAGCCTTCCGAAGCATATGTCATTCTCAATCTCTTATTTTGTTATATTATTGTCGATTTGTTTTCACGCAAAGGGCAAACAAACACAATTTAAATAATTTAAACATTCATTAAATGCAACACATCCTTACTAATATTATAGACGCGAAAGTTTGTATGTATGGATGTTTGTTACTCTTTCACGCTCAAACGGCTAGACGAATTTTGATAAAATTTGGTATAGAGGTAGCTAACACTCTGAATTAACACATAGGCTACATAATTTTCCCAAATTCTCACGGGAACTAAGTCCCAGGCGGAAAGGTAGTGCGACTTAAACAACTTTAGGAAAATTGTTCACTTACTTTTGTTTCTGACAGTAGTTACTTTTCGCTCGGCGATTTTTCCTTTGTTACTTTCTTTTTTAACTTTAGAATCCTTGCTCTTCTGAGTGATTTCGGTGTCAGTTTTTATTTTTTCTACACTAGATTTCTTTTGCCTTGTGGTTCTTGTTTTGTGAGTTTCTGTGTCAGACTTTTCTTTACCACTTTCAGAAGACGTCTTTTGTCTAGTTCGCTTTGAAGATCTGACGCTCGTTTTTGACTTTTTTGTATCCGTATCCGATTCGTTAACACTTGCTGTTGTTCTAGTCTTTTTCGATTCATCCTGTTTACTTTCATTGGAAGTTTTTTGGCGAGTTGCCCTAGTTTTTTCACGTTTAGGTTTTTCTGCTGTGTCTTCAATGGAATCACTTTCACTATTTTTTTGCCTAGTAATCCTTCCTTCTGGCTTTTTAGAATTGCTATTGTTAGATCTAGTACATCTTGGAAGCACAAGCAACGGTTCTTTAAAAATTTGTTTCATTAATTCCTCTTTTTCTCTCGCTATCCGTTTCTCTTTCATTTTCATCACCTTTATCATGGCCGGCGTGCAGCCTTTATATTTTTCATTAGTTTCTTCAATCTCTTTGGGGTGTTTGCCAACTTTTTTCTTAAAATTACTGACGACTTCTTTCATAGCGTCTGTAGGATTGAGGCTTGCCAAATAGTCTTTTTGCAACAATGGAGATTGAAGATTAGAATCACTGTCGTCAGAGGCGGTGGAAAGCTTTCTGATTCGATATTTGAAGGTTTCTTCGTCGTCTTCTTCCTCATCCATATTTGTCGTGTTTCTTTCTTTGCGGATGATATCCTCTGGATTACCAGCCAATATCTCTGCCCACGTGAACTGACGCGCTGAACCCATAAAATTCCCAAACTTTCCAATGCTGTTTCTGTGCTTTCTCACTCCCCGGCGCTTGTTAGTCTTCTTTTTGTTTGATCTTAAGTTTTTCGGAGATAATTTTTTACCAAGCACGTCGTGAGGCATGAGGGATTTCTTTAACCGAGAGACTAGATCTGCGTCAGATATAAAAAAGTTTCGGGATGTACACGGTTTCCGTACACCGTCACTTGATGAATTTAGAGTCTGTTTCAATAACTCAAGTTTAAGGTCGTTCTCAAGCGAGTAGACGTTTTCTCGCTCATTAGCTTTTTTAATGCCACTTCTTGCTAAAAAATCTGGTGGAGTATTTTTTCTGCCAAATTTCTTAGAATAGTAGAGCTTTCTGCTTATTGGCGACATTGCTGCTTCAGCAAAATTCAAAGATATATCTTTATTGTATCCGTTCTTAAGCAGCTCCCCTTTAAAAAGGCTCCTGCAAAAGTCGTAGTCAGGTTTGTCAGTGAATTCGAGACTTGTGACATATTGGAGATACTTTTCAATGAATTGTGGGTAAAATTCAGTCTTGAAGCAAGTTTTAAGGAAGTTTTTAATATCACCCATGTAATTTTTTTTCAAGGCGTGCACTAAATCTGGCTCAGCCAGTACTTCAGTCGTTTTCCAAGGCAATGTTCCAGTCAACCAGTCTAGTAAATTGTACCCGAGGGTTTCCAAGTCCGAGCGGCGCGAATGAGCTCCAATGTGAGAATCTCTTGAGCTGTACTCTAATGTGCCGTCATGAGCTTTGCGCGCGTCCATGCCGAAGTCTCTATGTTTGCCTTTAGAATCCACAAACTTAGACGCCAATCCATAGTCCAACAAATAAATTTGTCCATTTGTTTGTGACAATACAGCTTCTTTGTGTTTCTCGTCTAAGGTAATCTCATTGCCTTTCTTCTCATTCTGGAGTCTCATATCTTTGTAAAATTCTTCAGAAGTGCGAATAATGGTTTTATTACCGAAATCGTCGAGAAGCTTCTGATAAGATTGATCGGAACACACGGAACTGTTCAGGTCTTCGTAGTTTACATAGTTTGACAGTTGTCTCAAGTTAAAAGCATGGTTTCTATGTTGAGTTCTGCTGTCTCTATCCGACAGCATCTTTCTTAACTTCCGTTTTACGTTGGCTACATCTGCGTCCTCTTCTCCAGAGTCACTTCCTCGCTCGTTTATGGTGAAGTCTTCATCGTCGTAATAATTGGACGCTCTCGATTTAGCGCTTTTAGCTCGCCTGTGTTTCCCGGATAGGACAGCCACCTCTTTTATTTCTTTTTGGAACGATGGTGCTGATTTAATCGGTGCTACTTTATTGAGCTTTCCAGCATCAAAACCTAACATAAGGTTTGAACTTTTAATATCCGAATGAGTGTATCCTTGGTCGTGTAAGTATTCAAGAACATCAAGTATCTGCACAGCTAGAACGAGAACATTTTTCAGATCTAGAACTTTGGTTCTGGCGATGATTTTTTGCAGATCAATATCATAGCGAGGTAGTACTAGAAACCTGTACTTGACGCCGGTAGTTTCATCAGTAAACGAACCGCTTGCGATGTAAACTGGCATACCCAGACATTTTTGTTTGTTGCGTTGACGCCATGACTTAACTGAAATAGAATAACGAAATGTATTCTAAACTATTTAATCATAATGTAAGGGACCAAATGAATCCCTTGAATATAAGTAGGTACTTACTTTTGTCAACCTGGGCCGTCCGAATTAGGCAGTGTACTTCAACAAACAATGGCCCATTTGTGTGAGGTTCGATTTTGACGACGTATCTTGCATTTTCCTTCTTCACTTCTTTCTCTACGTCATCGGAAGCAAGGTAGATCCTGCCGAAACTGCCTCTACCTGAAAGGTACACATTATTTTATCAAAATTATTGCTTCTTTAATATAGACAGTCTTATACGTTCCGTCCTGGACTGCGTTCCCTCGGGAGTTCGGGAAAATTATGTAGCCTGTTACTCAGGGATAATGTAGCATTATAATGGTGAAAGAATTTTTCAAATCAGTCCAGTAGTTTCGGAGCCTATTCAATGCAAACAAACAATCAAATCTTTCCTCTTTAAAATATTATAGTATAAGATAGTACAGAGGATGCCCGGGACTGTATTTCCGTGGGAATTTCGTAAAATTCTTCCTTATTCCTTGTCTACAGCGAGTGAAACTTCGTTCAACATTTCAGCTTTTTAGGTTCAAGGTTTGGGCTGAGTGTTGATGTATCAGTGAGTTAGGACAAGAACTCTGCATTTTACTTGACTTTAAATTAGCCAAAATTAACAACGCGATTCTGACTGAACAAGTTTCCCAAAGGAACATGTTTCGAAATATGAAAAGAAAAAATTACACCTCTCCATACAACTTTGGCAATCACTTGATAAACTTTTTTTTGATAATTTGATATATAGGGGTCAGGGGTAGTTGGAAGGCTTTAGTCGCTAAATTGTGGTTTTTAAAAAAAAATAGAAGGAAATTGAAAATTTACAGATTGACAAGCAGGGAAAAAAACAAAATTACTAGATATTGTAAATGATAATAGTAGGTTAAGAATCTAGGTACTGTGATCAATAAATACTTGAAGGAGCTAAGTGGATTTAGCTTGTAGAACGAGTTTTCTCTATATTTTTAAGGCCAATGCACTCATGAATATTAATTGAGACACCACAGGCGTATGGCTTTGTTTAGATGTTAACTTTGTGCAATGAGAGTTTTTATACATTTCATGATTTTTTGAACTGATATAATTTTATACATTTTTCAAGTTATTCTAATCTTTGAACCTAGTTTTACAAGTAACAATTATTAATAACCTATAAAAAAAATTGCAATCTTACTATCAATCTTAATTGCAATCTTATACTATCTGTGAAAATAATGACTTACAAATAAAACTTTTCATATTTTTGGATGTTTTATAAACTGCATGATTTGATTGAGTACTTCCAAAAAACAAATTTTAATAAATTATTTCACGCTGGATTGGGAGTGAGAGATAAACTTAGAATGTAGCAGCTGTCAACTCTTCCCAGGCATACTGTAAAAGTTAGTTAATGGGAGGCGACGGTTGACATCTATTGACACGTTTGCTGAGCTGTCACAAAATTTTTCATTGGTTTTTAAAATGTGAACCCCTTTTGGCCATGTATGTTCCTCAACTTTATGGCATCAGCAGCTCTGGTTATACCCACACATTTCGCTCGGAATATTGTACTGTGTGCACCCAGGGTGGTTGCTATGTGGATGTGTAGTTATGCATTATTATCTTAAATAATATACAGGATGTCCCACGGCTATGCCACATTGAGGGAAAGAACCTTAATTATTGTAGATTGGACATTTTACTGAAAGAAGACTTTATTATTATTTTAAAAACGATTTAAACTACATTCATAAATTTTAAATCATTTTACATTTTAAATTCCAAATTAATCTATTTAATTTATCAAAATGGGTCAGCTTCTCTTTTTTCTGAACATAAATAATTTTACATTAAATGTTAAAATTAATGGTTTTCCTTTTATTTCTGATGCTATGTTACTTAGCAAAAAATAATCCTTATGATGAAGCCTTCCCGTCGGTATGATAAAACTACAGGCTGATTTTTTTTTCTTGTGTACTGGGTTCAATTCCCGGTTCAACCAGGCAATTATTTAAAAATGTATGAAAGCAGTTTAAATTGTTTTTAAAATTAAAATAAAGTCTTCTTTCAGTAAAAAGTCCCATCTACAATAATTAAGGTACTTTCCCTCCATGTGGCATAGCCGTGGGACACCCTGTAGAAAATTGCACGTCCTGATTCATCCACATGATTACCTTTAGGTCCTGATTCATCAACACCCAGCTAATACCCTTAGAACAAGAATTCCCATGGGAACGAAGACCTCTAGTCTTCTTAATACCTATACATAAAACATATAAGTCATATAATAATGCAAGGTTCTGGCTCACTTAATGATTTGTCAATTCAACTTTTCCTTTGACAAGGAATAAGTAAGGACTTGATGAAATCTTTATAGGAACTAAATACCCAGCATACTCTAATCTACATAATAGCCCAGTCATATTAGGTAAAAAAAGGGGTCAACCTCGGAATGAAAGATAATAAGCTGCAAATTGGTATGAACCTTTGTTTTGTCATTCTAAATGTTGTCTCAAAAGTCACAATCGTTATCGTGTCCGCGTCTTAAGATATTCAAGGTCAAAGGTCACAAAAATCGGTTTTTCGCGAATATCTGGCTTCCTATCGGTTGAATGAGATTTGCATTTATTATAAAAGTTGTAGGCTATAAAATTCCCTACAACTTTTGTTTAAACTTTTTTTTCATACGACCAACCGTTTTGAAGGTAGAGCGCGAAGTGCACATCGTACAGTCATATACGGCCTAATGCAAGGTCAAGCGTGAGTTATGGTTATCAGTACGTTATAAAGTCAATTATTTACTTGGAAATTATAATTATTAAACAATGCCTATTATTTATGTACTAACTATTAATTATTTATATTTAATTAAAGTAAGTAACTTGATTATTTATATATAATTATTCATATTTAACTATTTAAGTATAAAATATTATTAATTCTGGATTATATATTTTAGTTTTATTTTAAGTTAACACGACATTATATATCTTTTCTTTAAAACGCGTAAATTTCTCAATACTTATATACCTGGAAATACTTGTCCCTACCAGAGATGATGCTGATGTTCTCATCATTGACACAGCTATTGCCTTATCAGAACATCAAAAGACTGCTGTCATCATAGGAGAAGATATCGATTTGCTCGTTATTTTAATTGGACGTACTCAGTCACATCATCAGGAAATTTTTTTGAAAAAAGTTGGCAAAGGCAATGTCAAAACACAAATATATTCTACTAAAAGTTTTGACCAATATCCTCGTACTAAAAAGCACATTTTATTTTTACACGCATTCAGTGGCTGTGACACGACTTCTGCGCTATTTAAAAAAGGAAAAAAAACTGTTACTAGAGCATTGGAAAAAATTCCTGATTTAGATAAACTGGTGGAAGTACTTCAACAAGAAAACTGCCCAAAACAAACATTATTAGAAAATGGAGTGCGCATCTTGTTGGCATTATATAATGCTCCAAAATCTGAGGACAACATTGATCATTTCCGCTACACGCAATTCATCAAATTTACAAAACTAAATAAACCTGTACAACTGTCAACACTTCCACCAACAAGTGTAGCAGCTCATCAACACATAAAACGTGTCTACTACCAGATTCAAACGTGGTTAGGGAAGGACTTAGAACCTCAAGAATGGGGCTGGATGCTTGAAAATGAAATCCTGGAGCCCATACGAACGTTATTACCTCCAGCACCAGCCGAACTACTAAACGTAATATTTTGCAATTGCAAAAATGGTTGTGGTTCCCGCTGTGGATGCAGAAAATCAGGGCTACAATGTTCTTTAGCTTGCGGCCAGTGCAACGGACAAGCTTGCCTCAACGCTTCACTGTATCCAAGTAATCCCGATGAAGAAAATACATATGATCCCGATATTCTGGAAGGTTTGGAGATGAACATGACAGATAATGAGGATGATGACAATGAATCGAACATTTTTGAGCGACAAGAAGAAGAAGAAGACGAAGAAGAAGAAGATAATTAGCTTCCATTTCCAATTTCATTACAATTAAAATCAACAAAGATACTTTTGATATTTGAACTCACATTTTGATAAATGTATATTATGCCGTATTTAATAATAAATAAAAATATGTGTAAAATATATACTCTTACTATCATTTTAACTTAAAATAAAACTAAAATATATAATCCAGAATTAATAATATTTTATACTTAAATAGTTAAATATGAATAATTATATATAAATAATCAAGTTACTTACTTTAATTAAATATAAATAATTAATAGTTAGTACATAAATAATAGGCATTGTTTAATAATTATAATTTCCAAGTAAATAATTGACTTTATAACGTACTGATAACCATAACTCACGCTTGACCTTGCATTAGGCCGTATATGACTGTACGATGTGCACTTCGCGCTCTACCTTCAAAACGGTTGGTCGTATGAAAAAAAAGTTTAAACAAAAGTTGTTGGGAATTTTATAGCCTACAACTTTTATAATAAATGCAAATCTCATTCAACCGATAGGAAGCCAGATATTCGCGAAAAACCGATTTTTGTGACCTTTGACCTTGAATATCTTAAGACGCGGACACGATAACGATTGTGACTTTTGAGACAACATTTAGAATGACAAAACAAAGGTTCATACCAATTTGCAGCTTATTATCTTTCATTCCGAGGTGAAAGCCCTAATATGACTGGGCTATAATGCACTAATATTATTAAAAGGAAAGATTTTATGTTTGTAACGGAAAAACTCAAAACTACTGGATCAATTTCAAAAATTCTTTCACCATTACAATGCTACATTATGTGTAGCATAGGCTACATCATTTTCCCGAATTCTCACATGAACCTAGTTACAGGCACAAATCTTTTTTAAACAACATTGTGTTGTGCCTAACAAGGATCCCATGGATTTTAAACATTAAGACTAGTAACTTTATATAGATTATTAGACACAACTTAAAATTGAAAGAGAGGTCTCAAACCAAATTGGTTAGGTATCGTTCTTTAGATGGAGATAATACTAGTACAAGATAGACGTACTGTTTTCAAGTGGTCTTGGTAAGAGTGAAACGAGAGATGCTATTTTTTGTGATTGTGAATAGTAAAAGGTACAAGTTCCAGATTATAAGTGCGATTGACTTACAAAGTGTTACTCAAAATAGCTTCAATTACTCAACTAGCATTCCGCTCGGGACTTCGATCCCTTGGGAATTCGGGAAAATTATGTAGCCTATGTCCATCGGGGATAATGTACCTTTCTAATGGTGAAAGAATTTTTTAAATCGGTCCAGTAGTTTCGGAGTCTATTCAATTCAAACAAACAAATAACCAAATCTTTCCTCTTTAAAATATGTATAGATATAAGGTAGGTACATAAAATAAGTCAAAGTAGTGAAGTACAATACCATCTTACATTTATTAAAAATATAATTTATCTTCTTCTTCTTATCGTATAGGTATAGTCAAGTATGTGGCGTACTTGGCTAACCCTGGTGTCGGAGTTTTTCAAACTGCACAATGAACTCTGACTTGGTTTTAACGACTGTACTCAATCGACAACAGCCGGGACCGACAGCTTAAACGTGCCCTCCGAAGCACGGAAACACTCATGATAAATTGCCACTTTGGTCACCCATCAGGTTCCCTGGGTTAGGGTGTCGCAAAAGGGTGGGCTGCCCCTTTTCAGATACGCCGACCCTTCAACGAGCAGCTTCGATATAATTTATTAAAAATATAAATAACTTACCGATTGGCTTTCCAATGCGCCAGTTTTTCTTCTGAATATCACTAAAGACGATTCCGGGCGGCAGGGCTTCGTCGTCATAAAAACTCACATCCAGACTAGGCGGTAGCTCTTCCACGACCTTCGATTTCTTCTTCGGAGGCACGGCCAGCTGAATCACATCAGCACCTCGACGCGGCATCGCGAACACATCCAGATATCACCAACAGTTCAATGATCCGTCCAACAATCGGCCTTCTACAGGGCCACTTCAAAACTTTATCTGCCAACTAAAACAAATGACAAACCGCTCAATGCAGCTCATAGATGTTGTTTATAATCTAATAAACCAAAGCGTGCACGTAAATGTGAGAAATCAAATGCAATTATCGGTAAAAGTTACCCAACAAGTCGAGTGAGTGCGCTCGTGACAAGGAAACCAAACAACTCACTCTGGATGTCGTTTTATGAAAATTTCAACTAGCTACTTTATTAAGTAAGACACCTATAGGAAATTACTTTGTATTTCTATTGTATTCACGGCTAAACACTAATTAATAGGCTACACTTATCAACTGATTGTATGACCGCCATGTTGTGAAAATCAAACGATCAATGAACTACTACAGATAATAAAAACGTTGCCAGTTCCAATACAGCGTCATATTTTTGTGTATATTTTAAAATATTCTCAATTTTTTTTTGTTTTAAAAGTTTTTGTTACAAGAAATCTTAACTAAAATGCAATAAAGTTTATTCGGTAGTATTGAATAGCTCAGAAAGTGAATGATATTTAAAATAAACTAAATAAAAGAGGTAGATATTGCGTAAATTGGAACGCTTTACCAGTTCACTGTGACGTCACGGAGTAGCAGTTATGATAATGTAGAAGGAAAATAGCTGTCCGAGGCTGTTCATTGCCGGTTTAGCTTGTAAATATATAGCTTGCATTTCATTTGATAACGCAATGGATGATGTGATGTCACTTGAATTGAACTGCATCACGCATTAAGTTGTTAGGGGACGAACAGAGATCAGAAAAAACGTAGTAGTACTTAGTTGTAGTAAAGTTGTTGATTGAGAGTGTGCAGCAAAAAATAAGTAAGGAAACTGTGTAAGGAAGAAACCATTATCTATCTAGACATAGTTTACATGTTGGATAAGATAATAAGTCTTCTTCTTCCTAGCGCTTGGTCCCGTTTTTTATTCGGGGTACGCTCGACCATGATCCAGGATTTGGCAGGTCAAGTTATTATACCTACCCCTTGGCTACGAAGTGCGACCTGCGTCTTGCGTCTGCGGTGGCGGCTTAAACAAATGTATGAAGCTCCTAGGGTCAGTTCACGTTCAGTCTCCTCTCCTGAACGTGCAGGTTTCCTCACGATGTTTTCCCTCACCGTAAGAGCATTGGTTAGTGTGCAACTAACTAATGTACATAACTCAGAAAACGAGTCATTGGTACATGGCGGCACTGGGGATCGAACTCGGTATCTCTCGCTTACGATTCCGATCCGCTAGCCGTTAGACCACCGACGCGACGCTCTTGATTAGATAATAAGTACCTAGGCAAAATCGAGTAAGTATTACCTACTTACTTATATTATTATTTACACCTAAATGTACCCCTAACGTAAAGTTCTTACATAGGCAGACCTTCAAAAAGTCGTTAAGTAGACATTAAGGAAACGGAAATAAAGAAAGTGGAACACAGCAACGTTTACCAAATGTTTACTCTAACAGTGCAGCGTTGCGCTTAGGAAATCATGCATCTTGCATCGAGTTGCATCCTATGCAGGCGGGCGTCACGAAGGCGGAGGGACCGGAGAGTGTGGGAGGGAGAGGGACGTAGGGACGGAGGAGAGGAAAGCATACAGTATACTTTTTCATTCACGAGCGAGCGGCCGCACGAACGCTCGTTCGTTTCGTTGCAAAGCGCCGGTTTCCATCCGCGATGTCTTTTTGTTTGTCAACAAATCAACAGTGTTCTGTGTCTGTGACTTTGTAAACTAAATTCGGTGCCTTACTGTTTTATGAAGTTCATGATGTAATAAAGTTGACGGGAGTGTCTTCAAGTGTGCTTGAAGATGGACGGTACGAACGCTGACTCAGATCATTCTATGACTTGGGAGGACTTTTTCGGTTTGTATTATACATTTTTTATTCTTAAATTCCATTTTTAAAGTTACTATAGTAGGCTCTAAAATTTATACATTTGCTTTAATCTTTTTGAAAAAAAAAATAATATTCAAAAAATAAATTCCTTCTCTTTTTGAATTTAAAGCATTTGAAAGAAAGAAGTTATTAAGAACAAAAAAAGAGTTTGTATTTCGAAAGGTAGGTATAGTAGGTATCAAACCTTGGTTGCGAATTTCCCGAGACTGGGGACAGGTTTATGCAACATTTCCCCTTAAGGCAGCCGTGTAGGTAAAGTAATACCGCACCGACTGCATCGAACGTAAGTAGGTATAGGTACCTACTCTGCTTTTGCTTGCATATCGTCGTCGCATGCAATAAGGCGGGCGGAGTGCTACAGGCGTTTATTAAACGTGATCAATCATTTTATGCCAAGAATGGTTTCATTTTACGTATTGAACAGGAGATAAACTTGGTATTTATTGATAATGCTGTCTTGTGAAGCTTGTACTCTTATACCTACCTATAGGTATCTATTCTATGTTATTTTAGCATGATGAAAAAAATTTATAAATTAAAAGAATTTAATTAGTGCTGCATTTTATTAGCTATAGGTACTATTTTGGTACTACCTACATGTAAATCCCCTTGCGAGATAAGTCCGCCTGTATACCAAATGTCGCTTTATGTTTCCTTTAATAAGTGTCTACGTTGTAATTTACATAAATACATATACCTACAAGTCACCATCGTTATTTAAAGGTAGGATTTATATCAAAGATTCGCTGTAATGAGTACCTAATGACAATGACATGATGAGCAAGAATCTGGGCCCATATTTTTGAAACGATAGAATTCCAATTCGCATACGAATTAAATAGATTCGCATGGGAATCTCATACAAACCTTGTCAATTCGTATGCGAATTGGAATTCTATTGTTTCAAAAATTAGGCCCCTGATGCTTTTGTTGACCGTACCTAAGCCAGTTACTTCGCAAGGTAAGCCACCAGCATCACGTTGCTTTATCTTGTTATCTTAGGGCCGGTTTTTCTTTGCTCAGATAACCACTTATGTTCGGAGTTCTTTACCTGCCTAGGTATTTCATAAAACAAAACCGATTAGAATAAGACCGATTATGACCTATATGTTAGACATTAAGTTTTTGGTAAAAGGGACCACTTTGAGGGTAGTCGTTAAGAGTGAAAATGTAATGTAATAAGCTGTGTTATTCGCTATTAATGACAACTCTCAAAGTAGTCCCTTTTTACAAGAGACACGAAAAACAAAAAAAGGTTTTGTAGGTACCTTTTCATATATGTAAGTATCTAACAATTAAACTTCATTAGAAGTAATTTTTACCGTAACGTAGGTAATTAGGTAGCGTTAACCTCGACAGACGAGGAATACAGTCCAAAATTGTATTCCTATACCGATACAGCCAAGATGTGATAACTTTTTTTTGATAACTTTGTTGAGGTGAAATGGCCTTTGCTTTAAGTAGCAATAAGGTTTACTTCGTAGTAATCACGTATCTACACATAATGTACTAATATAACTGTTAAGTTTGCGAAGAAGGTCAGCGAATCGGATGAGTCATTATAGTTGCTAACACGAGGTGTTTCGTTGGGCGCGTTTTTTGTGTGCTTTGTGTTTTATTTGTTTGAATTTGAACTCTGTACTGTTGGTACAGAATAATCATGAATTTTTTCACATTTTTAAAAACAACGGTTTAGCTGGTAGAAGGGGTAGGTACCTACTTAAGTTAAATTTTTTATATCACTTTAAAAGCTTAATATTCCGTTAACAGACATATCTGAATTGAAAAACATAACTTCACAAACCATTACTATTTTTAAGAGGTTGTGAAGTATAATTTCCATGTCCATACCGAATTTTAGATTTGTACCTAGTATGGACGTAGGTAACAAGGGTCGCTGACTCATTGAATTTATACTTAAACTATAAGGGTTCGTACTTACTACGGAACCTTACAAAACGATTGATCTCCAGTCAGTAATAAGTACGTGAGGGTTTATTGATGTCATTGGTAAGGAAAGAATACAGTACAACACAGGCGGTTTTCTAAATCAAAATAAGTTAAGAATAAAGTGGTGACATGCCGGTCTGAGAACACCAGTTTATAACCGTGTTAAACTAATTCAAATTTTATCTTACACAAACAATGCATGAAATTCAAGATGTAGATTGTAGAGATAAAACTACTTTTAATTAACAGATAACAGCGATTGCGTCTATTTTTATCCATCCAAATATGACATACCTAAAGCAATGTTAGTTACTCAATTGCTTAATAGGGAATATGCATGAATTTTTTTTTATCGCATTGATTAACAAAATATGAAAATTCAATTCAATTCAATCGTTTATTGCAAGTCACAACACAATAGATCTTAAAATATATCTTAAAGATATAATAAGTTTTAGTCTCATGTGAGGCCCTGCAAGGGCACAGCAATTCTGGAGAGAGCTTACCCACTTACTACCTAATTAAATAGGATAAAAAAATTTATAAACTCAAAAATTTTTACAATTTTAAATTTTTAAATACCGTAGTTGAGATGACAAAAAGTGAAATTAAAATTAGAATCGGCCAAGAAATATGGCCGATAACGCATTTAAAACTATTAATTACGCACCGATTAGACAGAGATCCGACATGGACTGTGACGTCACATGTCACTACGTCCATACAAACTCCGTGTTAAATTTTGTTTTGCTAGAAAGAGATAGAAAAAAATCTTCGATGGCTTATATCTTTTTTAATTTCATAGTTATTCGAAAAATAGTTTTACTAAACTGTTTATTACATGAATGAGGATAATTTTTTTAAATAACAAAAATCATGCATATTCCCAATTGTTAAAATTAAATAATGCAATCATTTCTAAATGTTGTCATGCAATCTGTGTTGCTATTGAACAAAATAATTACCTACCGTAGTGAATTAATGAAGTGCGCTTCCTTTGCGGTCCCGGCCACGCCGGATGTTCTCTTAATTTGAAATTCGACAGTTGGCGCCTTTAGTGTCCGACGTTATTCATTTCAGTAGGCCAAGGAGTCGAATTTTTAATGCCTTGTTAGCGCTTTTATGGACTGACCACCTGACGCTAGCATATAGGTTTAAATTACAGTTTTATGCAAATGCCCATTATATTTTGTGCAATATTACCTAGGCGACTTTAAATGACTTCGCGAAAATTGAATCAGCCCACCAAACCGAATTACTTCCTCTATTTTTTTTAATACAAAAAATAATTTCGCCTCTCCTTATAACTTGTGCTATCAGCTGATTGCTTTTTTTAAATTTCATTTTAGTAGGTTCCTTCATGGTTCTTTCGGAAAAGTTTCATATGGAAAATCAAACTAAAGTTTCGCTAACTGATACATGAATTTACATGATGTAGATGTCCTAACCAACCCGCGGGGTGAACTATGGCCTAGGTAAATCCCTTTCGTGTTTCGAATGAAGGCCCGTGCCCCTCCGTGGGGACGTGTAAAGCTGATAAAAAAAGTTTGTAAAACCTACTTGTTTTTGTGGCCCGTTCAATGCAAATCGATGTAAAAATGCAAAACTACATAGTTTAGTCTTCGCAAAATAACCTTGTATTAATTGGACAGTTTGCTTGATATTATAGTGGAACAATAACAGCAAATTCAAAGGATATACCTAACCCTTGTTTGAAATAGTTTCGGATTTAGATCATCATTAGTCATTAGGTACAGCTGCAATAGTTAGGTAGCTTATGTTATTCTAGGTATTCTACACTGGGCGTCAAAAATAAGTAGTACAGTTTTAAAATTGCGATTTCTCCCAAACTATAAAACTTAGACCTTTGAAACAAAAAAGGTTAAAAAGAAAATTTAATCTTATTCAATAAAAACTTCATGCATTATAAGAACTTATAATGCTTGACTTTAAAAAAAACGAATAAATAAAAACACTTTTTTTAAACTGTTGAAAGGTGTTGTCTTACTTAGGATTTTTGTGTTTGACACATTCGCTGCTGATAAAGCAATTGTAATTGAAAAGCATAGGTATCTTCAGAGAGTAAATTTGACTAATCATGCCTCTTTCACCAGAAGAATGTGCAAGAATCTTAGCTTTTCTCGAAGTGGGCATCAGTATGCGTCGTACTGCAAGGAGGGTGGGTGTAACTTTAAGAACGGTTCAGCGAGTAAAGCAAAGGTACGAAGAGACTGGAAACCATCTAAGGAGACGAGGTAATGGCAGACCCAGGTGCACAAGTACCCGAGAAGATCGCTTTATTGTTTCCACTGTGTTAAGAAATCGACACCTTAATGCAGTTGAGGTTCAGCAACAGCTTCTTCGGACCCGAACAGACTACATCAGTGAGAGTACAGTGAGAAGAAGACTTGCTGAAGCTAACCTGAAGCCTCTAAGACCAGCAAATGGCCCCAAACTTGAGACAGAGCATCGCGTAGCAAGACTACGCTACGCCCGTCAACACGTACAATGGGGCGAAGAAGAATGGGCTAGAGTTTTATTCACAGATGAGTCTCGATTCTCTTTATACACTTCAGATGGACGGCGGAGAGTCTACAGACGACCCGGTGAGCGATACATTCAAGCTTGTATCTCGGAAAGAGTCCAATATGGCGGGGGCTCTGTAAACGTATGGGCTGGTATCTCTTCAGAGAGTCGCACAGAGCTTGTGGTAATAGAAAATGGGACTTTGACTGGTGAAAGATATGCCTCGGAGATCCTCAACGAGTATGCAGGGCCATATTTAATAAATATGGGTGATGGAGCCATCCTAATGCATGATAACGCCCGGCCACACACTGCTCACTACGTACAAGAGTACATTCAGGAGGTTGGCATCAACTTGATGGCTTGGCCATCGAGAAGCCCAGATCTCAACCCGATTGAACACGCCTGGGATGAGCTTGGGAGGCTAGTCAGAAGGCGCAGTCCACCTCCTGCCACACTCAGGGCTCTAAAACATGCGCTGATAGAAGAATGGGAAAATATTCCCCAACACCGCCTCCGAAACTTAGTGTTCAGCATGCCAAACCGGATCCAAGCTGTAATTAGAGCCCGAGGCGGCAACACAAGTTATTAAATTGTGAAAAAGTTCCAAAACGTGAAAATTAAGTGGTTGACATATCGTTAAAAATTGATACTTTTTAGTATTTATCTTAATTTTAAGTTTGAAACTTTATTCATGCCAAATAAAATATAACTTTAATAAACTTCGTTAAGTTTACTATAAACTGCTTTTTATTTCATAAGTGTAACTACTATAGTTTAGGAGTAATTGCAATTTGAAAAGTGTACTACTTATTTTTGACGCCCAGTGTATTTTAGGTCAAGTCAAACTGTTAGAAAGATGGTAGATATTATGACTCCAAGCACGACCAAACTTGAAATTCAAGTATATCTTAAATATTTTAACGGTACAAATAACTTAGACTTTATATTTACAAAGTAAGTACTTAGCTTAGCCGTGCTGGGAGGTCCTGTATCATATCTCTGAAGTCTGAATAAAACAAAAAATAGAAATTTCGGTACATAATAAGCTATTGCATCTCTGAGGCCTAATATTAAGTACAAAATCAATATGGTGGTACAAAATCCTAGTCATTTTGTATAGTCGTCCTCAAAAATGCTAAAAAACGCTGCTGGGAGGTATAACACGAAGCACGAAGGATGAACAGGCAATTTTTAAAACTTATGTAACTAAACTTTGGGGTGTGCTTTAATGCTACACACTCAAAGGCCCACACTAAGGTTTTCCCTTGTGCCGTGGGTCCCTCGTTACACACATAAAGACAAACACAACACCAATGACCCGAGAACAAACATCTGCTTTTTAAACAAATATTTGCCCCGACTGGGATTCGGACCCAGGACCCGTTGATCAAGTGGCAGCGGCGCCAGTACCACTCGACCAAACCGGCCTGCTTTGAAACTGAACCCATATAACATTCTCAATTTCTCATACACTGAATTGCAGACATGTCCTTTAATGATATGTACTTTAAATATCAAACTCTCATTTTCCGTCTTGTTGACCTAAACAATGACGACACTAGGTACATTTAAAGGAGCTTTAACTTTAATGAACGTTTCTGCAACTGAGTGATACCTTTTTGGGGAAAGTTGTTCAGTTTGGTATCACATCTTTAATTTTCGCTTTAAGAGTGCTCTTGCTTTCATCGTTCTATAACATCCAAAATCAGAAATAATTTTAAGGAAAGAAAAATGTTTGGCGCAAATGGGACTTGAACCAACGACCCCAGGATTAGATCTCCTGGTGCTCAAACCAACTGAGCTATCGTGCCTTCAAGTCAAGCGGCGAAATTTTTCATTCCCTTACAGCACATTACGTCGTACGTGTAGGTTAGCGCCATCTGTTTCTCGTATGGAGAACTAAGTATATACTCATACCACTTCCCTGAAATTATCTGGGAATATCCCTCACGCGGGTAAGCGTTTTAAAAATACTAAAATCCAAAATCAGAGTTAGGTAAGTATAGAAAAGATACATAAACAAGCAGATAGATTTATCGTTTTGCTCATTACATATTGCATTATTGGGGGTCAAAGCTTACAGCAAGCAACATTTCGCAAAGAGATCTTGACAGTTGCACTCAATTAAAGGAGGTACACTGCTGTTTGGTATTTAGGCCGTATTTTGCAATGTTCGGTGACAAAAGTTCAGATCGGCTGAGTAGTTTTGTTAGATAGGCTTAGTGCTTCTATTTTATTAACGCCTCTCGGCAAACAGTGTCTGTCTCGTTCTTGTCATTTGAAAATCATTTTATAACCTACTCACACTTAGGCGAGGGCTGAAGTCAGTGTTGCCAGCCTGATAATCAATCTGCCTTGATTCGCTGAGCCCGGGCCCTTTAAAATTTCGCTTTTACAATAAAATTATACAGCGTGTGTGATTAAGTAGCTGAAATTATAATCACCGCGGTATTACAATTTTCCCAGTAAAATTACAATTCCACGAAACTTTTGAGGGTCGCCTGGTTACGTTAGGAGTCTTTTTTTAGGTTCAGTTAGGTTAGGTTGCATAATCTATATAAAAGTCTATTTTGAAAAAATTCTAGGCAGTTCACAAAGTACCGAGCGATTATACCTAAATTACCTACATCTAAGTAAAATAACAATGTTAAACGGGTTTGACAATGTTCAAATAGAGGGGTGCTAGAATAGCTGCACTTCCTAAAAAAGGTTTTTTCGTTGTAAAGTGTGAAAATTCTGTAGGTACTTAAATAAAATGTACTTTCACCCATATTGGCGTGTCGTGGTAAGGCTGCAATAAATTGTGCTCATTTCGGTGCCTTATACCTACATTACGGAAAACTAATTGAACAATAAACCCTTCTGTAGCCACACGCATTACAGACGACTTAGGTAAACTCAACATCACAGCTCACGCTTGACACGGACAGAGCGGGAGCGATTTTACCTCTTATGTCTACGACTTAAGAACGGTAGGTAAGTACAAAGTTCTCCGTGTCAAGCTTAATGTGCTCTTGAGTGTTTCGTTTGATTGCGTTGCTTTAACAATTTATAGCGTAAAATACAGCGGGTTGTAAAAGTAAATTCTAACGGTTCTATTGGGTTTTTTTCTCTTTTCTTTTATAAGGGTACCTATAATCTTGACGTTGGTACTTACTTTAAATCCCCGAGCTTTTATTTTTCATTCATATTAGGCTAGTATTTATAAATACTAACCTTTCAAGTAATGCTACCTAGATATCCGGTTTGTGAGTTATATGTAAAACGAACGAACGAACGAAAACGAACGAACGAATGTTTATCACGAAATCTTTAATCTAATTGACTAATAAAGATTACATTTGTCTAATAGGTAGTTTGTTATTAGTAAATGGATTCAAGAAAGAATTTTCAGAAATTCCTAAGGAAAGAAGAAAATCTACAAAAATATGAAAGCAAAAGGTCACTGACTAATTAAATATACCCAAAATCTCAAAAAACTTTTGGAATTACATCAATTACTTAATTCCTTTTTTGTCACCAGTTGATCTACTTTGCGAGAACTATTGTTGGAATTGAAGTCGAAGTTTTATATGAGTTTTTGCATTTTGTTTATAAAATATCGAATCAAAAGGAAATATCGAACAAGTAAAAGCTGTTTAAACTTAACATTACATAAATAAAATTACAAAACAATGCAATTTTCTGCTAGCTTCGTGCGGTAAAAAGACATAAGGAAAAACGTAAGCAAGGCTCTTAGGAACTGCAGGTAATTATTATATAAGTGCATTTAACTGTAGCTTGAATAGTGCAATTTGTGCAACTGTGCAGTGCGAGCGAAACGAAAGCGAATGCACTGATGTCTGTATTATACTGATGTGTGGTCTATCCATCTATACAATACACTCACTCATGTATGCACCAATTAAAGTACTTCAATAAATTGCTCTGTGATTAAACTCGATAAAATCTAAATATATAAAAGAAGAAACTGACTGGTGACTGACTGACATATCAACGCACAGCCTGACCGCTGGGAAAAGAGATTTCTGGCATGTCGGTTTCGTATGAGGTCTAGAGGAGCATTAAGAAAGGATTTTTCGAAACTCACACTCTAAGGGGGTGATACAGGGCTTCGAAGTTTATATGGAAAAAACATTTTTTGTACATTTCGACTCAAAACTTCGTAAGGATATACCTTCAACGGACACGTATTTCGCGATTTTTCGACAATACAAGATTTATAAAATGAAATGGGTGACAAATAAAGTTCTTTGCGCGAGCGAAGCCGCGTGAAAAAGCTAGTGTATACTAAAGATTTGTATTTTTGTATGTTTGTATGTAACGAATTGGGGAATTGGCTCCGAAACTACCGATTTGAAAAATTCTTTCACCATTAGGATGCTACATTATCTCTGAGTAACATAGGCAACATAATTTTCCCGAATTCCCACGGGAACGAAGTCCCGAGCGGGATGTAAGTTATAAATAAACTTAAAGTTACACCAAGTAAACCTTTTTTCTTTCTTTTCTATACGTTAAAGGGATGCCAAAAAAGCGTGACATGGGGGGGGAGGGGTTCAAAAAGTCGAAATTTTGCGTGACGTAATATGTGGACGGCCCCTAGGTTCCTTGAGGAAAGTTGTTCAGTTTCATGGGGAAAATCACCACTTGACGTTTCGCTACCTAACTAATATAATTAAAATTCGCCCAGTAGAATACAATACTTGCCAACTCAATACCACGTTATCTTTCAATCAGTACGAAAATTTTATGAAAATTAAACAGACCCGTATTTTTAGGGTTCCGTACCTCAAAAGGAAAAAACGGAACCCTTATAGGATCACTTTGTTGTCCGTCTGTCCGTCCGTCCGTCCGTCTGTCAAGACCCTTTTTCTCAGGAACGCGTGGAGGTATGAAGCTGAAATTTATATCAATTACTCAAGTCTACTGTCCCTTGAAGCTGTGAAAAAATCAAACTTCTAAGCCAACGCAATCAAAAGATACAGCCGTTTATGCCGCAAATTTCCGCAAATTTTCGACACTCGCAAAGGAATCAAAACCTACAGGGTACTTCCCGTGAATACAGAATCTTGAAATTTGGTACAAAGCAACGTCTTATAGCACAGATAAAGG